>OY776112.1:423003091-423475591 GCA_963675035.1 Allygus modestus | reverse complement strand
AGGTCAGTCCCAGAAATGATTAGGCTAAGTTCTATATTCCACGACAAAATACCAAATTTCAAGTTTATTTAATTAAATCCTTTAAATGCTCTTTGACATCAGTTCATAATGTAGTTGTATTACAATTATATTACATTCGATTAGTCGTTATTATATTTAGTGATAAGCCTCACGGTGACCAACCTCAGCCTTTAAGTCTGGCAGAAATATTAAGACAGGGAAAAATAGTGAGCTTTTAGTTTGGAATTGCTATAAAGTATTTTAACTTGTTTTAACAATTGTTTATCTTATTTCCCAGTTCATACTCACATATATGTACAGGATACCGCCAAAACAATTTAGTTTTCTGAATTCTGAGTTGATGATCTACATTTACTCTCATAGACTGTTTAAAGATTGCGTTGCCATTCCATTAGTTTTTTTATTTATTGACATCATCAGTTACATTTGATTTTATAGACTACAGCTGATTAATATGCACATTTCAACTGAACATCATTCCTCCATAAGATTTACATTGAAACTTTAAAGATCTGTAGGGCAGAGCCCTGGTGTTGAATTTAAATTAAATTAATGTGGGACCACCATGGAATCGAAACCTATATAAAACAATACAAAAATCATTAAAATCCCTAAGAAAACAACAAAGTTATGCGCGAACATACACGAAAGAACATACCGACGGATCGAATCTATAACCTCCTCTTATTTAAAGTCGGTTAAAAATATAAATATTTCGGAATGATTAAAAAATATCGGTAATACAATATTTTTTATTTAAAACGCTAATTTTGGAATACATGCAATTTAATGACAAATCAGCCGTGGCAAATTTAAACACGTTATCGTGTCAAACCCCTAACATATTGAATATACAAATTTTGTTAGGATTCCTATGTGTTAAAATCCATAAAATTAGTCCCGGGGTTTCGCCCAATTGGCCTTAAGTGTTTCAATTTATGTATGGCAGACGATTATTTTATTTTATCAGCCGATTATAAATAAACATGTGCATGGTCATGTGATGTTTACATTGTTATGTTAGTGTCAATTCATCAGTTTCCTCATAGAATGCTGTAAAACAAATGTTTTATGTCCTCCATAAATCTTCGCGTTGTAATGGGGTTGCCAAGACCATATCAAAGAAAAGCTGCAACAAAAATATTTAAATCATTAAAAACGTCTTGATTTTTTGTTCAAGTGATGTCATAAAACCCAGGACACTTATTGAAAATAAAATTCAACTGATTGGTATGCTATTGAAGTAATAACTCTTTCACTAGTTTGCAGTATGAAATAAAAGAAGGAATCTGTACAAGGTTTTTTCCAGGGGATGAACCCCCCCCCACGAAATTCAATGGCCCTGAATTAGCTGTAAAGGGTAAAGCTAGGGATAGCGTGAGGTGTGGGCAGGCCGTATCGACTGTCGCTGCCTTGACCGGCAACGGTTAATGTCTTGTATAAAACATAGCCCGATGCGATAAATAGGTCGGGTACTACTCTCTTGCATCTGGCGGTTAACTGATCGTTTCATCATTAAATAACATATAGGAAGCATTTGAATGTCAATGTGTACTTTTTCGGCCTCTCGAGTTAAAATGAGATGACAAATGAGCGATATTAATATTAACCATAGTAACAACTAATGTGACAAATAAATGCCAGAATATATGTTGTTATACTGGTAAGGAATGTCCCACACTTCTCTCACATAACGCTAAAATATTTGGCCGAAAATTCACTGAACATTCGTCGCTGCTTACAACAATGTACAAATTCATTATTCGATTGCTCATTTGTGATCGATTCGTAGAAAACTGAAGTATGACGAGACGATTCCAAGAGAACATCGGTAAAACCCCACACAGGCTCAGTTTACTACATTTCGCTAATTTCAACAAGGATTTCCTTTCCATGCAAGTTTGTTTCTGTCCACACAGCACAGTTTGCTGGTTTTTGCTGACTGTATACTTTATATCAAATAACGAATATATTTACAGTGGTACTCTCTGTTAAACTGCGTATTGGTCAACAACTGCAATAATTGGAAACATACACAGTTTTATAACACTTATAAACGAAATTTGGTCCTACCTAACTTGTTACATAGTTGTTAAATGTTTCTCTCGCCTAAAGGTGATTGTATGTTTATCATTGCTGTCAAAAAGGAAATAATATTAAGTAACATTGATTGTTATCACGCCTAATGTTATTGCCATCTTAGTTTGTTAACGATATTTACATACATGTGTCTAAGATTTATGAGTTTTCGTTTACTATGAACACATTATATTCCCCCACAGAGTCACATTATAAGTAGCAGTTAGTTGTCACGGGCGAGCTTATAATGTACAACTTGCAGCGTTGTCGTTTAACCATCTACAAAGTAACAACTTTCCCCTCACGAAAACATGTACGTCACCGTGTAAAAAGATTGTTACAGAGGGTGGGATACTGTTCACGGCTGTAATAAAAAACTGACAATACCCCCGTAGCAGAAAACCTGCGTACTCAGCGAATTTCCAATGCATATATATGTATCTTAATACCACATAAAACCAAACCAAGTTTCATTAATATACATTCATAAATAAACGATACGTGACATTTTAATTATTCCCCATAAGAAAAACATGGCGGCTAAGTATGCAGGTTTGCTGAAGGAAGGAACACGAAAAATGGGGTTTTATACAAATATCAATATAACTCACGTAGGTAAAGCCACATACCAAATTTTATTAATTAATTTTCATAATTAAGGGAGATAACACGTTACTTATTCCATAAGAATAACAGGGGGCTGAGTACGCAGGTTTACTGCTACGGGAACTATAGGCAAAAACATGTTTTTTAGTGCAAATATCAATAAACCACAACGATATGAAGCAATATACCAAGTTTTATCAGGATAAGTTGAGAAATAAGCGAGATATACAATTTGTCTTATCCTCCATAAGAATAACATTGGACAACGTACTGTGTTTAGCACTTTCAATATCTCGGTAACCAATTGACGTAGAGCAATGATCAAAACACCAAATTGTTTGTTTTTTAAGCTGAATTTAATGGTAAAAACTAAAATTGGATTTACTAAAATATTATATGTAAAAAATTCAAAAACCCATTTTTGGGGTACAAAACCCCCCCAAAATACCTCTTTGGATAGAGTGATCTGGCTGGTTTTCGAACTCAAAGTCATAAATGGTGCTTTACATGTTTTTACCAAATTTCATCAAAATCGGATCATTTTTACGAGAGTTACCGCACCCACGGACAAACACACACACACACACACACACACACACACACACACACACACACACACACACACACACACACAAATATATATATATATATGTATTTATACATATATATATGTACAGTTTTGAACAAATGGTGTTTTTGGCATCTGGGGACCTCAAAGCGAAAAGTTATCATGGTCCAGGGCCTAGGTCTTACCATGCCGACTACGGTAATAGCTTCTTCCCTATAGAGGAAATTCGCTAAAACCCTTTACAAATTATTGAAGATAATAAAACAAAGCTAGTAATGACTTTTTCGATTACAAAACAGCGTCTCTGTAGTAAGTTATACCGTTGTTTGATAAAACGTCTGTTATACATAGTTTAAAAATGTTTGTAGTAATTAAAGTTAAAATATGAAAAGTGAGACAAGATGAAGAGTATATATTTTTCCTTTTCAAAAAGACTTTAATTTTTATTTTAGGGTTTGAATTCATGGCCGAAATAAAGCGTAATCCTAAAAACCCTTACAATGCGCGGCACAGCAAAGATAGACAGTAATGTTTCTGCTTTAACAACAACATTCTTTTACTAAATGTTGTATAGCCAAATACAACATTACAACTGGGTAGCGTAGAGGTTAGAGCGCTCGCCTCAAAAACCAAGGTTCGTCAAACTGATAGTTTGATCACTGGGCTCTGGTCCTGACAAATTAATTAACTGGTTTTGGCAGTAACAGTAACATGTGTAGCCTCATAGCACCTCATTTTACATTAATTTATTCATATTCACATTAAGATATGTTAAGACTGAGTCGGCGTTTTTGAAAGCAATTGATTAAGCATTTGTCAGACCGCTCCTGAGGTTAGATGCTGGCCCCAGCTGCCATTTGTAATTGAGCTGTTAATGAATGGTACTTTCTAACAAAATATTGACGTTTTTACATCTCTGACATAAACTCAAAACATAAACAAGAACGCAAAACAAAGAAAAGGTTGACATTAGATGTAACAAGACCAATACCGGGGGTTGGACAGTTCTCTATCAAAACGTTAAAAATTCTGTTGACGTTTACAGACAAAAAAAGTATTCAACGTAAAAAAATACATAACGTATATTATGTCTATTTAATAACTACTAAAATGGACAACATCTTTAACATGTTTAAAAACCAAATATTTGTATTCCAAGATGATTAAAAAACATCTCCTTTTTCAGAATAGTTTTATGGCTCGATTGTCCTTGATGACACTATTTAATATTTTACGATCCAATAAAGTCCACATGAGTCGCTCGGCTACATGATGTAGGACGACCTTAGCCTGGATAAATGTACGCTCACACCGGTGTGTCTCTTCTTTTATACCCTGGCAGAAACTACGACGAACTTTGAACAAACACGTCATATCTCCGTATTTTTGAGCGGAGCACCTATACTACACTCTGGCTTTTTATTTACACGTACTCCTCCTGAACGGCTGGAGTGATCCTCACGAAATTTTGCTCGGTCATAGTAGCCATCTATGGGAAGGTATAAATCTGAAATGGTCCAAATCGGACATAAGGGTTCTACCCTACGGCCCTTTTAAGTTACCATGTTATTTTAATAGGAGGAATATTTTATTTGGTTTGTTTACTGTGTGTTGATTATACAGCTGTTATAAGGATCAAATTTAAATGCAGACTGTTACTATCAGCTGTTTGTAAATACAGTAGTTTTCTGTGAAATTGTTGTTTTGTTTATTTTAGTGGTTTGTTTACCTTTGTGCGTGAATGAAATGCCACGTTTACGGAGAGGAGGGGCAAATCTTGGACGACGCACCGTATCCAAGGGAAAAATCGATTCGTCGATACATTTCTGAAAATTATTGATTAAATAAATACTCGCTCCGCTCAATATTGCAAGCAGACAACTGCATTGTATACCTAGTTTCTTAGTACTTGGGGGACCGAGTTTTTCTCAGAGAATATCTGCCAGTTTGTTTACTAGACCTGAATAAAATCTTCACCACGCCCCCCAACTCAAGAGCAGATTTGCTTAGCACGTTTGCCTCTTTTCTGCATGTTTAAGGTCACGCCAGTTGTTACTATAGTTCGATGTCCCTTCAGGAAGGATTTTTATTATATGCAAATTTATTAATTTCGGAAAAGCCCACTCTATATGCAATTTTTATTCGATGGTTTATAGTCACTCTTCTCAGGAAACCACATGTTGACTTAACCATTTATTAAACTATAGATGAGTATTACTTTGACAGTTCACTGGTTCATTATGGACTGTTTTTATAATTTTGTTTTAACTCCATAAGACTAATGTCAATTTTTTATATTTTCAAATTTGTGTTTTTAAATAATTCGATTATACTTAATTCTCCTGAGATGAGACCAGTCTAGAACTTAGTTTTAACCCAAAAATTAGTAAATACAACAATTTTAAGGAAATCGTTGGAGCCGCTTTTGAGTTCAGAGCAATCAAGCAAGGAAGTAAATTAAAATCTTCCTCATATTATAGTATAAGATATGGTAATAGGATAGTAGCAGCCCGGCTTATTAATAATTTGTATAACTAACTTTGTCCATCAGCTTCGCTTGTTCTACAGTTTTATAATCAAATCAAATTACACAGCTGATCAAATTCCAATATTTAAAAATGCGTTTTAACTTGACAATGTAATTTAATTTAGCCTATGGCTTTAGAAGACTTTTTTACAAAACTAATATTTTTCTTGTGGAAATCTTTTACTGAAGCCTTTTATTCTATAAGATGATTCATGGGTATCAATCTTAAAGTTTTTTCAAAGGTCCTTCATCACAATCGGTACCTTTGATATCTCGTTGTGTATCTTGTTGTCGTTTGGTAATCTTGTAGTGCGATAAAATATCTACTATACCATTAAACGTGTTACTATTTTTAATATATATAAATTTTCATAACCCGTCTTTATTTTTTTCGTTTTTTTTTTAGGGAATTTTCCCCAAAGGGAAGAAATTACCGTAGGTCTTATTGTAAGACTTAAGCCCGAGATCATGATGACTTTTTGTTTTGTGGTCCCCGGATGCCAAAAACACCATTCGTTCAAATTTGTATTTATGTGTATTATATATATATATATCTATATATGTGTCCGTAAGCACGATAACTCTTGTAAAAAAGGTCCGATCATAATGAAATTTTGTAAAAATGTGTAAAGTACCGTTTATTTTAAAGAGTTCGAAAACCAGACGAATCGCACCATCCAAGGGGGTTGGGGGGGTTATTTTGAACCCCACAAATGTTTTTTGGGGGTTTTCACATGTAATTTGTATTTAAATAAAATTTTAATCTACACCATTGAATTCAGCTTAAAAAACAAACAATTTGGTATTTTGATCATTGCTCTACGTCAATTGGTTACTGAAATATTGCAAGTGCTAAACACAGTACGTTGTCTAATGCTATTCTTATGGAGAAAAATACAAATTTTATATTTCGCTTATTTATGAATATAAACTAACGAAACTTGTTATATGGCTTCATCTGGTTGTGGTTTGTTTTTGTTTGCACAAAAAACAAAATTTTCACTTATGGTTTCCGTAGCAGCAAACCTAGGTACTCGGTCCCCATGTTATTCTTATGGAGAATAATTAAAATGTTATATCGCTTATTTATAAATGTATATGAATGAAACTTGGTATGTGACTTTACTTAGATGAGTTCTATTTATATTTGCATAAAACCCATTATTTTGTGTTCCTTGTTGTAGTAAACCTGCTTACTCATCCCCAATGTTATTCTTATGGAGTATAATTAAAATAGTATTTATCGCTTATTTGTGAATATATTTTTATGAAACTTGGTATGCGGCTTTATGTGGTATTAATACATTGGAAATTCGCTGAGTACGCAAGTTTGCTGCGACGGGGGTATTTTTACACTTTATGTGTTACAGTGTTCATTATTATAATTTACAGCATATCGTTTACAGTAACACATTTTCCATTGGGTGACTAAAAACCACCGATGTTGCAAAAATCAAAGCATTTCTGTAGTTTTGGCCTAGCCAAACTATTCTTAACCGGATCTCAGAATGCGGTTGTGTTGTTTAACAGGAAAACATAAACTACGGGTCGTGGTCATAGCAGGTGAGGATAGACTAACATGACGTCACAGAGCACAGTGGGAGTGCCGCAGGGGAGCATGATTGTACCGCCAGTTGCATCATGATTACGTCACAACAATCATTCGATAAATGCAATTGCACACGACTATTGACAGACCAAAGAATAATCCGGATGTTTATAACCTTGAGGAATGGTGAGGTAAAAGATGTGCAAGTGAACTAATATTTGTTTCTAAACTAGTACAACTTTAAAACTATCATTATTTTGAAATTATAAAGCAAATGTAAATATATTTGGATTGGTCAGTAAATGCTGAATTTTATGTCAATTTTATTTAACTATACTTAAAATATTTCCAAGTTATTTTTAACTTTTGAGCAGACTAAAGGAGCATTACCCAATACCTCCTAGAATTCCGTAATTGGCAACAAAAATTAAGACCTCAGTCATTTGTTGACATTTGGTTTAACCAACGAATACACAGTGTGTGTGTGTGTGTGTGTGTGTGTGTGTGTGTGTGTGTGTGTGTGTGTGTGTGTGTGTGTGTGTGTGTGCGCGTGGGCGCGTGCGCGTGCGTGCGTGCGTGTGTGCGTGTGCGTGCGTGTGTGTGTGTGTGTGTGTGTGTGTGTGTGTGTGTGTGTGTGTGTGTGTGTGTGTGTGTGTGTGTGTGTGTGTGTGTTTTCATTGATAATCATAATCATGATCAATATTGTCAGTGTTTGTTGACATCAATTTTTGACCACCCCGGTCCAAAGTGCCGAACATACTCGTGAGTGCCGAACACCTCGCTTAAAAAAAATGGTTTAAGTGACCTCCAACAACGACTTAAGTAAGACTAGTTGCGTCCAAGTTTAAAGGCAGCAGTTATACCGAAGTGAAGATGACAGACGTTAAAGCTCCTCTGTAACAAGGAAGTGGTTGAGCGAGATTGGCTGAAGGCTGAGCGGCGTGGGTGTCTCGTGACGTCACGGGGCCCAAATCAGCAGTCACGGTGGTCGACTGACCCGCAATAGGCTGACTACTTTGTTATTAACAAACTGTATATCTTTATTATTAAAAGAATTTCTTGATTTTTGTTCGGCGATTTTAGACCCGTAAAACAATTATTTTGTTTACATGTTTGGAATCAATGAACAGCTCTTAAATCTCTCGATGTACCTTCCAGGGGTTTGAAAAACCTACATCTTCAGAGCTGCACCCTGCAGGCTTTCAAAGATTCAATTTTAATCTTATATTTGATTTAATCAGCTAATTAGTCAGCTGATTATAATATAAATACACTTTTAAAAGTCAGGCTCTATGCCTGCTAGATCCCCGTACGGAGAAGGGGGGGTTATTAAATTACTAGCGTAACACCCGTTGAAAAATCAACGGAAATTGTTATGATTTCGACCTTTCTGAAAAATAATCACGGGCGTTGCCTGTTAACTTATGAATATTTGTTTAAATTTAGCTGTGACTGTTAATTTCCAGTTGAACACAGACAAAACAAATGTGAAGAGCTTGGTTTTAGCGAATTTCCCCTATAGGGAAGAAGCTATTACCGTAGATGGTAAGACTTAAGCCCGAGACCATGATAACTTTTCGTTTTGAGGTCCCCAGATGCCAAAAACACTATTCGTTCAAATTGATATATATATATATATATATATATATATATATATATGTATATATATATATATATGTGTCCGTTACCGCGGTAACTTTTGAAAGAAACACCCGATTTTGATGAAATTTGGCACAAATGTGGAGAGTAGCATTTATGACTTTAAGTTCGAAAACCAGATCGATCGCACTATGGGAAGGGGGTTTTATGGGGCTTTACAATTTTCCAAAAATTGGTTTTTTGCAAATTTGACCCCAAAATGTTAAAAACACTCAATTTTGGTTATATCCATTTTATAGAGCTTAAAAAACAAATAATTTAGTATTTTGAATCATTAACCTAGGTTAAGTAGTTGCGGAGAAAATCCAAAAAAACGTGTCCCATGTTAATCTTATGGGAAAAAGGTTTTTAGATTTTTCTCAGATAGTTTTACAACAAACTTCATATTTCTGTTTATTAATGTGTTTAGCTCAACAAAACAAACATTTTGGTGTTTTAATCGTTGTTCTACGTCTAACCGTTCCAGAAATATTCAAAGTGCTAAACACAGTACGTTGTCCAAAGTTATCCTTATGGAGAATAAATAAAATTCTATATATAAATTATTTTTGAATGTATATTGATGAAACTTGGTATGTGGCTTCAACTAGTTGTAGTATATTGATATTAGCACAAAAAACAAGTTTTTTTCTTATAGTCCCCGCAGCAGCAAACCTGCATACTCGGCCCCCATGTTATTCATATGGAGAATAAGTAAAGTTGTATATCTCCCTTAATTATGAACCTAAATCAATAAAACTTGGTATATAGCTTCACCTGGTTCAGTTATATTGATAATTGCAAAAACATGTTATTTATCTTCCTCGTTGCAGCAAACCTGCGTCCTCAACCCTAACGTTACTCTTATAGAGAATAAACAAAATGCTATATATCACTTATTTATGGATTTATTTTTGTGAAACTTGGTAAGTAGCTCTATGTAGTAGTGAGTCACATATATATGCATTGGAAATTCGCTGAGTACGCAGGTTTGCTGCGACGGGGGTATTTATAATGTAATCTCACGTGAGGCTTTAAGGAAGATTTTTATTGCCTTCTATAATAATCAAACATTCAAGTTTGGAAGCGAGGGGTTATTTTTTCCCTAGAAACCAACAAACCTTAAATAAGATATAACATATAGGCTCACTGAAATAATAATAATAATGTCCATTCTAAAATTGAAAATCATAATCCAAGTTTTAAAAATGGGTTAATAGGTCCAAATAAAACCCTGATTTAGCAGAATAGTTTATAATTGGTGGAGCTTAAAATCGTAGATTTTGGAAATACTCTTTCTCACAGATGCAGCCCCGATTTTGCAGGGCAGTTTTATAAATACATGTGTAGACCTAATTCATGAACTGGGCGGTGCCTTCATCCAAATTGTTCCGTAAAAGAAGTTCAATTTACCTTGGTTATACAACAGACCTTTAATTGTTAAGGTACCATATGTATTTGAAACTACCACTTTACTCACACTATGTACACGTTCGATTAGTATTTAAAGGAAAAAACACCGAGCAGCGAAAGTCTACCGAAGGTTAGGGGGGCCTACTTGCAATTTCAAACCGGCAGGAAATAACTGTTTTATTCTACAACGTCACCAATTATAGGGTCAAATTGGTAAATTACAAATCCAAAAGAGTTATCTTGATTTAAGCACCGCAACCTCTTGGTTCTTTGGATAAAACTTCAAAAATACAAAGATTTGTTTCATCACTCAGTATTCGAAAATAGCCCATAACTATACAGCATAACCATACAGCTGAGATCTTCGAAAATCGTCGATTTTCAAACACCAAAACAAAAAATGGCCAACTGACTTTACCTGTCCTAAACATTACTTTAACTGCCCCAAACAATACTTTACCTATCCCAAACAAAACTTTGCCTGTCCTATACAGCTGAAGTTCCCGTTTTACTCAACAGGAGCACCAGTGTGATTTCGTTATTTTTGACGATTCTGTGTTCAAACAGCTGACTTTAACACTAAAATGAATTGTAAAACCGTGTTGTGTTTACTTATACAAAATTACTAGTCTATGAAATATCAGATCATTTTTGTTTAAGTTTAATGTGGTTATTTGCATCGTGATGAAAAGTATCGTTCACTATTCGTCACAAAAGCCCTATTTCGTGACTAGCAGTGAAATATACTATTTCACCATACTACGCTGTAATCTCCTGTTTTCGGAACGTCACTTGAATACCGAATGTAGAGTTTTTCCGTCCAAGGGCCGAAAGTCATCTAATCTATACGTGCATACTATTTTGTGTTCTTTGGTTGAAACACTGGAAAAATAACAACATTCTAAACATTGTACTATTTATGTTTTGTTTATTGGTTAACTGATTATTGAATCTGCAAGAGGATTTATGTTTTCAAATAATCACAGCTATATACTTTCAACTTGTATGTAAATAGTGACAAAACAGTAAAATAGAATGAGACTAACTCATAACCTCATAGTTTCGTTTATAGGATCTTAATTTTCAAATGAATATTCACATTTGTATTTTATAGTGTTTATTTCATAGTGTAGTATGGTGAAAAATAGCTTTCAAACCTCTGCCGAAAGGGTTTTGCATAGTCCTCGAACGTTTTTATGACCTCGACTTCGTCTTGGTCATAAAACACGATCTTGGACCAGCAAAACCCACTTTCGGCCCATGGTGCGAAATATACTATTACAACCACAGAGATCTAACTAAATACTGAATGCAACACGACAAAACTTCAGAATGATTTACTTTAGAATGCCGGGCCGTTGTTTGTCAGGCTGGTCCTCCAGTGATGATTACTTCTATTTCTGATACAGTAGTAGGATAATATAATTTATAACACTAAACGAACTAAAGCTCAAACTAATTTATTTTATTCGTTATATCTGTGTATTTATTATTCCTATACAATATAATAAAATACTGACAAAAAATGAATGTAACTTATGTTTAAATAATGATTTATTATTTTGAGTTTGGCGACTCCAACAACGATTTGACCAACATGTTCATTATCCTCACCAGAAATTGGCGGCCGGCACACAGTTTCCTTGATACGTGTTATGTCCAATATTTAGTTAAAGCTCAGTGTTTGCGACCTTCCTACCAACGACGATAACATTACACCTACGCTACTGTTAAATCAAATCGTTAAGTTTTTAGTTTATTTACACAGTCATAGAATAAATAACTCTTTGTCCTACTGTTTTTGCTGATTAATAGGTATGTTAAAACTAACATAAAATTTAATAGTAATTTAACATATCGCCAATTATTGAGCATTAAAAAAAGGAAAAACAAATAACGTGTTTCATCTCACTTGCTTGAGGTTAAATAGACTATATTTATTTAGTTTCGACCCTTAAAACTACATTTATGTTGAGATTTATTTGAAATTGTTTTAAACAGCAGATTCAATCGTAAACTGACATAAATAATCTACTGTTTACTTAAGCTACAATCAACTGATTGAAGCCGTTGTTTTAAATACGCTTCAATATTACTGTATCATCACAACACGTATATACATTTGAAATTATAATACATTGACCTTTAAAAAAACTGAAAACTATATAATTGATGTAAATTACTGATATGAACTTTTCATTACACAAATCAGCTGTTTCCTTTAAACTGAAAATAATATATTCGTAAATATAGATAGATGTATGTGTTTATTAAAACCAACTAACGAATGTGGCATTAAACATACGTTTCTTGTTGTTCTAAATGGAAAATTTCGAACTTTAATTAATATTTTACCCTACGGGACCTTAAATAATTAACTTTTTAAAATACTCCTGCACCCCTCCGACCTACAAACTATTTATGTCTTAAATCTTGTAATTGAGGCACTTCTGGTTACTGAGAAATTTTGATCCGGACATCAGGCAAAAAAATACTGGTAATTATATAATAAGATTTATTATCATACTGCACGAAAAGCGATTTTGGATCTGTAATTAGTCCGTAAAATCGCACTTTTTTTATACCTTAAAATAGGGCACCGAAAAATCAGCTGTGGATTTTTTCAGTGCGCTAACCTCAAAGATTGTTATTGTTCCAATTAACGTTTGTGTGTTTCAAAGGTAACAAACTCGTGTTATATACATTTTGTTTGTTAATAAAATAAATTCTAATATTGTAAGTTAACCTATCTGAACTTCCAAAACGATACAAATCACAAATACTAATCTTTGGTCCAGATTTTCAACTATCAAAGTCAGTATGATAAAAAATATTGTTCATCACACGGAGCAAAAGTGTGTTTTTGTTGCTTAATCGTTTTTCCGTATGACGCCGTAATCGTAAAACTCGATTGCGCACCAAAAACAACCACTTTAGCTCTTTGTGATGAAAACTACTATTAACTATCTGGGCCTAAGAGACCTGCTCAGTTTTCAGTCTTAAGAGGAGGCTCCAGTCACGAAACATTTGGGTTTCTACCTGCTAATGCGTTAATCTCCAAACCCCGTACCTCCTCAACGGTTTATCCGATATAGTTGATTTAGGGCTTATATTAAATAACAAAGAATATCGAGATAAAACGAGTTCGCACGCAACACGCTGATTTGAGGGAAGTGAATTTCCACATAAAAACTTGTAAAACTCAAAATAAGTGTAAAAACATACATTTGTCCAATTTTTATTAAAATCTGAAAACATTGATTTTTTGGCTGTTCTGATACTCCTGGTTTCATTTACTTGCAAAGCTGGGAATACAATTTTGCGCATTATTGATGAACGAAGTGAATCACTGTATTGATGAAGAAGTTTCAGTGGCCGTGTGTGGGTGTGTGTGTGTGTGGGTGGGTGTGTTATCGAAATACTAAATAACTGTAAAACATTTCTTAATGAAATTTTGAAGAAGTCATTTGGGATACCAAAGGGATGTTTTAACACAGCATTTGTATTTTATTTTGGATTATTAATAATTATTAAAACTAATTTTAATGTTTGATATTCAGTAGTTGAATTGGTTTTCGTAGTAAGCTGTTGACTATGGTTGTCTTTAAAATGTCAGCTGGGATTTATCTGTGTTTCACTTGAGGGATTTTTATCCCCTATATGGGATATTTTGACTGCTTGTGGGATAAAATGAGATTGTGGGATAAAAGTGGGATTTTTTGAAATCGGCATTACGTCTGCTAGTTTGCTTGCAACTTACGACCAGAGCACCTTAGCAGTAGCACTTCTAGTGGATTTTCTCGCCGTACTGGCAGTTGCGGGGTTTCCCATTTTTTAACCTCGCTGTCCGCACCTATTATGATTTTATAAACGTCACAGAACGAACACTGAATCATGTCAATTTCGCTGGCCGAGCCATGCTGGAATTAACAAGCAAACTATTTGCCATTATTTAGTACCTACTTCGTACTATTTAGTACTAACATTAAAAATATTAGTACCTCTCACGTAAATAAATTATTTAATTTAGTTAATTCACCGTGTCATTTAACCTATGTCGCATTGCTCAAAATCCTTTGAGGTACTAAAATGTAAAATACCTATAGGTAATTAGTAGATCTAAATAAGCTCTATCCAACGGTATAAATATTGTACTAATACATTATTTAATGATCATATAATATTTAACATTAATTGTGTTGCAATGTTTAACAAATCAGTGGGAAAGTGTAGGATATGACGAGGGATACTATAAGGGAGAGTCTGGGATAAAGTGGGATTTTAGCGAATTTCCCCTATAGGGAAGAAGCTATTACCGAAGGCCTCATGGTGAGACTTAAGCCCGAGACCATGATAACTTTTTGTTTTGAGGTCCCCAGAAGCCAAAAACACTATTCGTTCAAATTTATATATATGTATATATATATCTATATATATATATATATATATATATATATATATATATATATGTGTCCGTGAATGCGATAACTTGAGTAAAAAACGTCCGATATCGATGAAATTTGGCTCAAATGTTTAAAGTGACATTTATGACTTTAAGTTCGAAAACCAGAAAAATCGGACCATGGCAAGGGGGGTTTATGGGGGTTTTAAATTTTCCAAAAATCAGTTTTTTGCATTTTTCACCCTTAAATTTTTAAAAAACTTAATTTTGGTTTTGACCATGTTATAGAGCTTAAAAAAAAAAATAATATAGTATTTTGAATTATTAACCTAGGTTAAGTGGTTGCGGAAAAAATCCAAAAAAACCTGCTCATAAAATCTCCCATGTTAATCTTATGGGAAAAAGGTTTTTGGCTTTTCTTCAGTTAATTTTACTTTAATCTTAACATTTGCTTTTACCAATCACTTCAGCTCCACAAAACAATCATTTTGGTGTTTAATTTGTGATTCTACGTCCAACCGTTGCAGAGATATTCAAAGTGCTAAACACAGTACGTTGTCCAATGTTATCCTTATGGAGAATAAATAAAATTTGATATCTCGATTATTTATGAATGTATATTGATGAAACTTGGTATGTGGCTTCATGTTGTACTGGTATATTGATATTTGCACAACAAATAAATTTGTTGTTGATTGTCCCCGTAGCAGCTAACCTGCATACTCAGCCCTAATGTTATTCTTATGGAGAATATGTAAGTTTTATATCTCCCTTAATTATGAACATAAATGAATAAAACTTGTAATGTAGCTTCACCTGGTACAGTTATATTGATAATTGCATAAAAACTCATTTCTTTCTTCCTCGTTGCAGCAAACCTGCGTACTCAGTCCTAATGTTATTCTTATGGAGAATAAATAAAATGTTATAAATCACTTATTTATAAATATATTTTTGTGAAACTTTGTAAGTGGCTTTATGCAGGAGTGAGAAACATATAAATGCATTGGAAATTCGCTGAGTACGCAGGTTTGCTGCGACGGGGGTATTTTGTTTCAGTGTGTGGCATATTTTTACCGTAGAGTGGAAACACTGCATATTTGTTTATAAATCACTCAAATGTAAACATAACATATTTCAACTATGGATCTGGTTATTATGTTTTGTTCCATCAATTTTTGTTATTTCGAAATAGTTTAAAATGTGAGTGTTATGTAAATTAATAGTGTTTTGTCGTGTTTAAAACAATGCTTGTATCTATTTAGATTTATTATCAGTTTATTTTTTACTGGAAAACTTCGATGTAAAAGCTAAGTGTTTGGACTAGTAATGATAAATTAATACAATAGGTTTTGGAATTTTTGAATTACTGGGACAGTATAACTCTGTAACACGACTGACTGTGATTGATAATCAATCGTGTTGTAGACCTATAGTAGTTTTTTTACATTGTGAACAAATAACTTGATGGCAGACTTACTAAACGGTCATACGTGCAAACTATCTTTATTACATGTAATGTACCAAATAAGCCTCACTGTCACCTAATGACATGGGATTAAAGTTTTGTAATCTACCGGTCAGTAAAATAGTCTGGTTACAGTTTATATTTGTTTGCATTTTCTGTGGTTAATATTGATTTTCATAAACAATCAAGATGTCAAAACTCCGTAATCCCAACCGTCTACATTGTTCAACTAATTACGTTGTAGACAGATTGCCCTCCTGAAAAATTGTCATTAATGTAGATGTTGGATTTTGCTTTTAAACCTCTATTGCTGCGATTTCAGTAGCTTGTGTATTTACATTCAAACTAACATATATTAATTATGTAAACGTTTTTAAATTTAAGGTATGAATTTAATAAGATACTGTTGTATAAATAAATCATTGAATACCTTTTTTTACATTAAATGGGTTTAAAACAAGTATATTTCTGTATGTTTAACCCCCTGATTTTGGAGCTGGAAATTAATAGGTCTAATAATAACTGGCAACTTTTCCCTCAGGTTATATATTTAAAACTCGTCGAAAACCATACGGTGCCAAAAATATATTAGTCATTGGCCGAGTCATAAAAAAGCGTGAACAGGCCTGATGGCCATAGCTAGGACCTGTGACCAAATAAACGCAATCAGTTTTATCTAATTTGCTAGGTACACACAGTGGTTTAAGAGGTTAATTGCTCCACCTCACCCTCCAGGGTTAGATGGAAACGTATTCCGCATATTCTCTATTCATTGTTGCTGTATTAGGAAACCCCAGCATACCTGCTATAGGCACGTTTTCCACAAGCGGGAATTTTGCGCAGGTTACCAGAAGGTTAGGATATAGCAGGAAAGGAAAGGGTGGGATGGGACAGGCAGCCAAATTGGTCTTTCAGAGTACCAACTCCCGTGCCTTGTGACAGCTGTGATCAGGCTCAACGTGGACCCGCTCTGCCCTCCAACTGGCCAACTCAACGGATGGGGTATCCATGTACAACAGCCAGGGACCATACATTCTCAGGTTGGGGACCAACCCCTGAGTTTCCGCCCCGAGCCGCTGCAAGTGGAGGGACCAAAGGTGAAAGGGAAGTTTGTCATAATGGACATCCAAAACACTTCATATGTAATGACAATTTCATTTGCTGTACCCAATGTCAGCATCCAAACTGGTATAGACCAGTTTTAAGGTTGTCCTAGGACGAATATTCTCTATTGGTCAATGCTAACACACCAAGTTTTAATAAAATTAATCAGTATACAAGAGATATATGTTTTTTATTTCTTATAAGAATAACATCGGACAATATACTTAGTTTACTGCTGAATGGAAATTGGAATATTCTCCACAACCATTAGCCGAATAGCTTACTAACGAAATACTAATTTAACCGTGTGTGGATTGGAGTACTAATTTTTTCATCTTTTAGAGCTTTTTATGGCAATGAGATAAAACTGTTGAAACCTGCTAAAAATATTTAAAGTTTATGGTACTAAGAAAGGTAAAAAAAACTGAAGTTTGGGATCTCTTAAGCCCTGTAATTTCTGAACCCAAATTTTTCTAAAAAATCAGGTGGTATATTTTATTAGGAACCTAATATAAACCACCAAATAAAAAATCCAAAGATTTCGAAAGCGGCTCCTCAATACTGCTCCAGACCTATATACTACGTTGTTGGGTACCAAAATATTATGGATACCTCTTTGTTCTTCCCTCAGGGCTCTGCCTTTACTATCACTCCCAACGTTTAATTTTAACGTATGATTCGTTGGATTTATTTGGTTAAAGCAGCATCTCCTGAAAGATGTCCCCACGTTTGATAAGCCGGCCTACTCAACCATAGACCTCCACCGCACAGGAAAATTTTCTATGTTATTATTTACGCCTTTTTTAGTAATTTTAGAAAATTTTCAATCGTACAAAAAATTGTTGTAATTTTTTTTAACCCCGACCTTAGAGCTCCGCCGCGCTGGCTTTAAAAGTTGCCTTGTTAAATTTATGGAGGAAAGATGATCCTTGGGTAAGCGTTCGGGAGTTCGGGTCAGCGTTTGGGTTGAGTACTACTAGCTGGTCAGACAGACATTATTCTGTCCTAATGTCACTGAATTTGTTTTATGTCAAAGATTCTCGTTCTTTTTCAAGATGAGCTCATTCGCTTCACTCACTCGCCTCCAGGATGAGCTCGTTAGCTACGCTCACTTGCCTATGTTTATATAGAGCTTGCTTCGGTATTGAAAATGAGTTGCTATTCAAATAGATTTATTATTTCTATAATAAACATATGTTATATGCTTTTCAAGTATGTTTAGATATCATCCTTATAACAGCTGTTTGATGAAACTAAATAACTAACATACAATCCCGACTTTGTTTCATGTATTTAGATAATGAAAATCACTTAATAATATCTTGCCATGACAACGTTAATATACACTAGGCAGCAATACGGATTTTAGCAATTTGAAATTTAAGTAATTGCACAACACCATCTGTAGAGCCTGATATAAGCGTAAGTTATATTATATAAATAAAACAGGAAAGTTGGCCGGGCTGGTAAGGGCCCGCACTTGCATTTAGGGTGTAGACCAGAGCCTGTACGGACCCTAAATTCAGCCCTGGCCGTCTGTATGCAGAACTTCAAACATGCTAGAATCCAGAATCATTGTCCCTGTCTCGTGTACATTCTATGTGCCTAAGAGTAAAAATATGTTATAGTCAATCAATACAAATGCTGAATTATTTTGACTCAATCCTATCCTACACTATAATATGAGTAAGGTTTGCATGCTCGCTTGCTTGGTTGATTGCTTGCAACTCTTATTTTAAAAACGGCTCCAACGATTTTCTTGAAAAATAACTAGGGTAATGTGTCCTTCCAACTACTTGTGTTGTAAAACCTGATATCTGGGTTAAAAATAAGTTCTAGACATGTCCCATCCCCAAAAAAATCAAATAATGTAAAAAGCCGCTATGGAAAATTGAAAAAATCACGTTGGGCTTTTGGAAATTAAAATAAAATCAAAAGAGTCATAACAGCTGTTCAAAATATTTCAGCGAACTCTCAAAGTTATACTCATATAGTTTAAGTACTACCTGGGGCTGAGCTTTGCTAGGGAAAGGTCAATCTTGTTTATGACTTGGAGTTGTTTTTCACCATGTACCCTACTAACGAGCATTTTTGAGGTCACAACAGTTGTTATTATAATGCACCTTTGAGTCATTCTGGATATGACCACTCTACATGTAATCTTCATTCAAAGGATTTATTATCTGATTTTATGGAACCACATGGAACTCATGTTGTTTATGATTATTACCATGTGGTTTCCTGAGAGCAGAGATTAAAAGATTTGAGAGAAGATTACATATATAGAGTAGTAAAATAAATCAAAGGGATATTGAGCTATAAATAACAACTGGAGTGACCTTAAAAATGTAGAAAAGAGGCAAATGAGTTATACAAATCTGATTATCAGTAGGGGGAAGTGGTGAAATATGCTCCAAGTCATCTAAACAAACTGACTGGCCTTCCCCCGAGCAAAGCTCGGCCCCCAGGTATCATATACTCTAATATGTGTAAGGTTTGCTTGTATGTTTGCTTGCTTGCGACACTGATCTCAAAAACGGCTCCAACGATTTCCTTCAAATGTTCAAAATAACTAATTTCTGGGATAAAAATGAGTTCTAGACAGGCCTCATTCCCAGGAAATATCAAATAATGTAAAAAAACTAAAATGATAAGTTAAAAAAATTAACATTGGGCTTATGGAGTTTTAAATCAACACAAAAGAATATTATCAGCTGTTCAACCAGGTAACTGTCAAAGTAATACTCATGTTTTTTATGATTATTAACATGTGGTTTCCTGAGAACAGAGATTAAAAGATTTGAGTGAAGATTACATATATAGAGTAAAATAAAATAAATGAAAGGGACATTGAGCTATAAATAACAACTGGAGGGACCTTAAAAATTTAGAAAAGAGGCAAATGAGTTATACAAATCTGATTATCACTAGGGGAAAGTGATGAAATATTACTCCAAGTCATCTAAACTGACTGACTGGCCCTCCCCCGAGCAAAGCTGGGCCCCCCAGGTACTGTCGTGTTAAAACGGATATGAGAAGGGTGTTACCACTCCAGTAGTCAGTAGTATTTTTTATTTACATTAGTCCTAAATTATATGTTCTTGCCGTTGTGGAGTTAAAACGGATATGGGAATGGTGTTACCATTCCATTAGTAAAATGTTTGGTTTATTAATTATCTGTTCTTGCTGTTGTGGAGTTAAAACGGATAACAGAAGAGTGTTACCAATCCAGTACCTGCCTACATATCTTTAAAAATTCAGTCTTCGTTCATCCTCTTACGGGAAGAATGAGCGTACACCTAGTAAGGTTAGGAGAAGGTCCAGACATGCTTGAAAGTAGGCGTGAGTTGCTGGGGATGTAAAAGTACTCTAACAAAGGAATAACAGGCTTTTCTAGTGTTAAACCCCCGTAAGACAACGTACTGTGTTTAGTCGAAACACATTTTCTTTAATAAATCTGTAAATATTTATGCTAGAATGACGAGAGAGGGCTTAAAATCTTCGCCTCACTAATTCCCATCTTTTTACATGCATTATTTTTGCATCCGGGTCTTTTCTGACCCTTTTTGGGCCCAAAAACTCAAAATTTGAAAGACTAATCCCCAAAAAAGGGGTTTAGAGTTTTCCGATTGTTTTCCCCAACGAACTTGTCCAACTGATTACAGAAAGGAACGTCCCTGCCAAATTTGAAGTAAATCGGACAAAAAATGCGACCGCTAGAGTGCAAACACACACACACACACACACACACACACACATATATATGTCTATATATATACATATATATATAATTTTGAACGACCCCCCCAAAACGTTTTCAGGGGGTCACGTTAGGAACTTCTATGGTGGTCCCGGGCTTAAGTTTCACCGTGCGGGTCATGCTAATAGTTCACTTTCCAAAGGAAATTCACTAACAAAACAATGACAGTCTGTAGTTAGACGTACTCCTTATCTTCTTTATATATAATTCTGTAAGCGAAATTTTTAAGTCAAAATTGTGGATTTGGCAAAACGCAGGATGATGGGAGACGTCTCAAATTAAGTCTTGGTCCCAGGGACTCGGGAAAAATAGCGATATTTCTACAAAGTTACCAGCAAACGAGAAATCACGTAAAACATCCCTCATAAGAAAAGCATAGGGTTTGAAAAACGTCTGCTTTGTCTACATTAAATCATGTGATTAAGCGTTTACTTTGTTTACGAACTGTCGTGTGTTCCTACTTGGAGAAAGGTTAGGGGCTATCGCCCCTTCAATCCACTAGTAACATCTGTTTATTTAAATGAATTAGGAAAACACACATATGACATAAACTAAATAAAACTCTCCTCAATAAGAATAACATGGGATTTAGGAAGTCCCGTGGCGCAGAGCCCTGACGATATTTTTAACGGCGATAGGCCTATGATACTCCTCGGTACATAGACTACATTTGTGCAAAATTTCAGCAGAATTGGTCCAGTGGTTTTGGCGTGATGGACCAACAGAAAGACAGACAGACAGACACCACCTCATTTTTATAATAGTAGTGATTAGTTAATTGGTTATATACATTTTAAATTATATAATTTACATTTGTCTTCAGGGCTACCCCTCGCCGGCATTCAGCCTTTAATGCAAATATTCTGGGAGAATAGAAAACAATTTAAGTTTATATTTAACAGCAAGGATATTGATTTTGAGAAATTCACAAAACACGGCACAGCAGCAATAACAGATGTTACAGACATTGTAGAACAAACAACTAGAACCACAACGCAGTGTTATAAGCACAATACCACGATGAAAGTACACAATACTATACGTTTGGAGAGATTATGTAAATCCAGAATTAAGAGAAGATAATTTATTTAGTTCAAGCAGTAAGTTCTACTAGATTATATGATTTCACAAAGAGATTAACACCTGTTAGAATAAATGTGTATCAGTAATTTTACCAAGTAAAGGCGCTCAAAGTGCATTCAAGTTGCAATAGCCATATAAGTGGCGTACTTACCTATGAGCACCCGCATGCTTGACTAGTTTTATCCACTACTTCCCTACGAAACCCTCCCTTCTTAACTCAACCCTTTGTGACCGGCTCCCTCCTACTAGAGTGGCTTAATAATTCAAGGTCACCTTTCTCCTTCCCGTCAATTTTCTATCGATTTTAGAACGACGCCGCGCCGTTTAACTCTTCGTGTCAGGCGTTACCTTCTTGCTTCGGAATTAATACATTGCTTCAAACTAAGTATGTTGTGAGAAATATGTTACTATGGGGGTATAAAACTTAAATTGGTTCCAAAAATAAATAAAACCTTAACGCAATAAGAATCAACCCTTACTTAAACCCAAACTTTATATAAAATCTTTATTCATGATTTGTATGCAATCATTCCTGTTTGACACGTTTAATGCGGTAAACTATTGATTTAACAGTTATTGTCGGAGACTGATTCCCTCCCTGATACTAATTATAATGATTTCCCTCAAGAATAATTTAAAAAAATATAAATTATGCTTCCAAATTAAATAATTTGGAATCCAATTATTGTATCACTGCACGAAAATTATTTAGGTAAAGACTACAGGACGAATTTTCACGTTTTCCGTGTTATTACTGGCATTAGACTTCAGTTAATTTAAAAAATCATACTTCAGTTTGCTTCATTTTATGTTTTTCCGTCTTGATGACTTTATGCTTTAAACAACTAGAGGATAGAAACATATTTAGTATGCTGTAATCTAAAACAAAATATAATTTGATTTGCTTATTCCCTTCCAATTACACTTTTAAAGTCTAATTTTGTTCCCTCAACTAACAAAAATGGATCAACCTATAATTATTATTATTATAGATTATTATTATTATATTATTATTATTATTATTATATATTATTATTATTATATATAATTACTATTATTATTATTATTATTATAGATCAGGTGGACATCAAATGTAGTCTAGTTTATCTCTGAAAGAGAGATAATCATTCCTAATTCAAAATCCCACCAATGTAAAAAAGCTGAAAGAATGTCCCTTAATCTCTTCATCATTAAGATCCTATTGCATTAACTGAGGTTAAATTTTATAGGACGATAGCTTTGACGCCAAAAAAAAAAACACATAGGCTAACCTAACATAACCTAGGCCTTCAAGGGTAGAGATTTCCTTTTGAAAAATTCTTTAAGGCCCCAAAGATCTTCAAACCTCCCAATGTTATAACAGCATGAGTCTTATTAATTTGTGGATTTTGACCGGAAAATAACGGCATTTTTAACTAATATTTTTATAATATTTTAGTTTAAATTGTTAGCGTATGCAATTTGTTGATTTCTAAACCAATAAAATGTAATTAAATTCAAATTAATGTTTAATGAAGATGAAATTTGGTATGAAGGTGGACAATACATTCAAGATACGCTACGCTTTCTTCACAATCCAAAAATCCTTAGGGCTCCGCCCCCTAATGACCTTCACGGTTCAAATGTTAATCTTATGGACATTTACAGCTGTTCAGGTTCATCTTGCCCCGACTAAAACCATGAAAGAACCCTATCATGTTGCAACTGTGGTGTTGGGTAAGGGAGGTACTCACCCCATCGCCGCTTCCCCATAACTGTGCCGTGTTGTGTGTCACAGTGTCAGTGTACAGTAGTGGACAGGGTCGCCGCCTGTGTTTGGTCAGTTTTGGTACATTACTTCGCTGTCCCTTGACTGGATACATGACCCACATAACCTAGCCTACTTTAGCCGCCTTTCAATGTCTTAATATAGATCAACAATGTCTCGGTATGTCAGACTGACAGACTACCATTACAATTAATTTGCAATTACAACTGTTTATTACTTCATTCCCTGATAATTTTGAAACCGGCAGAATTAAACATCTATGAATAACGCTTTATACACAAGTCGTGTTTTGCAAAACTAATCTTGACTGTTTAAGAAATTGTTAGATATCGTCTACCTTTAAGTAAATTCTAGTGCGAAGGAAAACCTCGAATGCACATGAAATTCATCCCGATTCACAAAATTATCATTTGATTTTATACAAATCCAGTACTTTATACTCTACTCAACTTTCATAGATGTGCTAAACCAAACCGGAAGCTTCAACAATGTACGGAAGCGGAACCCGCAACAATACCATGATCTAGATCACCTGACGAGTGAAAGAGAACAGAAAATATCTGCTACATACATCACATGTAGTATGACCGGCTTGGGAGAGCTCTTATGAATATAATTACATTGATATGTATTTTCTAAGTAACGTAACATCGTAGGACTTTGGGATTTCTGTGGACTCTTCCTGAAGCTGACAATATGAAGGTCAGGTACTGGTTGTTGGGGAAGAGTGCTTGATTTGAGTTGAATATCAGTCGTAGAAATAATTATAAAAAGTTATAGTTTGATTAGACTGGTCTCAATTAAGTTAATATTTCCCATCTATGGAATTTTATGGATCGGATCAAATACTTTGCTTAAAGAATTTGAAGATTAGTTTCTCGTTAAATTTTTAAGTCCATCGAATTTGACTGACATCGAGGCTCCGGCCTTACAAGCTTTGGAATTACGTACGATATTCTTGTAAAAAGTCAGGTATTATGACATTCTTTTTGATTTAACATCAAGTTGTATTCAACTATAGTTGATAAAATATTCAGTTATATTCAGCTGCAGTTGATGTAACATTTAGTTATAGTATATTCAGCAATAGTTGATGTAATATATATTTATACTCAACAATTTGTTATGTAGTTCAATGTAATATCCAGTTATATTCAACTATAGTTACCTGGTCCCGTAAAGAACGAAATACAATGGCCTGAGGTTTAAATAATGATTAAATCGTTGAGCCCCTGCCTTTAATCAAAAGCCACAGATTGAAAACGATGATTTGTTACATTCTTACACAATAAGCTCGACTTCAAAGTTGGAACACCTCTGTATGTAAAACTTCAACTTTACAGTTTAGTTTTTTAATTCCAGAAGTGCATGAAATGTTATAAATGACACTTACCTCTCTCTCCATATATGGATTGCTATAACTTTACTCTTGCGTCTCTATGATAATTTTATTTGTTAGAAAGTCCTTCAAAGTTTATTCATACGAGGAGCTGGTAGTAAATACACTGAAAGTAACTGAACCCCGTTAAACTATGGGATACGCAACGGCACATGCATTTGGCGCATAGTGCACAAGATGATTCAGGTGCAGCTTGATGGCGCGCGGAAGTAAGAATATGAAGAGTTTAAAAAACTGTAATGCAACTTCCGAGTGAAATGTTACCCCGGCTAGAGTATAGTACACGACACGGTATACACAGCACAGGTGGTGGCGGCAGTCGGATGTGATGGTAACCGGAAACAACGCAATTTTCTGCAACCTTGACCGACGCGCGTCGCTCTCACGCGAGTGATAGGAGCTACTGATAACGCTCCTACGACTTCTTTTTAACCGACCTCGAAAAGGAAAAGGTTTACATATTCAGTTTTTAGCGAGGGGTGTCTGTCCTAGCAAAATGTCCCAGCCTGTAAACATATTTTATGATTTTTAAAGAATTTTCCCATAGGGAAGAAGTACTCTCTAGAGTCAATGCTATTACCGTAGGTAATACCGTAGGGTATGGTAAATCAAGCCCGAGACCATAATAACTTTTCGTTTTGAGGCCCCCAGATGCCTTTCGTAAAAGGTCCGATCTTAATAAAATTAGGGACAGACGTATAAAGCAGCATTTATTTTCATGAGTTCGAAAACTAGACAGATCGCAACATTCAACATTTTTTGGGGGGATTTGTACACCAACAATATTTTTTCCGTTTTTTTTATAGAGCTTTTTATACTAGTTTGAAATTATTTCTCTACGTCAACCGATAACTTGGACATTGGATGTGGGAACACAGTACACTGCCCAATTTCAATCTTATGGAGAATAATTACAATTTTGTAACTCGCTTATTTATGAACATCAAATATACTGATGATAGGTTCTCTATAGCCTATAGGTTTCGTCTGGTCTAGATATATTTGCAAACAAATCCTATTTTGTTGTAGTCCTAGTTGCAGCGAACCTGGGTATTCATTTCTAATGTTATTCTTATGGAGAATAAGAACAGTTGTATAACTTTCTTTTGTATGAACGTAAATTGATAAAACTTGTTGTGGCTTGATCTGGTTGTTGACCATTGCTATTGCATAACACCACCATTTGTATGTCCCTGTTTCAGCAAACCTGCGTACTCAGTTGTTTATGGAGAATAAATAAAATGTCATATCCCGCTTATTTATTTGATGATTAGACTAGACTATATTTTGATGAAACTTGGTAAGTGGTTTCATTTAGCAACGAGGATTTGAAATTTGCTGAGTTCGCAGGTTTTCTGCGTCGACGGGGATATTTTATGATTGCTTGATCTTAGTTACACGGTGACCCAATTAAGTTTAAGCTTATATAGGCCGATTATCGAAAGAAAGTGACTGGCGGAGCGGCCGTGCGACAACCCAACATTCTATTTCATAACCTCGTGGAAATGTAAAACAAATGGTTAGAATATGTTTATAGAATGGTTTTTAAAATCACGAATTGAGGCATTTGTAATTTTAATTATGGTTTTCCCAAATATAACTATCAATATAAACTCATCGGAATAAGATACTAAATATTTTAAAGATATGATTAACTACATATTAATATAACTTTTATTCGAAATTTATAATCATATGTTTTACGTTTCCACGAGGTTATCTACTTATATAAAGCTAGACGGGTTCACTCACTCACTCACTCACTCACCGACATAAACTTTGAGGCACTTCCCGTAATCGAACCCCCTTCGACCCCATACTTGTATTAAAGCTCTTGACGAGAAACTCCCAGAAAAATTACCAAAAGTTAACATTTTTGAGTTTTTGGGGCATTTTTGGGGCGGGGAAGATTCCACTTTGAGCGCGTTTTGTACGGAAACTGTAAGAGATGGCAAAAAATGTTAAATACAAAAGTTGTAGAAAATTTAATTTTCAAGTGACGATTTTTCGTCAGATTTAAGATCCCATCATCCGTTTAGCCGCTATTCATTGGAGAAGAAGTAATTTTGAGTATTTTGGCCCATTTAAATACACTATCTTTGGCTAATACCACATGTTTGTATCAGCTGATTTAAAAAAACCGCCCGAGTAGGCGATACTAATTTGCTCACAATGAGGTTTATATAAATCAGCTGTTACAAAACAAGGTGAGCACATCATCGCCTACACGGGAGGTCCAATATCGTGAATATCGTTTGTTACGATATTGGAAAATGTAATCAACCGATTGTTTGTTCTATCGAATGAATTTAGCCCAGTAGCCCAGTGGATATGTTGTCAGATGATTCAAGATCATGTGGTCACGGGTTTGAATCATACTTTTGATAGGCCCTACTTACTTTTTGTGGCTGCAATTTATTTCTGTTTAATTTGACTTTTTTGTTTTTACAAATTCATTTATTTGTAATTATGTTGCACAACGAACAGTCACTATACATCGCTCTGCGGAGTTAGGTTAGATTACTAGAATTTTGTCGTGAAATGAAGTCTAATTTGTTGTTTTTTTATACGTAAATCCATTTGTAGAACTCCAATTTAACATTGTAATCACAACTTTTTATTTATATCTGATTGACTTTGATTGAGTGAGCACTTTATTTTTAGCTTTTATTCACCTCGAAACAACCATCGTAGTCGAGAGTTCATTCGATAAAACTAACAAACAGCCGGTTGGTCAAATGTTTCGATATCGAACCGATATGGGACCGCCTGCGTAGGTGTTAATGTGCTCACCAAAGGTAATTTGTGTGTAGTTTTGCTTTGGTTAATGAACTACAAAAGTTGAGTTTGATTTAAACTTGAGTTGACTGAGGAATGCAAGTGAGCGAAGCGAACTCCAAAAGGGGGTTGGCGATAAGCCTAGTAATATAATGTTTGGTCGCCACGCCGCCGCCGCGCCGGCGCCACCAGTCACTGTCTTTAGATAATGCGACTGTATATACATAAAGCCCACGGATACTATAAGATATCCGTGCATAAAGCCCTTCCCAAGCGTTAGACGCATGCATACACCGGACCACATTTGTCATAGCGAGCGTTTGACGAAAGTACTGAATATGTTAAAATATGTAAACATAATTTAGTAGTTGGAAAGTTGTTTTCGTGTTTCCTACAGTAACTTTAAACCATTGCTATGTTATAATAATAAATTACGAAAAGTAATATTAGTAATAGGAACAGTTTTCTCTCAAGCGATAAAACCCTACTTTACGCTCTTAATACAACACATAAACAACTATTATACCTTACATTCTGTGCTTATAAAAAAATACTAATTATAAACCTATCTGCGTTGAATTTCCAGAATATTAAATATCTATTCCTTTTTCTCCTATCGCTTCCAGACGACTTATTTACAATGCTAAAGACGGGCGGGGCACCACAAGTGTCACTGCCACATCCGCACTTGTCGTATCCGGATTGGTCACCGGAAGTGGCCGCCTACAGCTGGTCACAACCTTGTCTTAGTTTCCGCCTGGTTGCCTCGAATCAGCTGATCGCTGTCCAGGAGGATTACTCACAGTTTGGAGGTCTCTGGACCTCGGCGACGCCCAAAGACTTAAAACTACTGGACCGCTCGCGCCCGTGGTGAAGTGAACCAAATTTCGGTCCGGCGTTCGAGGTCCCGCCGCAAATGGTGGGCCACCGCGGCAGCGCTTAGCGTGGGAGATATAGGGAAAAACACGACGCGCGCTCACTTGAATTGAATTTGCAGCCAGGGAACATTTTTTATGGTTGAATGACCTACTAATCCGTATTCCTGAATAGTTTCTCGAATTTTTAATACCAAAAGAAACTATATTCGACCAGGGTTAGTTGCGTAAAAAGAACAGAAAGTTGGGAGTTTTGTAAAATAATCTCCTCGATGGCTGATTCTTTCATATTTACAGTCATATAAATTTATGTACGATCCACTTGGCTTTAGGTGATGTTCAATAATGATGTTTTGAAGTTTTTGGTACTGGAATGAATTTTTTATGAGCAGTAATATCGTTCTTTGGACAGTGAAACTTTGAATTTTAGCATATAAACTTCGACGTTCGCCAAAAGTTGTAGATTGCATGAAAGTTAATTGGCCTATATCATAGAACTTTTTTGATGAATGAATAACATACAAGACAAATACTTTTTAATAGCAAATGTATTCTTAATAAACATTAATTACCAACATGGTTACCAACGTTAAACGTTACTATTAGATCTATTACTAAATTTCGTTGATGAAATGTGATTAAATTTAATGTTGGTTTGTTAATTTACTTAGTTAATTGGGAACAGTAAAAGCAATACTAAAACGTAACCCGAATTCGACGACTAAAACAAAAGTCGTATAACTATGTATTTTATAAAAAAAACTAGGCCATTTTGTAACACAACATCACTGAGTTGAATTTAACAGCGCGGCATGGCGCGTCTTGGATAGAGCGTGGCGAAAGGTTTCAGCATCTTTCCAAACGAATTGTAGGCAAACCAACAACTTTACCGAAAAATGTTTGAAATAAAAGTTTTAGATAAACTAATTATCTACAACTTTCCCGCTGGAAGTTTGCTTCTAACCTAAAAATAAAAAAACTTCCTCGCTGAGTAACTTTTTCATGTCCCACTTTAATAACATGTAAGAGTTTTTAATTATTAAAAATATTAAAACACGGTAAAATAAAATACCCCCGTAGCAGCAAACCTGCGTACTTAGCGAATTTCCAATGCATATATATGTATATTAATACCACATAGAGCCACATACCAAGTTTCATCAATATACATTCATAAATAAACGATTTATGACATTTTAATTATTCTCCATAAGAATAACATGGCAGCTGAGTATGCAGGTTTGCTGAAGCAAGGAACACAAAAAATGGGGTTTTATACAAATATCAATATAACTCATCTAGGTAAAGCGACATACCAAATTTCATTAATTTATTTTCATAATGAAGGCAGATAACACGTTACTTATTCTCCATAAGAATAACATGGGGCTGAGTACGCAGGTTTGCTGCTACGGGAGCCTTGGGTAAAAAATTGTCTTTTTGAGCAAATATCAATGGTCCACAACCAGATGAAGCCGTATACCAAGTTTCGTCAGTATACGTTGATAAATAGGCGAGATATAAAATTTTTCTTTTCCTCCATAAGAATAACATTGGACAACGTACTGTGTTTAGCACTTTCAATATCTCGGTAACCAATTGACGTAGAGAAACGATCAAAATACCAAATTGTGTGTTTTTTTAAGCTGAATCCAATGGTGAAAACTAAAATTTGAATATTTAAAAAATTATATGTGAAAAATTCGAAAAACCCATTTTTGGGGTACAAAACCCCCCCAAAATACCCCTTCGGGTAGAGCGATCTGGCTGGTTTTCGAACTTAAAGTCATAAATGTTGCTTTACACGTTTATACCAAATTTCATCAAAATCGGATCATTTTTACGAGAGTTATCGTGCTCACGGACACACACATATATATATATAAAATATACAGTATCGAACGAATGGTGTTTTTGGGGTCTGGGGACCTCAAAACGAAAAGTTATCATGGTCCCGGGCCTAGGTCTTACCATGCCGACTACGGTAATAGCTTCTTCCCTATAGGGGAAATTCGCTAACAATATTTATACTTTCAGATTCCGTAGTTCACGTACTCAAAGGATATATAAATTTCATTACAATTCAAACATGGCAGTGAAGTCCAGGAGCGTGTAAACGACAGCGCGTTCAACGCCAGTAACACCTCTGAGCACACAGTGGCCCACCATTTCTGTTCCGTACAGTCCCACGCGGACCGTTTTTAGTTCACTTAGCAATCTCTCCAGTAGTTTTACCTCGATGGCGACGCCTTATGTGTCTGTCTCGGTGTCGACCCTCTATAATCAGTACGAAGTGGAATAAACACGTTAGAGTTACATCTTATATTCATGTTAATAAAGCGATACTCTCCGATAAGCGTGACTAATTGCTCTTTGAACTACAGTAAACAATGTCTTGGTCATATTAATAAATGTTTTAAGAGGGGGCTCCAGTCACCGTCTCCTGCCTGTTTCTCCCATAAGGCCGATGTTAACTTTCAAAGGCTGTCCCTCAACAGATTATCCGAAATAGTTGATTTACAGTTTATTTTGAAAAACAAACAAAATCCTAAATAGTTCTCCCATAAACAAATCGTACTGAATAATATTTTGGAATTGTATTGAACGATTTTAGCGAATTTCCCAACATGCCCAATACTTCCTCCTTACACAATCTTGACTTCACTCTTGCATATTTAACTACAGAAATATTATAATAAACTAACTAACTCACTTCCCCTCCATTACAGTACCCAAGAATAAAACTTCCGGAATATTGTCACGAGAAAAGTGCCATTTGACTGGACTAGAACAAGACTTAGTATATGACTAACACTTTAACTCACCATTATTAGGCTGCCGCGGTGTGCCGACCTCTTTGCTTTCTTCCCCCCAGCCTTAGCGTAACATACAACCCCATATAATTGTATATCAGTAGACTTTTAAGAGAGTGGCCTCTTTCTGTAATGCAAAGTGTTTGACATACAACCACTTTTGATGGAGTATATTCTTAAAAAATCAAAATCTTCAATGTAAAATTCTATTTTTTCCATGTATTATCTTAAATTGGGGAGGAACCATTGGGTTTAGCTCAAATATGAAGGGCTATTGTTATAGCCAATTTAATGATGAACAAAACAAAAAATGAATAACCTCAATCCGATAATTAGTAACATAGATAATAGCTATTTTGTAAATAATTACATTTTGAACCTTGAAGGGGACCTTGGGGGGCGAAGCTCCAGTGGTTTTTTTTGGGACTTTTGTAAAAATGTTCCTCTGGTAGGGGTGTATTGTTGGTAGAAAATTCAGCTTTACTCTAATTTTTTCCTGACAAAACCTTTATTGACTGGGCTAACAGTTAACTTTTACACCATCATTTTTTGGAGTTACTTCAGAATAGTCTGCCAAGTTTGTAAAAGGCTAAAATAATCAAAATGTGTGACAAGACGATTCGCAAAGTTCCCTCAACACGCTCACCTCTCACGCCATTCACTGGTTCCTTCAAACTTCGCCCATTAGCTGCTCACTTCCTGCCCCAAGTCGATATTTAATTTGTCAGTAAGGCTTTTGTGCGTTTAATGAAAACGTTATCCTTATTATTTAAGATTTTTTTAGAAATTATATCGATTAAGATAAAACATAAATTACAAGATATACTTTATCGGCAAGTTAAACCCTCTTGACCAATACAGCAAAAGTGAGATTTCCTTCAATTAAATACTAACTACCGATCACCCAAAGGTCGAAATTTGACCAAAAATAATTCTATGTAAGCCCAAAACGGTACGTAATGGCTGATTGCGTGGATGTTTTGCCACATCCTGCACGAGAATTTGCATTTGAACCAGAGTCTTCATGCTGAACTTCACATATAACCTCTCTTTCTCTCTCCCCCTCTCCCCCCTCCTTCACCCTCTCCCCCTCACGTCTATGTTTATTTGTTCAATGTAGAGTTTAAAAAGGATAAGAAAAAGGTGTTACCATTCCAGTTGTCAGTAGAATTTTTTATTTACATTATGTCTAAAACATCTGTTTTTGCTGTTTTCCTAGCATTTTTTATGTCAACAGCTGACAAAAACTACAATTCAGTAAATTGCTTTTCTTACATAAGATTATAATTGAAACTTTGAAAGCTTCTGGGGCGTAGCCCTGAGGGCCGATTTAAATTATTATAATGGGTTTCTGCTCATCTAAAGGACAATACCTTTCTAACGGTATGCGTGAGTTTCTCCTACGATGCACACAAGCTGAGAAAAACGGAGGAGCAGTTTTGTGCTTGCCTAGTAATATAAAGAAGAAGATACTGCAGTATATGCAACTTAAGCAGTTACGCATTACAACTGAGAACACAATAAATGTATTTAAAACACTTCAAGTAGCTTCTAGTGACCTCTTTCCCCCTAGTGAATTATGACTCGTTATCTCCTCCAATAAAATGCCCCCGCTACGCCGCCTCCACGAATACAATGGAGTCAAAACGAGCTGAAAAGTCGGTGACAAGGACGACCACTTCCTCCTAAACGGATGAGGATCGCGGTCGCGGGCGGGGTAAAACAACGCGCGTCAGCGACGGTCGTGACAATGGTCAAATGAGGATCGCGGTCGCGGGCAGGATAAAACAACGCGCGTCAGCGACGGTCGTGACAATGGCCAGATGAGGATTGCGGTCGCGGGCAGGATAAAACAACGCGCGTCAGCGTCGGTAGTGACAGTGGTCAGATGAGGATCGCGGTCGCGGGCAGAATAAAACAACGCGCGTCAGCGACGGTCGTGACAATGGCCAGATGAGGATCCGGTCGCGGGCGGGATAAAACATCGCGCGTCAGCGACGGTCGTGGCAATGGTCAGATGAGGATCGCGGTCGCGGGCGGGATAAAACGACGCGCGTCAGCGACGGACGTAACAATGGTCAGAAGCTGGCCTCCCCTATCTGTGCTTGGAAAAATGAGCAGAGCACACATGTTTGCAGCTTCTACATTATTTTCTAATGAGCTTAATTCATTCCTGATCCCTTCTAATAGCTCAAAAGCAAGGACATCACTATCTAGTGGGGGCAATGGGGATTAATTAGCCTAACTGATGTACCATTGATTATACATCCTACATGTAATCAATGGTTGTACGTAATTAGCTTGTTAGGTGCAATCAAATAACTCAAATATTCCAACTTTCGAACATTGTAGTGGTTTAAAAGAATTTAAATTAGAATTTTACTATGTTGGTTATAAATTGAAAAAACAATTTTTGTCAAGTAGGCTATCAGTATTAAGGATAGGTAAGTAAAAAGTTCATCCAAATGGTTTTTAACTACATTTGGCCGCTTGGTTAGTGCGTAGATAACATTAGTAGTTGATTTGGAGTAAATTTATCCGAAGGTCGAAGTTAAAATTCAAGTGGAACGTGGGACACACCGATGGCCTCTATTGGAATCATGAACCCGGCTATAACTCTATTAAATAGATTCCGATTACAATAAACTTTATTTCTTTTAGAAGGTCTTTCTAACTTAGTTCTTATCCTTTTGGCGAAAAAATTATGTCTTATATTTAAAAGTATGATTATTATTGATTTTAGGTAAAGTTTGAATATAAAAGGCACAAATCGTTAAAAAAAAACGGAAATCGTTGTTCTGTGGTACATCGGTAAGTTGCGAAATCTGGTCCCAGTTGGTTCTGGAGGATTCTGTGCCTCACGTAGGCTACTCAGTCTGTGCCAGGATGATTCACACTCTTACAAACACACTCACACACGCACACTCGCAGGAAGCTGTGGGCCGAGAAAGTTGTATCGTCTCGCCCTATAAGGCAAACCGCCCATCCGCCCCGTAGACCGGTACAGTCGAGACAAATGCGAGAAACGCGGTGGACGTTCTAAACAAACACTGGCATGACGTGCATACCTCATCGAAAACAAATGACCCCTCAGAGGAATGATATAAAAGATGGCAGCAGGGCCGTTTTGAGGACCCCGAGCCCTCCTGGGTGAATTCAAAAATGAGGGCCCCGCATTGATTTAAATATACATTAAAAGTGACAAGAACAAAGAACATAACTTAAAGAGGCTTAAATGGAATCGCTTCCAAGTACAAAAAAGTTGTCATACTTTTTGTCGTATAAAAAAAGTTGTCATAATTTTTTGTACGACAAAGTTCAGCGGATATTAGCGGGCTTAGAGGACAGGCTTAAATTTGCGGCTCAAGATCAAGATCATATATTTATTTATTCTATTCATTCCAATGGCAGAGCCAATTTACAGAATTTACATTCAAGTTTCAAGTATAAGTTTGTTATTTGCAGGTATTGTATATATTGCAAATTTAAAATATCTACAGCTTATATATCACTAAACAAAAGAAAGTGCTATATAATACCGTTAATAGTTATATTTAAAATCTTCCCTGGCATATCCCTGTTACTGAATTAGGGTAAAACTATCGACATCTCATACGGTTTTAATCAAATAAAAATATAAGCAAATTAGTGAACGATTTCGGGTTTGATTCTTAGTCTGAACGTAAAAATTTTACAACTTAAAACTATTTGTATCATTGTCAGTTGAGTAAAAATCTATTTTTTAAGAATAACATCAAACCCAGTTTCCTTTCGTGTCCTGAGGACCCCCGCCTGGGCCCGGGGCCCCGAGCGCTCGCCCCGTGCGCTGCGCCCTTCGGGAAAAAGGCCCTGGATGGCAAGAGTATTTCATATATCAGAAGGAAGTGAAATGTATATGGTTAGAAGTTAGAGACGAAAAGTAAGATTCACTCGCTCCAGCTTTTCGACAAAGCGAAGAATGGGTTTTACTCTGTGTTGTTAGTACAATATTAATAAAGTCCTCAGCGCGGTAATTTCTCCTTTGAAATTTAAGTGTCTTCAATTTCCAGGGTTATAGTACCCAGACGGTTTGAAAGTATTTAAATTTTAACATTTGTTTACTATATCAAAGTGATCGGACGTTCAATCTCTTTGTACTGTTTACGAACAATTAGTCAACATTTATGTTTACCTTCCATAATGTGAAATTAAGACAGAGTTCGTGTGGCAAAATTCTTCTTTTTAGCGAATTTACCCTATAGGGAAGAAGCTATTACCGTAGTCGGCATGGTAAGACCTAGGCCCGGGACCATGATAACTTTTCGTTTTGAGGTCCCCAGACCCCAAAAACACAATTCGTTTGAAACTGTATATATATATATATATATATATATATATATATATATATATATATACATGTGTGTGTCCGTGAGCACGATAACTCTCGTAAAAATGATCCGATTTTGATGAAATTTGGTATACAACATTTATGACTTTAAGTTCGAAAACCAGCCAGATCGCTTTATCCGAAAGGGAATTTTGGGGGGGGTTTGTACCCAAAAAATGGGTTTTTCGAATTTTTTACATATAATTTTTGAAATAGTCAAATTTTAGTTTTTCCCATTGGATTCAGCTTAAAAAACACACACAATTTGGTATTTTGATAATTTCTCTACGTCAATTGGTTACCGAGATATTGAAAGTGCTAAACACAGTACGTTGTCTAATGTTATTCTTATGGAGGAAAATAACAATTTCATATCTCGCTTCTTTATGAACGTAAACTGACGAAACTTGGTATACGGCTTCATCTGGTTGTGGACCATTGATATCTGCTAAAAAAAAAAACAGTTTTTTTACCAAAGGCTCCTGTAGCAGCAAACCTGCGTACTCAGCCCCATGTTATTCTTATGGAGAATAAGTAACGTGTTATCTGCCTTCATTATGAAAATAAATTAATGAAATTTGGTATGTGGCTTTACCTACATGAGTTATATTGATATTTGTATAAAACCCCATTTTTTGTGTTTCTTGCTTCAGCAAACCTGCATACTCAGCCGCCATGTTATTCTTATGGAGAATAATTCAAATGTCATAAATCGTTTATTTATGAATGTATATAGATGAAACTTGGTATGTGGCTTTATGTGGTATTAAGAAACATATATATGCATTGGAAATTTGCTGAGTACGCAGGTTTGCTGCTACGGGGGTATTAAATAAAATAGCTTAGCGAAATTGTAGAATGACATCGTATTGAACTCACTTGAAGGGAGAAACAACACACTTTCTCCTGAATACCGATATGTTGTAAGCGTTATTATTAGTAATCTTGTTCGCTCAAGCTAAAATATAGTTCTTGCAAAAATATTATCTTCGTAAGACTTTTAAATGCAAGTTGCATTGCATAATAGGCTAATAATGATATATGTTGTTTTTATTTTTGTTTATAGCATACAAGCTTCAAACTTATACATTATTTGTTCAAATGGGTTTTAAATTTACGGCACACTGGGGTGAGTTATAGCAATTTAATTTAAAATATACGTTTTGTGCACAAAACCTTAAAAGTTGCTACATATTGAATGGTAATAAAATGTTACTGAACATATGCTAGATTACCTATATTGTGAACAAAACTCATAAGTTTCAAATTTTACAGCAAAATAAAATCATTAAATAATGCTATTTGTTCTTAGCTAGAAAACAAATTTAACTTAATTTCACATCAGTTATATGTTTGCGTTTTTGATTATATATGCACGATCAATCGAAAATCTAGAATACAAATTAGTTTGTGCTTTTGTATAATGTATAACATTAAATATCGATCCCCTGAATATGTTTTACGGATTGCAAAGGTGTTCAATTTTAAAACAGGGCTATTTTTATGAGTAAAAATATGTATCGTATGATATATTTGTAAAATTACAGCTTCGTTCGTCCTCTTACGGGAAGAATGAGAATACATATAGTGTAATTATTACAAACCAGAGAGATACGCAGACGGGAATAGACGGAAAGCAAAAAAAATATAGTGATTACAAAACTATTTTTCATTGTTTTGACCCCTTAATCAATGTCCGGAATTAATTGAGATTTGACAATGCTCTTTAAGTGCGACAAATCATTTGTTCGTAAAGTGGTTATATATTTTATTTTACTAAGATTATTTATACTTACGGTTCTTAGTGAATTTCCTTTGGAAAGTGAACTATTAGCATGACCCGCACGGTGAAACTTAAGCCCGGGACCACCATAGAAGTTCCTAACGTGATCCCCTGAACACGTTTTGGGGGGTCGTTCAAAATTATATATATATGTATATGTATATATATATATATATATATATATATATATATATATATATATATATATATGTGTGTGTGTGTGTGTGTGTGTGTGTGTGTGTGTGTGTGTATGCACTTTAGTGATCGCATTTTTTGTCCGATTTACTTCAAATTTGGAAGGGACATTCCTTTCTATAATATGTTGGACAAGTTCGTTGGGCAAAACAATCGGAAAACTCTAAACCCATTTTTTGGGGATTAATCTTTCAAATTTCGAGTTTTTGGGCCCAAAAAGGGTCAGAAAAGCCCCATATGTAAACTTAATGCATGTAAAAAGATGGGGATTAGAGAGGCGAAAGTTTTAAGCCCTATCTCGTCATTCTAGCGTAAATATTTACCGAGTTATTAAAGAAAATGTGTATCGGCTAAACACAGTACGTTGTCTTATGGGGGTTTTACACTAGAAAAGCCTGTTATTCCTTTGTTAAAGTACTTGTATTATCCCCAGCAACCTCACGCATACTTTTAAGCCTGTCTGGACCTTCTCCTAACCTTATAATACGCAAAATTGTATTCCCAGCTTTGAAAATAAATGAAACCAGGAGTATCAGAACAGCCAAAAAAAAATGTTTTCAGATTTCAATAAAAATTGGACAAATGTATGTTTTTACACTGATTTTGAGTTTTTAAAAGTTTTTATGTGGAAATTCACTTCCCTCACGTCAGCGAGCTGCGTGCGAACTCGTTCTTAATTTGTACAGTTATATTGCATTCGTTATTTTTTCGAATCTTGAAAAACAAATTGTTGACTCAGTAATTTGAAAGACAAGAATAAATCCAACATCATATATCAAATTAATAATTAGGCGGTCGTTGATTGTTGAATGTTCCGATAAACAGTTTGACAGTTCTGACAGATGATTAACCGATAACATATTGACATTTCTTAAAATATTTTACTTTAAAAAAATAGTTACGTAAATATTCTAACTAATATCATAAGAAATAAACATAGACATTCTTACTCGGGAAAATTAACGTCTGAGTCCCAGTAAATACGGCCAGGGACTTTACACTGGTTTTAACAATAATAGGCGCCCTCCACACTGTGGACTATATTTTATGAAGCCCTTCAAGACAAAATGCTGGGTGGGCCTCTGAATGCTCGAATGTAGTCTTCGTGTAAAGTATGCCGAGTTCTGCACAAAGACGTCGAGTGAATTCTATCCTTTCAGTTCTATGGAATGTGTCACCCACACCGCGCAATAGTGTTTTATTGTCTGCTGCCTTCCCACTCCATAACCATACTACGTGTAGTACAAAAGGTAACAATTTAAACAGGTATAACAGGATTACAACCGGTAATTTCTACCGTTTACACCGTCACAGCGCATATCGCAATCGGATCGGGTCGGGCTATAAGAACTCTTTGTCAAGCCTCAAGAAGGACACCGTGCAAACAACTATTTAAAAAATGAAATATTGTAACATTATGGTCAATTGTTATATTACAAGCAGCAAGTTTTTTACATTTGAACTTTTGTAAATTTTCATTCAGAAGATAAATTTATAATTATAACACGAGAAATATCAACCTTATAGACTTGACACATCCCAAGTCAACACTCCGACAAAATGCCCAGACTACATAGCAATCAAAATTGACAATAAAATTCCTTCAGAAATCTATGTTTTTAATACGCTAGGCATATTTTTGTCATAATTGTTTTGGAGCGGTGGTGCTACCGATCACCATGTCCAAGGTGTCGTTAGAAAGGTCTTAGCATGTAGTTTTGTCATAAATTAAAAAAAATTATAAAAGTCACCGTGGACATGGGAAAATATGGGGTCAAAGTCGCGATTTTCCCCATAGACATAATATGCAGTTACAAACCAACGATCGAGAAATCAGCTGTTTATTTAAGGAAGTGGTTAAACAAATAAAATCTGATCCTTAAAAATGGTTATTGAACGTACAGCTGGCAAAAAAACACCAGTTTTTATTTGCACAAAATCAAAACATAACCAAAAAAACGTTCGACATAATGGAGACTATAAGACGTCGACCAGGACGGCCAAGAGGAGGAGGCCGACGAACTTTAACTGGTAGACGCGAACGAAATACCTGCGCCAGGCGGTGTGAACGAAACAGTGGCGCTATCTGACGACAGAAGTCTAAATTACGTGTTGATTGAAAGTACGTTGTTATCATCTCTATATATAATTCCGTAAGTCAAATTTTTGTAAAGAAATTGTGAGTGACTGGATGGCCGTAGAAGGATGGGAGGGGTATCATTTTAAAGGTCTTGACGTGAATTTTGAGGGAAAACTATTCATTTTTCTAAAAAGTTACCAGAAAACTAGAAACAACGTAAAACATCCCCCATAAGAAAAGCATGGGGATTTAAAAACGTCTGTTTTGTTTACATTAAAACATGTGGCTACGAACTGACATGTGTTCCAACAAATCAGATATTCAGAGTATTGGAGCAAGGTTAGGGGCTATGGCCCCTTCAAGCCACTAGTCCGTTTTAATTTCAGATGTTTTGATATGTTTGTTTACAACTGAAGAAACCTTTCGTTGGGTACAAACTTGCTCGGATTCGAGCAACAGGACAGCTAGTAAAATATTTAAACAACATATGACAATTCAAAAATAAATTAAAGCAATACCTTATCGAGAAATGTCCATAACAAATTTAAGACATTTTAAGTGAAAAAAACAATGAAAATATAACATAAATTTAAAATGAACATTTTGTGGTTTCAAGATTGGATCAAGATTTTTTTGTAAGATTTGAGGATTCAGTTAATCAAAATTATATTAATTATTATTAGCATTACACCCTCTGTTAATTTAATAGAGTCTTAAACATAAATTAAAGAGCAAATCTTTAAGAACAACAAACCATTTTTGTACTATTATATAGAGTACTAGCAGTTACCCGCGGGCTTCGCCCCGTTTGAATTTACTGTGAGTCTGTTTGTCCAAATAGTGTTAATTTTGTATCCATATCAAAAATTCAAAAAAAAAATATATAAAAGAAACCAATAAAAATAAAAATATTACTAAAATTGTGTATTCATGACAAAAACAAAAAAACTAAAATATCATAAAATTCAAAAATTAGCTTTTAACCTGTCACACCACAACACAAAATTTTTTTTGTCTTTCATTCTTTATTTGCAACTGTAAAATTACATACAACGAGCAAATGTGCTAATAATTATTCTAACAAAAACATGAACAAATAATATTAAAAAGTAGGCTCAGTAGTCTTCCTTTTTTGAACTGATTTTCAAAGGTTTCTTCTGACACGTATTGTTTTGCTCTTCTGTGCCTACAGTCATCTTAGAAGATCTCGGCTCCAGTTTCTTTTTAATCTTCTCTGAAGGATGCCAGGAAGTGTCGGTGTGTGGAGTTCTTGAATCAAAGGATTTGAGTGACCATCAAGTTTGTTGAAGAATAGTTGATAGCATTCTGGTAGCATTTGCTGTTTCGTGAACAAATTTCAATTTAAAGTCTGTATGAAGTGTCTTGTTACTTACATAGTAGGGAACGCCAGAAATTAAGCGAAGCATTTTAGATTGAAAGGTTTGAATTTTCTTTAAGTGACAAAATTTTGCTGAACCAAAAATTTGAATACCATAAGCCCATATTGGTTTTAGAAGAGTTTTGTACAATAGTAATTTTGATTTAGTAGGTAATTTTGAATTGAAATTTAGTAGTCGATAAAGTTGCTTAGCTCTTGATTTAAGAGCAGTTATCTTTTTTGTTACGTGTATCTTCCATGTTAATCGCTTGTCTAGATGGAGACCAAGATAACGTGTTTCGTTACTTTGAGGGATTCTGTTGTTGTCAATGTGTACAGGAGGGCATACACCTTTCCTTAGTGTGAATGTGACATGTGACGACTTTGTTGCATTAACTTTTATTCTCCAATTTTTTAACCAATTACTTAGGACGTTAATGTGATTTTGGAGATTGTTACTAGCTTCAATGGGGTCTTCTGATGAACTTAGAATGGCAGTGTCATCAGCAAATGTGGCGATCTTTGTATTTCCAGTTTCAGGGAGATCAGCTGTGTAGATACTGTAAAGAAGAGGAGATAATAAGGAGCCCTGAGGAACACCGGCTAATATTGGCTTGTAATCTGAGAAATCTGGCCCTTGTTTCACCATAAAAAATCTATCTTCTAAATAAGAACGGAGAATCAAATATTTTTTGCTTTCAAGTCCAGACGCAATTGTATCGACCACTCTATGAAGTTGCTGCACTGTAGAATGCAGAGATCTAAACCCAAATTGGTGATTTGGCAATCCATTACAATCCTCAATTGCAGATTGTAAACGTGTTAAGAGGATTCTTTCGAACAATTTTGAAACAACAGGGAGTAAGCTAATAGGTCTGTATGATGAGACTTGGTCTGCTGGTTTCTCCGGTTTTTGGATTAGAATTATTTGAGATCGTTTCCATTGAATGGGGTAATGAGTTGTCCGTAATATTGCATTAAATATTTGTGTCAGTAAGGTGATACAGGGATCAGGTATTTCACGTAAAATTTCACTTGTGATTAGATCATATCCAGGTGATTTTCTTGGGGGTAGTTTAAAAATGGCCCGTTTGACATCATTTGCTGTAATTCGAGAAGGTGGTAAGGACATGGGCAAGGGAATTTCAATAGATGTTTCTACTTCGGTGGAAAATCTTCGATTGACAACACAAAAATAAACATAAACAAATTCAATAAATTAGCTTTTAACCTGTCACACAACAACACAAAACGAGTTTGCACGCAGCACGCTGACGTGAGGGAAGTGAATTTCCCCATAAAAACTTTTAAAACTCAAAATCAATGTAAAAACATGAAATCTGAAAACATCGATTTTTCGGCTGTTCTGATGCTCCTCGTTTCATTTACCTGCAAAGCTGGGAATACAATTTTGTGCATTATAATGTTAGGAGAAGGTCCAGTCAGGCTTGAAAGTAGGCGTGAGGTTGCTGGGGATGATAAAAGTACTCTAAAAAAGGAGTAGCAGGCTTTTCTAGTGTAAAAACCCCATAAGACAACGTACTGTGTTTAGTCGAAACACATTTTCTTTAATAACTCGGTAAATATTTATGCTAGAATGACGAGAGAGGGCTTAAAACTTTCGCCTTACTAATTCCTATCTTTTCCCATGCGTTAATTTTACTTCTGGGGCTTTTCTGACCCTTTTTGGGCCCAAACACTCGAAATTTGAAAGATTAATCCCCAAAAAAGGGGTTTGGAGTTTTCCGATTCTTTTGCCCAACGAACTTGTCCAACTGATTACAGAAAGGAACGTCCCTACCAAATTTGAAGTAAATCGGACAAAAAATGCGACCGCTAGAGTGCAAACACATATATATATAGACATATATATATATATATATATATATATATATATATATATGTCTATATATATACACATATATATATATATATATATAAAATTTTGAACGACCCCCCAAAACGTGTTCAGGGGGTCACGTTAGGAACTACTATGGTGGTCCCGGGCTTAAGTTTCACCGTGCGAGTCATGCTAATAGTTCACTTTCCAAAGGAAATTCACTAATAAAGATCACAAACAACAGAAACAGGTGGTAATGTAGAGTTTGCAAGACACTCGCCCATTTTTAACATTATTGGCTTACTCCAGTTCAAAAGAATTATAAATCAACGTTCTACCGTGGTTTTACTGTTTGTGTAGAATAGCAACAGCTGTTTACAATATTTTAAATTAGTCATCTGATATCATCAAAACAAATCTTTCTTCCATAAGAATAACATGGTAACTTTGAAGGTCTGTGGGGCGGAGCCCTATGGAGATACCGGCGTGTAAACTGCTTAGTTGTCCTATTTAAGACCTAAAGAATCAGTGTACAAAATTTCAGCTCTCTACCTACATGGGAAGGTGGAGAATTCTTGATGAGTGAGTCAGTGAGGGCTTTGCCTTTTATAGGTATAGATTAAACTATTATTTCATGTAATTAATGAAAACAAAAGCAGTCTTGGTAAAACAAATAAATTTTAATAATAACAAAAGTACAAACATAAAAAAACTAATTATATCTTGATAGTTTGACTCTGAAGAGGATATTTTCTGATCCTAAGTTTTTACTTTTTCAGCTAACATTTAGTTTTTCTCCCATAGTTTTCCATTTTCATCCTTTAATTTCCACTGGCTTTCCTCTTGGATGTCCTCTTTCATGGACATTGGTTCATTATTTCCGTTAGGATTACTTTCCTTGCAGCTACTGTTTTCTACGAAAGAGTCAAACTCGTTGTCCAAGTGTGTGACATTCACTTCGTCCGTCCACTTCATCACTTTTACTTGCAATAACTAACTGTTCTGAAGGTTTGTTCATATTGTTCTGTTGGCTTGTGAGGTAATTTTAAGAGTGGGTAGTGCAGTTATTTTCAGAGTTCTGCTCTGAAATCATGTTCGTAGTCTGTGTCACTGAAATGACAAGAGCATACCAGCGTATTACCAATAATTAATTCATATTTATGCCCACACACAACTTTCAATTTTTGTCTCATTTATATAAATTTGTTGGAAAACGGTAAAATAAAATGGCATTTTTCTGGAATTTCTCTCATTATAATTACAAAATACAATTTAAAACGTACCACCCGTTTATATAACACAATTTATACATATGAATGTTTATATATATATATATATATATGTGTGTGTGTGTGTGTGTGTGTGTGTGTGTGTGTGTGTGTGTGTGTGTGTGTGTGTGTGTTTGCACTCTTTTAGCGGTCACATTTTTGTCCGATTTACTTCAAATGTGGTAGAGATGTTCCTTTCTATAACCAGTTGGACAAGTTCGTTGGGCAAAACAATCGGTAAACTCTAACCCTCATTTTTTGGGATTTTAAATTTTGAATTTTGAGTTTTTGGGCCAAAAAAAGGTGAGAAAAGCCCCTAATGTAAAAGAAATGCGTATTAGGTTAAAACAATCAAAGAGGCGGAAATTTTAAGCCCTCCACCCACCATTCTTGCACCAATATTTACTAAGTTATTAAACAAATAAAGATTGAGTAAACACAGTACCTTGTCTTATAGGAATTTTAGATTGGAAAAGGCTGTTTTAGCGAATTTCCCCTATAGGGAAGAAGCTATTACCGTAGGAGGCATAGTAAGAGTTAAACCCAAGACCATGATAACTTTTTGTTTTGAGGTCCCCAGATGCCAAAAACACTATTCGTTCAAATTTATTTATATGTGTCACATTATACTCAGCCCCCATGTTATTCTTATGGAGAACAAGTAAAATATAATGTCTCCCTTAATTATGAACATAAATGAATAAAACTTGGTATGCAACTTCGACTGGTTAAGTTGTATTTATAATTGCATAAAACACATATTTTGTGTTCCTTGTAGCAGTAAACCTGCCATACTCAACTTTTAATGTTATTCTTATGGAGAATAGATAAAATGCTATATATATATATCACTTATTTATTCGTGTGTTTTTATGAAACTTGGCAAGTGGCTTTCAATGTATACACATATTATATATATATATATATATATATATATATATATATATATATATATATATATATATATGTCATATGTGACACATTTATATATATATATATATATATATATATTTGTGTGTGTGTGTGTGTGTGTGTGTGTGTGTGTGTCCGTTAACACGATAACTTGAGTAAAAAACGTCTGATTTTGATGAAATTTGGCTCAAATGTGTAAATAGACGTTCATGACTTTAAGTTCGAAAACCAAAAAAATCGAACGATGGGAAGGGGAGTTTATGGGGGTTTACAATTTTCCAAAAATTAGTTTTTTGCATTTTTCACGCTAAAATAAAATACCCCAGTAGCAGCAAACCTGCATACTCAGCGAATTTACAATGCATATATATGTATCTTAATACTACATAAAGCCACATACCAAGTTTCATCAAAATACATTCATAAATAAACGATTTATGATATTTTAATTATTCTCCATAAGAATAACATGGCAGCTCAGTATGCAGGTTTGCTGAAGCAAGGAACACAAAAAATGGGGTTTTATACAAATATCAATATAACTCATATAGGTAAAGCCACATACCAAATTTCATTAATTTATTTTCATAATGAAGGCAGATAACACGTTACTTATTCTCCATCAGAATAACATGGGGCTGAGTACGCAGGTTTGCTGCTAGGGGAGCCTTTGGTAAAAGAAGTTTTTTTGACCAAATATCAATGGTCCACAACCAGATGAAGCTGTATACCAGGTTTTGTCAGTATACGTTCATAAATAAGCGAGAAATAAAATTTTTATTTTTCTCCATAAGAATAACATTAGACAACGTACTGTGTTTAGCACTTTCAATATCTCGGTAACCAATTGACGTAGAGAAATGATCAAAATACCAAATTGTGTGTTTTTTTAAGCTGAATCCAATAGAAAAAACTAAAATTTGACTATTTCCAAAATTATATGTAAAAAATTAGAAAAACCCATTTTTGGGGTACAAAACCCCCCAAAAATATCCCTTTGGATAGAGCAATCTGGCTGGTTTTCGAACTTAAAGTCATAAATGTTGCTTTACACGTTTATACCAAATTTCATCAAAATCGGACAATATTTACGAGAGTTATCGTGCTCACGGACACACACATATATATATATATATATATATATATATATATATATATATATATATATATATATATATATATATATATACAGTTTCGAACGTATGGTGTTTTTGGGGTCTGGGGACCTCAAAACGAAAAGTTATCATGGTCCCGGGCCTAGGTCTTACCATGCCGACTACGGTAATAGCTTCTTTCCTATAGGGGAAATTCGCTAAAAAAACTTAGTTTCGGTTTAGAACATTTTATAGAGCTTAAAAAAATAATATGGTATTTTGAATTACTAACCTAGGTTAATTGGTTGCGGAGAAAATCCAAAAAAAACGTGTTCATAAAATCGCTCATGTTAATCTTATGGGAAAAAGGATTTTAGCTTTTCCTCAGTTCATTTTAATGTAAACCTCACATTTACTGTTACCAATCAGTTTAGCTCTACAAAACAATCATGTTGGTGTTTAAATTGTGATTCTATGTCTAGATATTCAAAGTGCTAAACACAGTACGTTGTCCAATGTTATCCTTATGGAGAATAATTAAAATTTTATATCTCGATTATTTATGAATGTATGTTGTTGAAACTTGTCATGTGGCTTCACATAGTACTGGTCTATTGATATTTACACAAAAAAGAATTTTTTGCCGATTTCCTGGCAGCAGCAAACCTGCATACTCAGCCCCATGTTATTATTATGGAGAATAAGTAAAATGTAATGTCTCCCTTAATTATGAACATAAATGAATAAAACTTGGTATGCAACTTCGAATGGTTAGGTTGTATTTATAATTGCATAAAAACACATATTTTGTGTTCCTTGTAGCAGCAAACTTGCATACTCAGCTTTCAATGTTATTCTTATGGAGAATAAATAAAATGCTATATATATCACTTATTTATTCGTGTCTTTTTATGAAAATTGGCAAGTGGCTTTATGTGGTGGTGAGAAACATATACATGCATTGGAAATTCGCTGAGTACGCAGGTTTGCTGCTACGGGGGTATTTCATATCTTGATGTAGTTTTATCACTGCTAATGCCCCATACCGATTTTTGATACTGATGATACCTCCTCCTAAGCTTATAATGTAAAACATTACCAACCCAATACTGGATTTAAATAGAACCAGGTGTATCAGATCAGCCAAAAATATAATATTTTCCATTTTGATCAAAATGGCACAGATGCGTTTTTTATACCCGTTATTTGATTGTTTAAAGTTTTAAATGCGGAAATTCCCTTTCCTAACGTCAGCCTGCTGCGTGCGAACTCGTTTATGAATATGCTTTGATGAATGTTGGTATGTGGCTTCATGAAGTAGTGATGTACCATTTGAAATTCGCTGAGTATGCAGGTTTGCTGCAACGGGGGTATTTTTGTTCTAGTTTGAGGGTATATAAAAACAGAAATCAATATGTAAAAATTGAAAATAATCGTAGTGGTATTGGTTATATTAAATTTAGAGTCCCACAAGGTTCAGTTTTAGGCCCAATTTTATTCCTGATGTATGTTAATGATCTTTGTAATGGTGCGTTTAACGGTAAAGTTACTGTTTTTGCAGATGATACAGCGTTTATGTATGTGGACGTAAACATTGGCAATATATACGACAAGATGACCGAAGACTTGAAATTGCTAAATTATTGGTTTAGTAACAATTTTATGAAATTATGTGAAAAAACAAAATTCATGGTATTTAGTTTTTACGAGAAATACAAGACTTTCAGAAAGAAGTAATATATCATGATATTAATTGTTTAGGTAACGATGACTGTGGATGTTTAAGAATTGGTAAGGTAGATGCAATGAAATATTTAGGTGTTCTTATTGATTCCAATTTATCGTGGAAAAGTCATGTCAGTAAACTTAAAAATGAACTGTTAAAAAGTGTACGTATATTTTACTTGCTACGTAGATTGTGTCCTCTCAAAGTACCGATTAAGGTTTACTATGCTCTTGTATAGGTTCAAGACTGAGCTATGGTCTGACATGTTGGGGAGGTGCATATATATTGAATCCTTTAATAATACTCCATAAAACCTTCACCTGCATCTTATCTAATTCCGCTAGAACCGATCATTCCTGGCCACTTTTTCAACAATTCAAAATTCTTCTGATTAGAAATTTATACATATTTAAGGTTCTAAAGCTTTTTTATATAAAACGTTCTACAAATTTATTTGCAGAAAATAACAGATATCAGTTTATAAATGTTTTTGTGGAGGTTCCAAGACCAAATTGAACTCTTTTTAATGAACAAAAAAAAGGGAAAACGGAGGAGCACTCCACTATTAATTATTGTTATTCTGTTGAATGAGCTAAATCCCAAATAGAACCAAACCTGGGAATTACAGAAGATCCGGCAAGTCCCCTCAGCTTCTGCACAGTGTTTTCTCAGTTTTCTCTAGTTTCCTTAGTACAGATTGGTTTCATGGTTTGACACATCAGTCTCGAGAGTCTCACACCCTTGAGAATGTTTCGATTAAGTGGTGTAGTAAAGTTGGGTGTAATAACGTTGTACCTACATTTTTATAACGCGCAGTTTGTTTGCTTAAGTGTAGTATTCTATACAAATACAAACATACTTCATTTAGAAATAAAACGTTAGCAACATGAAGATAAGCATTTATCTTTAAATTAGTTTATTAGGTAAGGTCCAGTGGGGTAATTTTGAGGTAATTTCGAAAACTATTCGGGGTAATTGAGAGGCATTTGGGGTAATTTTGAGCTAGTTGTAGGGTAATGAGAGAGTTTCATGTTGGCAATACTGTACAACTGGTTTTCTTCTTCTTCTTCTTTAGGTCAGAGATTGGTGGCTTAGAAATTGTCCATGAAGATTCAATGTTCTCTGTTATTCATTCATCTGTCCTAATAAGATTGCAGCAGTGGCGTTGTTACGCGGGGGGGGGGTGGATAAGGGGGATGTATCCCCTCCCTTTAAACTTGGACAAACAAAAATTTATGTCCTCCTGAAATCAAGCTTATGCATTTTGATTAAAAATATAAATGCTGTTATTGAAAAACAAATAAATATGTGTGCAATATCTCCAAAATATCTTATTTATATAATATTACGAATATTGTTCGCGTACAATAAATAGTAGCAAATGAACTGCACCGGCACACGGCACTGTATTTGCGCATTGCGTATTTGGGACGTGAGTCACAGAACAGTCTACCCTCACCCCCTAGCAACAAGTTCGTCAACTATCGCACCTGACTTTGACCTTAAGGTGGCTCTAAAGGTCCGTGGCCACAGTGGAGTACAACGATCTGTGTCCCACAAAGCTCCACGTAGTTTCAATTTTCACAAGTGGCCGCGCTAGGCGAGCCACCCTCTAAACCTGTTTTTCGCATTACTGCCAACCGAAAGGGAATCCATGGATTCGTGGGGAAGTTAAACGAACAATAACTCCCGATACCGCCAGTGGCAGGAGGCGAGCTGATGTCTTGGCTGTCACCTCACTGATTCTATATTCCTTTAAAATTCTCTTTGAGAATCTCACTTTGACCGTCTTGACGGTCTTAGTGATGTGCTTAACTTACGTTTACCATATTGGATTTGGAATTTAATCTGCAGGGAGCTATTAATCTTCATACTGATTTTCAGCATTCTATAACCGCAAATATACGTAAAAGTCAAAGATATTTCCCTACAAAATAAAGCCAAAGAGTAACAAATAATAGAGGTTAGAGTGAACAGGGAAGGCAGAGGCTACGTACACGTCCGACATGAGCCGCTACTGTTCACGTCTGTTCCTAATTGTGCACCGTACGTTAATTTTCCTGTGTTTTTTTCAAACAAATTGAGAGCCAGAAAACCTCCTAACCTAATCTAACGTAACGTAACGTAACCTAACCTAACGTAATGTAACCTAACCTAACCTAACCTAAGCGGTAGCGAAGTGAATTTGCCCTTACATTGGACGTGTACGTAGTCACTTCGAACAGGGAAATACGGGTTTAGCTTATTTGGCAATCGTTGCATGACCTTGAAGTTGCAAACGTAAATACATTTTCGTTTACAGATAGGATTTCAACACAAAATTTGTGTTATTCAACGCATTTTTAGGAACAGTTTATAAAAGAGGAGATTTTTACTTTTTCAAGGAAATTCCCCGGAGCTATATATCTTAAAACTCCGGTAATTTCTTGGGAAATCCGGTGACTTGGCAACTCTAGCTTAACGATTACTTTCCAGCTTTCCAGTACTGATTACAAAACTGATGCAAGCACTTTTTAGTCCTGTTACAAATACTGGTTACTTTGCATCAATGTTTATGTCTTGGATGTGTAGGCCTAGGCCTATATCAATAATTATGAATGTAAGGAACACGTCAATGATGTCTTCAATTTTGTATACTGGTATCCGCGCTAGTCACGAACACAGTTTTTGTTTTGTATTCCCTAATGAGATATCCCCCCCTTGACAAAGGTCTATCTACGCCACTGGATTGCAGCACAGAGAATGTTTATACATACTACGTTCTCTGTGATTGCAGGCATTCAGGAACAAGGCCCATAAATACTTCGTAAGGTCTGTGTAGTCGGTATATTTAAGGTTTTCTAGCTTACCGGAAGAGACATCGTAAAAACAGTTGTAAGGTCACGTGATCATCAATCAAATCTGCAGTGTTGCTGGAAACACGATATTTATTGTACGCGTTCCATATTTTCCTCATCATTGTAATTAAAATAAACATTTTTTAACTAATTACATAATGTTATCAACTGTTATTTTATGAAACTAATATTGTTTTGACTTATTTGTATTATTAGGTTAATGAATCAAGGATTTAAACTTTCATTCTGCATGTCCAGTGACAATTTAAAAATAGCTGTACCATTATCATTCCCTGCAAGGTTGGCAACACTTATACTATTTTGTTGATTTATGCATCTGCTGAACGACATCACAAGACATCTTTGCTGCGAACATTACTCTTATGGAAATAATCATTCCTGGGCTGAAAGCTCCACGAACCTTGATTCAGGAATAGGTAATAGCATAGACAACAGTCCATGGAATTAGCAAAGGTGGAACACAGCTGAATGCTGAACGACATCGAGCGAGGACGGAATTGCTCCTTTGCATTTAAGTAGACCTGGTCTGCAATTACTGCGCTGCCCCCTCTGCAGATGTTGCCAGATACAGCATTTATTGTCAACACCCTATATGTTCAAATATAATACAAGAGTCCAAGGAGGTTTATTAGTAATACTGGAGGCAACACTGCTTAACGGTTTTTGTCAAAAAACGAGCCGTTGACTTTGTCAGGTTGGTACACTGGTGAGGCAAATTTCTCGTTCTTTGAACTATTCAGATTGCTTGTTTCATTCCTATAAGTGAATCTACTCATGCAAATCACTGGAATAAAAGTAATACAAGTTGGAACAAATACATTTTATCGATTGATTTATATGTATCTAATCTTGCCGTGAAATATTATTAATTATGAGTAAATTTCAGCGAGTAGTTCTTTGCCTCACCAAAACTTGTCAAAAAGAGGCTCGCAATTTGTTCATCTGAGAGAGTGTTGTTTCCGGTCCAGTATTACCAATAGAACTCCTTGCAGGAGTCACTATACTCTCTCACAAATGATGTTCAAAATGTGTGTGCTGTCAAAATTGGTATTTTATTGTGATGTGGTGTCAACCGAAGTAAACTTCAATTATTCAAAATGTAATTTATTTCACAACAACGTAAAAATACAACGAGTTCGCACGCAGCACGCTGACGTGAGGGAAGTGAATTTCCACATAAAAACTTTTAAAACTCAAAATCAGTGTAAAAACATACATTTTTCCAATTTTTATTGAAATCTGAACACATTGATTTTTTGGCTGTTCTGATACTCCTGGTTCCATTTACTTGCAAAGCTGGGAATACAATTTTGCGCATTATAAGGTGAGGAGAAGGTCCAGACAGGCTTGAAAGTAGGTGTGAGGTTGCTGAGGATAATAAAAGTACTCTAACAAAGGAATAACAGGCTTTTCTAGTGTTAAACCACCATAAGACAACGTACTGTGTTTAGCCGATACACTGTTTCTTTAATAACTCGGTAAATATTTTTGCTAGAATGACGAGAGAGGGCTTAAAACTTTTGCCTTCATAATTCCCATCTTTTTACGTGCTTCTGGGGCTTTTCTGACCCTTTTTAGGCGCAAAAACTCGAAATTTGAAATATTAATCCCAAAAAAATGGGTTTAGAGTTTTCCGATTGTTTTGCCCAACGAACTTGTCCAACAGATTATAAAAAGGAAGTTCCTACAAAATTTTAAGTAAATCGGACAAAAAATGCGATCGCTAGAGTGCATACACACATATATATATAAAATTTTGACCGACCCCCCAAAACGTGTTCAGGGGGTCACGTTAGGAACTTCTATGGCGGTCCCGGGCTTAAGTTTCACCGTGCGGGTCATGCTAATAGTTCAATTTCCAAAGGAAACTCACTAATAAGGGTCAAAAACGAGTTCGCACGCAGCACGCTGACGTGAGGGAAGTGAATTTCCACATAAAAACTTTTATCAAACTCAAAATCAGTGTAAAAACATACATTTGTCCAATTTTTATTGAAATCTGCAAACATTGATTTTTTGGCTGTTCCGATACTCCTGGTTTCATTTACTTGCAAAGCTGGGAATACAATTTTGCGCATTATAAGGTTAGGAGAAGGTCCATACAGGCTTGAAAGTAGGCGTGAGGTTGCTGGGAATAATAAAAGTACTTTAACAAAAGAATAACAGGCTTTTCTAGTGTAAAACCCCCATAAGACAACGTACTGTGTTTAGCCGATAAATATTTTCTTTAATAACTCGGTAAATATTTATGCTAGAATGACATGAGATGGCTTAAAACTTTCGCCTCTCTAATTCCCATCTTTTTACATGCATTAACTTTACATCTGGGGCTTTTCTGACCCTTTTTGGGCCCAAAAACTCAAAATTTGAAAGATTAATCCCCAAAAAATGGGTTTAGAGTTTTCCGATTGTTTTGCCCAACGAACTTGTCCAACAGATTATAGAAAGGAACGTCCCTACCAAATTTTAAGTAAATCGGGCAAAAAATGCGACCGCTAGAGTGCATACACACACATATATATATATATATATATATGTCTATATATATATATATATATATATATATATATACAATTTTGAACGACCCCCCAAAACGTTTTCAGGGGGTCACGTTAGGAACTTCTATGGTGGTCCCGGGCTTAAGTTTCACCATGCGGGTCATGCTAATAGTTCACTTTCCATAGGAAATTCACTAACAAGAAACTAACAAATAACGAAAGGGCTGGTAAGAATAAAAAATTATGTAAAGTACATCTTTGACAAGAAAAAATAAAACCATTTTACCATTTAGGCTGGTAAACAAATTATTGCACTTTAGTGAGACAATGGGAATTACATTGCTATTGCAATATTTGAAATAAGTTATCACAATTCTCCAATTACTGTAAAATATGATTCAATCCACGCAAAAAACATTGTGCCGTTCGGGTTCCATAGTTTACAATTTGTGGCGATAGTAAATTAAATAAACAAGGCGCATTATAAGAATACAAATTATAAATTTGGTTCATAAAGTACGCATAATTATATTAAATTCCGTTACTCTGTGTTGCCAGCTTAACTCGAATTACCTTGAAATTACCCCAAAAACTTGGATTACCCCACAAGATCCAAAATTACCCTAAATGGGGTAATTTCCCCACAATTGGCGACACTGGGTGTAAAGTAAGTAAAAGTAAAAGAGGAAATGAAAGAATGAAATAACTAACAAGGAATGGAATTGGAATGAAAGAAAGCGTCAGCGTCAGTCGAAAATTCGGAAAAGTCGCCAAGCTTGTGAATTGGTACAGTTAACTAACTGTAATCTGTAAAGTGAAGTGAAAATGTTGAAGAGAGTAAATAGTTGAAGTCCGTCGAGTAACCTTTACAATTTTTATTTTATCATTCCACGTTTACATCTACGGTAAGATATATTCTTTGCTACTAGAGAACCTATTAGGCATCCTTGCAATGCTTACTTCTAGGCAAATCCGGAGGTAGGGCTGCATTTTGAAATTTTTAAAATAAGGCTAAGTATTAGGCTGACTCCAATTTGCTCTGAAAGTCAGAAGGGACTAATTAAATTATGTACTGTAAAAGGACTAAACACTGGATAGGCCTAACTCTGGCTGACTCCAATTTGCTCTGAAAGTCAGAAGGGGCTAATTAAATTATGTAGTGTAAATGGACTAAACACTGGATATGCCTAACTCTAGGAGAATAGCTGTGGTGGAGAAGTAGGCCTTCAGTTGCCATACCTCCAGAGAGATTTACTTACTGAATTCTCTTCTCTATAATCGTGAGAGACCAGGAATTGGAATTTTTTGTGTAAGCGAGTGTGTAGGCCCATATAGGCCTAGTAGTTGTCAGCATGTATTTTACGTTGGTAAAAATGCATCGTGAATGGCAATATTAGATTCGTATATTATTTTGATAACTCAATCAATTTGACCTTCTTGAACAAGATAGTCACATAGGCCTAGGCTACAATTTTGTTGGAAACATTGGTTTTATGGAAAAAAATAACTTTAACCCTAGGAGTGCCCCAATGCTAAAGTGTGGAATGGCAGGCTAAATTTGTTAATTTTGCAGACCGTTTTTTGAAAATTTGTATAAATTCAACCGTAGAAGTAAACCCTAACTTTATATTCATTTTGATCGGAAAGAACAGGAAATCTAGAAAATACTAAAATAATCAAGATCTTTAAAGGTAATTTTTCCAGTAGGCCTAAAGTGAAAAGAAGAAAAAATAGAATTCTATTTTTGAAATTTCAAAAGTAGCCTCGGTGAAATTTTTTCTACAGATTTTTTTATGGAAAATTCATTATAAGTTATACATTTTGTAGACAATCTAATTCCCTACATAGAAATGTATAACATGTTGGGGAAAGAATTTTTTTTGGTATGTTTTAGGGGCGTAATGTAATAATAAACGGAAACCCGAAAAATGTGTAAATTGTACAGTGTTAGTTTATGATGTAAATAAGTAATGTAACATATATATATATATATATATATATATACTAATAATGATATATATATATTTATTTGTAGAGCTAAGTTAATGATGTAAGGAATCCAAAAAAGTCATAAAGTTGATAGTAAAAAATTGTTATCACTTATAAATAAATGTAAATAAAAGAATGTTTTGCTATTTTTATGTATTTGGAAAAAAAATTTCACAGTATTTAGCATATAACTTTTTTGTCAAATGTTTTACCCCAAATCAATATAAACATGTTGTAGTACATTCAATTCCCTACATAGAAATATATAACATGTTATACATAGAGTACAAAACATAGGAATATACATATAAATATATATCTCGCCACTAGGCCTACCAGATAAATAATCCAACTAGCCCACAACACATTGACGCAGGAAAGTTGTTCACCTCAATATCACTGCTTATTACCCTCTAAATCGTCATCAATCTCACTAATACTTTCTTCAAGAGCACTCCGAATGTCACTACAATCCATTTTTGCGTAAATCGGCTAAATAACTAACTAAAACACTCTTACACAACTGACAGCGGTCAAACAATAACATAGCGCGCCATTTTGGACTGGGTTGCATGTTTCAGATGTCATGTCATATTATCAACAAAAACAACACACATCAAGACAGATATAAGTTAAGAAGAAATTCCTTGGTGATGAAGCCAGAATACTATAGAGCTGCCAACATCAAAACTAAATTACTCTACATTTCTTCCTCTTCAAAATAACATATTATTTGACTAGTAACTATAACTTACACTAGATATAAATCCGATTTTCCTAATGGCCGTCTTTCGGCCATCTGCCATTGTACAAAGAAACAGAAAACACCTGTTTTCAAAAAATCATATGATCTTTCTAATCAATATTTCGTTCAAAAAATCAATAACTTACCAAAATAAAGCGCAACTCTTTAGCAGTGCATTGGTACCAACCACAACTTCCCACGACAGAAATTACCCAAACTGGGTAATTAAAAAAAAATCCATGTTTTGACATTTTCCTACGTCGACTGCAAGAATCGCATCGCGCCAAAAATTCATTTGATTTCTAATCGTCGTGACGTTGTATAGCTGCTACAGGGTTTGTTTATGTAATAAAATGAAAGTTCAGAAAATTATCTTTCGAATGATATATTATATATATTGTTCACTTTTGAGTTGATAATAAGTGGTTTTTTTTATGTTACAAAATTTTCGGTCCCGAATGGCCGATTCTCGGCCCCTGCCACAGTAGGCTGCACAGAAAATCGCCGAATATCGGTCGGATGTGTGTTGAAGTGGGAAATGGCCAAGCAGATTTAGCGATTTTGCAGACCTTTTCTTGAAAATTCGTATAAATTCAACCGTAGAATTAAACCTTTCCAACCTCATATATATTTTGATCAGAAAGAACAGGAGAATCTAGAAATACTAAAATAAAAAATATCCAGGAAAATATGTTTTTGGTAAAGTAAAAAAAATAACTTAAAATAGATTTTTTTTTAGAAATTTCAAAAAAAGCCTCAGTAAAATTTGTTCTACAGATTTGTTATTGAAAATTCATTATATACATTTTGTAAACAATCTAATTCCTTACATAGAAATATATAGGCCTAACATGTTGTAGAAAGAATTTTTTTTGTAGGCCTAAGATTTAGGGGCGTAATATAATAAACGGAAACCCGAAATATGTGTAAACTGTACAGTGTTAGTTTGTGATATAAATAAGTCCTGTAATATATGTATATACTAATAATTATAAGTTTTATATACATATTTGTAAAGCTAATGAAGTAAGGAATCTAAAAAAGTCATAAAAGTTGATGGTAACAAATTTGTATCACTTATAAATAAAGGTAAATAAAAGAATATTTTGCTATTTGTACGTATTTGAAAAACAAAGATTTCACAGTAACTTATTTAGAATATAACTTTTTTGCCAAATGTTTTACCCCGAAATCAATATAAACATGTTTCAGTACATTCAATTCCCTACGTAGAAATATATAACATGTTGTACATAGAATACATATAAGTATACATATAAATATATAACTCACCACTAGGCCTACCAGATAAACAATCCAACTAGCCTACGGCTTATGACACATCAGAAATATCGTTCACCTCAATATCGCTGCCTATATCACCCTCCAAATCGTCATCAATGTCACTATTACTTACTTCAAGAGCATAGGAATAAAGCCTGAAATCTGCTGTTTACAGTCATACCAAATACAATACAGTTTGGAGCGAGCCAAACAAACTGACTGAGACTTCGTAAACAGCTGCGCAGTTGCCGATTAGGCAAAAATGTGACGTAATGAAACAATTCCTTGGTGATGAAGCCAAAAGCAACAGTGCTGCCAACAGCAGAACTAAATTACCCTACATTTCTTTCTCTTCAAAATAACATATTATTTGACTAGTAACTAAAACATACACTGCACATAAATGCGATTTTCTGATCCGACCACTTTGGTCGGATAGGCCATTATACAAAAAAACCAAAAACACCTGTTTTCAGAAAATCATATAACCTGTCCAATCAATATTTCATTCTAAAAATCAATACCAACGTAAAGCGCTACTCTTTAGCTGTGTATTGGTACCAACCGCATCTTCCTGCGAGAAAAATTACCCGAGCTGGGTAATTTAAAAAATATTGTGTTTTGTCATTGTCAGAGCGTCGGCTGCAGCACTTGCATTGCGCCAAAAATTCATTCGATTTCGAATCGTCGTAACATTGTTATACAGCTGCTACACGGTTCATTTATGTAATAAAATGAAAGTTCACAATGTGATCTTTTGAATATTGATCACTTTTGAGTTTATTATTATTGGTTTATTAACGTTACAAAATTTTCAGTCAAATCCGACCAATTTGGTCGGTGGCCACAACAGACGACATACAAATCCGACCAAATTGGTCGGATGGCCACTGCTAGGGTTAAGAATGTTCCATTTATGAACTGAAAGATTCTAATGCTCCATGGTGGCTGCAAGTGCACAATTCCATTTCTCGCTGGCGATTAACAGTTTGAGGGGAATAAAGGTAGACTTGCAATAAATGAGCTAAGTTACAGTTTCAAAGTAATACATATAAATAACTTAACTTGCACAAATTACCAGTACCACCCAAACATATAGTAATATTTTTGTATATCTGGAGGAATAACAAGACATAGTTAAGCACCTGTTTGAGGTTAGCACTGCTGTAAATCTCTGCTGATTGCTGATTTGCGGTATGGCGAGTAATCACATGCAATCGCAACACCGAATAGCAATCGCATCATTTAATCAAAAGTTACATCACAGATCAAATATCATATCGGTTCTGTCATTCCGTTTTGTTTTATTCTTTAATTTCCATCTACAGTACAGTATAATTCTAGAGAATAATAAGACGCTGTTACCGGTACGCGGAAATTGGTTATTAGCAAACATCTAATTTCTGTGTTTTTAAAATCAGAATTACAGTAACTTACATAATAACTTATAGGTACGTACCTAACTTATTAGATAGTTAGTAAATCTAAATATAGCCTAGCCTAAGTTAGTTATGCTCTGGGTCGCGCCAGGTTTCTTTTATAATGGACACTATAGCCAGGCTATCAGTGCCTCCCCGAAGTCGGGGTCTCTTAAGCGCTTACTCGGCCTTATTCACAAGTTGTGAATATTTTGTAACCAATTTACCAATGTCTTATGTTAGGGTCAAGACATACCATCCTTCATACCATACATCTTTAATATTTTGGCCTGTACAGTTTTCCTGTTGCCTGATAAAAATACCCCCGTAGCAGCAAACCTGCGTACTCAGCGAATTTCCAATGCGCATATATGTATCTTAATACCACATAAAACCAAATACCAAGTTTCATCAACATACATTCATAAATAAACGATTTATGAGATTTTAATTATTCTCCATAAGAATAACATGGCGAATGAGTCTGCAGGTTTGCTGAAGGAAGGAACACGAAAAATGGGGTTTTATACAATTATCAATATAACTCAAGTAGGTAAAGCCACATACCAAATTTTATTAATTTATGTTCATAATTAAGGGAGATAACACGTTACTTATTCTCCATAAGAATAACATGGGGGCTGAGTTTGCAGGTTTGCTGCTATGTGAAATACAGGGAAAAAATGTTTTTTAGTGCAAATATCAATAGACTACAACGATATGAAGCAATATACCAAGTTTCATCAGGATAAGTTGATAAATAAGCGAGATGTACAATTTTTCTTATTCTCCGTAAGAATAACATGGACAATGTACTGTGTTTAGGACTTTCAATATCTCGGTCACCAATTGATGTAGAGCAATGATCGAAACACTAAATTGTTTGTTTTTTTAAGCTGAATTTAATGGTGAAAACTAAAATTGGATTTACTAAAATATTATATGTAAAAAACTCAAAAAACCATTTTTGGGGTACAAAACCCCCTCAAAATACCCCTTTGGACAAAGCGATCTGGCTGGTTTTCGAACTTTAAGTCATAAATGATGGTTTACATGTTTGTACCAAATGTCATCAAAATCGGTTCATTTTTACGAGAGTTATCGCACCCACGGACACACACACACACACACACACATATATATATATATATATATATATATATATATATATATATATATACAGTTTTGAACGAATGGTGTTTTTGGGGTCTGGGGACCTCAAAACGAAAATTTATCGTGATCCCGGGTCTAGGTCTTATCATGCCGACTACGGTAATAGCTTCTTCCCTATAGGGGAAATTCGCTAAAATTGCAATTACTCCTTTCTCATGTATTATTTGTTCAAAATTTTGCGGTACCGTAAAACCGGCTAAACCCGGACACTTTTTTAAGTTTTTTAGGTTAAAAGTGCCTTTAAAACAACGATGTCACCAATAAAAACCATACTATTGTAAAGGGTGTGTATCATTTACTATATCCCTGTACCTTTCTATATGTTAGATGTGATTATAAAATCAATAAAAAAATAAAAGTGTCCGGCTTAACCTCCACAAACGGACACTGACCTAAATATCATTATAACGCCTAAACTAACCTCTGCTGTCCGTAGTAGGACAGTGTTTTGAGGTCTGCAGAGTCTTTGCAATAGTCAAAGGCTTGAAAATTAAATTAAAAAAATGTTAATGGGTTGGCGATGAATAAAGAGTATTCGTACGTCACGTTTTCAACTGTTTATTCTTTGCAACTAAAATAAAACCAAACAAAGAACCGTAAGGGGAAAAGGCGTTTAAAATACAGTTTTGAAACAATGACTAATACTACTAATACAGTAGAGCGTCGAAAATCCGAACGTCAAAAATCCGAAACGTAAAAAATCCGAACCTCTCCTGAGGATGTTATTAATACTGTACTGTATTGAATTAGCACGGAAACGACATATGTTTTAAAATTTCGCGCCAAACTGCCGGCGCCCGGTGGGGAATGAGTGAGCGCGCCGAGCCAGGTAAATGACCTTGGGCGTGTCTATTTTTAACCAACTACAGTAAAGTACATAATATACGTAAGTACAAAAAACTATTGTTTTTGTTTAATTTACTATAGCCTAGAACTGCATATTTAATAGTGTAGGCCTAATTATGTGTCTAAGAGGCATTTCTAGGTTATGTTTGAAAATCCGAACAAATCGGTAATCTGAACCACCTACGGTCCCAATTGGTTCGGATTTTTGACGCTCTACTGTATATATATATATATATATATTTTCACCTAGATCCCTTGATTGTGGCCCGGGTGACAAATAACCATCGTTTGTGGCCCACTCTAAAAACCGATATATTTTCCTAACTAGACAATCAGTGCTTATGAAATTTTGTGTACACATTCCAAATTGGTTTTCGTAACAATATTTTATTTTCAAATGTATATATATTCAGTGGTTTAGGTACTATAAAGTGCGCTAATTCACATTCAATTGTGGCCCATTTATACTAAGGTATCTAAACCCCCCTATTGTGGCCCACACGGGTATCATTTTACATTCGATTGTGGCCCAAGTTACAATATCCACCAATTGTAGCCCAATTGCGGTGTTGCCAGATTATTTTTCTTCTTATAACCAAACTACCATCCTCCAAGGCTGGAAACTAGCTGGTCTGATCTTACTAAACTGAACATTTAAGAACAAAATGATTTATTTCATTTAGTGTAAACATTTAAATAATATGGTAATTTATTAAACAAATTATTAAATATATAATTGTAAATACATAAAAAGATTATACAAAATCAATTGTTTATTATACAGGTGTTACAAAAAAAGTGCACTGGCTGTATATTTTCAGTTTCTAAACTCAAAATTAAGCAAGAAATAATGATTGACATTTTTTAAATTCCGCTCCGTTTAGCGTCAGTCGGTCTGTTTGTATTTTTTATAAATTTAGTATATCTTTCTAACCGTTAGAGGTTCTGTTTTGAAACTTGACATACTTCATGCCTATACTTAATGATGTTTTGGTATAAAATTTAAAGTTTATATCTTTCACCGTGTCAAAATGGCGACCATATTTGTTTTTAAAAGCTAAATATCTTAAAAACCTTAATCATTATCAAAACACCGTAAGGATCCAAAACGTTTTGACTTTCCATCCCAAAAATGATAGTGTAAATACTTTGATTATCGGATTGTAAATAACTGAGTTGTTGTGATTTTTATAAGTTAAAACATGCTTTTTCAGCCCAGAAATGCCTAAAAGCATGTTTTAACTTATACAAATCATAAAAACTCAGTTATTTGCCATCTGATAATCAAAATCGTTATACCATTATTTTTGAGAAAAAAACAAAACCTTTTTGTTTCCTGCGGTTTTTTTGCTAATTATTAAGGTTTTTAAGATATTTAGCTTTGAAAAACAAAAATGGCCGCCATTTTGTAACTGTGAAATATAGAAACTTGAAATTCAATACCTAAACATTATTAAGTATAGGCATGACGTATGCCAAGTTTCAAAACAGTCCCTTTATATTTTTAAAAGATACATCAAATTTAGTAAAAAACACAAACAGACGGACTGGCGCTAAACGGAACGGAATTTCGAAAAATGTCACACTACATTTCTTGCTTAATTTTGAGTTTAAAATTTGAAAATAATCAGCCAGTGCACCTTTTTTTAACACTCTGTATAATTGTAACATGTGGGGAGGTGAAGTAGTACGATATGAATTGTGTGAAACCCCTGAATAAAGATGTTTCAATTAGAGGCGTGACTATTACATATTTGATTAAGTATCTTTTGGTTCTTGCTGTATGGCCAATTGACAAGTGTGGGCTGTTTTACAGTTTCCTCCGGTAGGCCACTATTACACACAGACCTACAGATGATTTGATAAGCAGCATTTAAAAAATATGAATCGTTGTTCTCAAACGTATAACCTATAAGAGCTACCTAACTTACCCAGACTGAAACTAACTGGTTCAGAACTAGTTTCAAAGTTTCAGCCACTGATACCATTGGCCCGTCCTTTAGGCCTAAAAATGTTACTTCAATAATACCATTACAACAGTAGTTATTATTGCACAAATCTGTTGAAGGTTATAAATCAGGAACATAATGACGACACAATTGATGGCCACATTAAGGGTTTCCTTGACTTGTAAAGTAAGAACAGTATAAATTGGCAGTTAAGTTACCAGGTATCAGCTGAAACCTTGTTCTCGCCTTGTTGTTCTGTAACACAGTCAATAAAGGTAAACAAATACGCTTTGTCACAACTAATTAGGAGAATGCTGATTTTTTGCTGGATGTTAGTATACAAAATATAAACGTAAAAACACAAAGTCCCGACCCCCACCCCTCTTGCTTTATCCCCACCCACACCTCAACCTTACAAAAGCAGTAATCTGGTTAAATGTTTACAGCTCAAAATCTAATGAAGTTATGGACGTGGTTTTCTCATCATTTTACGCCTAACAATATTCTAAGAAAATTATCTTACATGCACTTTTTATGTAGATAGCTTAATTTCGCCATAATACTTTAATATATACAAACTGCAAAAAACAAAAAGTAACTTCAACTAATTGTGCATGTTTATCCTTGCATCATGGGATGAGATGTTTTCAAAAAAACTTATAGATAATTGAATCAGCTTTACAATTATAGGTCTAGCAAAGATATTTGTTAACGTGATAGTTTCATAGAGAGCAATGAACAGTAGCAGACACAGCACCACCGCGCCGGGCCTAGCAGCGCCGCGTATTGCGTACTCTGGCGCTTGGCTGTCTATGTGAGTCGGACTGCACATTGATACTTGTTTTTACTGCCCTCTCTACATTGCTTGTTGAATACTGTCAATGTTCACTAATAATATCATCTTACTAGCCCGTCACGGCTTCGCTTACGATCAGAGTGCAATATTATATTTTAAATGTTAGGTATATTTTGTAAAGCACTTCGTCAGCACATGGGGGACGAAGCTTTGCTTTAAAATCCAGGCAGTTTTTTTACGAATGCCTATCTTCAAGGTTCCTCTCCAAGGCGAGCATATTTACTTTGTTCATTTGCTCGTTTCGTTTAATTTTGGGCATTTCCGCTTTACATTCAATTATTCTATCTTAATCTGTAATGTTTCAAGAAATATATACCTAACCTAAAAATATGTAAATTAAATTTATGTATACATTTGTTCGAAAAACACATACTGAATTTTTACGAAGTGGATGTTATTTTACAATTGAGTGGTTGTTTTTGAACAGCTGTTGAGATTCTTTTTTTTATTTACAAATCTTAACCCTAACCCAATGTTGTTTTTTCAAACACCTTTTTATACATAACTATTTTTTCCCGAGGATGAGGCCTAATTAGAACTTATTTCTTTACTCACAAATTTGATAGTACCAGCATTTTGAGGGCCCTAAAGCAGTTTTGGAACAGGGGTAGGCAAAGTTTGTGGTTTTATTCTGAAATATTAACTATCCTCCTAACAAATGAGTGTTCAATCTGTCCAGTTTAACTAATAACAGTCAAAGTTGTTTAAATTAAAATGTTAAATACCATGTTGCAGGGGCTTATGTGCTCCCTACCCAATGTTTCGTTGCCGTGCCGTGATTTTATATTGTTTTATTTTATTTTGTATTGTTAATTGCCAGAAAACCGATAAATTATTAAGTCAAATGGATTCATTAACGGAGAATGAGTATAAAGATTACGTGAATATGGTTGGTGATGTGGCTCCTGTGCTAGGCATCCAATGCAGGTCTAGGGACGGCCGGGACGGGCACCGGTGTAGACGATGTCCTACTACCAAGAATTACATTATTGAAAGTTTGCCCCATGTCCTTGGACAGTGCCATTTTGGAGAGATCATGAGGAATGCCCGTCACCACAAAATAAGATCATTGATTGCAGAAGAACTAAAAAAGGTTTTTAAGTTTATGAAGAAGTAAATGGCATAGCAAAAAATGATTCAACCAGAAGGGTGGACATAATTGCCATAAACAGAAGAAGAAATAATGGATTTATCATCGATCCAACAGTCTGGTTTGAAAAAAATCAAAGCCAGTTAACAAAAGTATTTATTTACCAACGACGATATATATTTAGGATTATTATGACATAGAATGTTTTGAAGTTTTTGGTTTGTTCATTGGAGCCCAAGGAACATTATCACAGTTTTTTGTTGACTTTTAGACGAATTTAATTTAAATCAAAAGAAAATTTATTCAATAAATTAACTAGTCGCAAGGTATTACATTCATGGCATAAAACCAGAGAAAGAAGTACTGAGAGGAACGTAAAAGAAATGTTAAAACAGCAGCTGAAATCGTTAGGGAAGACATTCAAAAAATAAATTACAACTGTGGAAAATACTCAAGTGAATAGGAACTGAGTATACTGTATCAAATGATTTTATCCCTGACACATTGGCAATATTTACGAGTTCAGTGACTAAAGAAAGAGCTGGAAATTCGTCCCCTGACATATATAGAAAACATCCTGTAATCAACCATACAATAATTTCAGCTGTAAGACCAAGGTCGTCCTTTTCGTCAATACAAACTTCTTTGTCTCTTTATTGGAACAGAATGTATGGGTCACAACATCTGGCTGAAGGAACTTCCTGCGATGCGTTGTATAATCAATGGTCTTCATACTATGAAAGTGACAGATACATAAGGTCTTTAATTACGCTGGGCCCCCCAGTCATACAAAATAATTCCTTTGCACAGTATATTTTCATCATTGCTATCGTTAACGCAAAATCATTAGACGGGGCTTAAATACATTTCATGATTTGGGAGGAATTGCATGTATCACTCCCATCGTCCAATGTCTCCATCACCTTAGAAGTACCTAGATTAATTGACGGATCGTTTAAGGTTGCAGAATAAATTCGTAAACGATCGTATGTAAAGCGAAAAACAAGTGACGTATTGTTATGGACGACTTTTCAGATGTTATATCGTTAAGGAAAAGAAATTCAAACACACAGTATATTTTATTCATCCACCTAATCTGCTATGAGTCAGTGAGTGTAACACTCAATAGTTTATTCTGAGCATATAAAACTTATCAAAGCTCAAAACCCTCAATGAAACCTAATGAAACTAAATGATACTTTAAGCTTAACCAATTAACCAGAAAAATGTATCTTGTCAAATTTTTATTTTGAAAACTTCCAAATATCGGAAAAAAGCGACCAGCAAAATAAGTGACCATCACGGAATGCGCGAAATAAGCGGCCAAACTGTCTTGAGTCCCGCCCACCCCCCGTTCGAGGTAATTCAACCATGGTATGCACGAAATAAGCGGCCAAAATTCCCTTACTTTACATTACCTCTCCTCCACTGGACTTAAAAGTTACCATATTATTCTAACGGAGGAAAGATATGTTATGGTTTTCAAAGATGACTAATTTAAATTATTGTAAACATTTGTTTATTCATTTAGGTAGCGAGCTGTAATCTAAATGTTATGAATGACGATTTTTAAACACAATTCTTAAGCGTAGCAACGCCAATGAGCTCTATGAATAACTGGAGAGACTACTGCTGCTTGGATTTTCGTGCCATTGGCAGAATTTTCCCCTCTATATACCAAAACATTACAAAACGATAGTGGTACCTTGGTATATGGTGTTCGTTTTGTTATGTTGTTACTGTAGAGGGGAGACATTGTGCTTCCAGCTGCTTTCCAAATATGGCACACTTTTTGTCAGAAACTGCAAGGCAGTAGTCTCTCTAGATTGTATACAGCTCACTGAGCAACTCACCGGAAACCGCTAGTATTATTTATAAAATATCAAAAGGACAAAAACATTTAAATTAAAAATGCTTGTGCTTATTTCGCTGGTCACTTTTTTCCACGACACCAAACTTTCACCAACTTCAGATGTTGCTCATTAACATCTTTTGAGGGTTTACCACCAAATTCAAACTTGTTAGGGTGTAAAATTCCAGTTGAAAAATGGGGTTGGCAGTATATATAAAATAACATATAAGCCCTAAGCCCATGATGAATCCTCCTGTTCCAAGTGAACTTTTCCTACTAATATATTGCAACTGTAAAAAATTGTGTGTTACAAACTGCAGCTGTCTTAAAGCTGGGTTTGATTGCACATGTATGTGTGGGTACTGCAGTAGAAAGTATTTTATTATAAAAACTAAAAAGAGAAAAATTGTAATCATGATTTTTATTTTTCGTACAGGGATTAGTAAGTTATTGAAAATACTATTAAACTTTATTTATTTAACTGCAAGACTAAGATAGTTGATCAAACAATAGGGCCTAGGCAAAGAAACTTCATTATTTACAAGTGATAAAAGTGTACTTAAACTGTTTTTTTAATGAAAACTAGAATTAAAAGTTGTTCTATTTGATATACATTCAAACTGAATAACTATTCAAGATTACGGATACGAGTACATACAGCGGTGCCCCTCAGCAGTGAGTGGCATCGGCCGGCTCGAGGCCCGGCAGCGCGATGTCCGCTACTGTTTCATCAATATCTATGAAGATGAAGCCATCATGCTAAGAAATATCTTTACTAGACCCATCATTTCAAAACTGATTAAATTATATATTAGTTTTGTTGACAAAATTTCATCCCATATTCCAAGGATAAAAATGTACAATTAGTTGAAGCTACTTTTTGTTTTTCGCAGTGGCAGTTTTTTGTATATATTGAAGTATTACGGTGAAATTAAGCTGTCTACATAAAAAGAGGATATAACATAATTTGCTTAGAATATCGTTAAGCATAGAATAATTAAAATAACGTGTCCGTAACTTCATTACTTTTTTATCTGTAAGCATTTAACCAGGGTACTGCTCTTGTAAGGTTATGGTGGGCGGGGGGGAAGCAAGAGGGGGGTTGGGACTTTGTGTTTTTTTTAGTATACTAACATCCTGCTGAAATTCAGCTTTCCCCAAATTAGTTGCGACACGAAACCTTTATTGACTGGGCTAATGGTGGCTGAACGTGGGGAGAGCACTATCAACACACACTCCGCACCGAAACAATTCGCCACACTACTAAAACTGAACAACATGGCAACAGCGCGATCTTGGGCCACATTTGGTGGTATTTTGCTACACCGAATGTGGCCCACGTGGGCCACAATCACAGGTAAAAAGTATCCACTTGGGCCACAATCACGGGGCCTAGAAAACTATATATATATATATATATATATATATATATATATATATATATATATATATATATATATTTGTTCAAAATGGATCAGTGATGACATTTTCTTCCTGTGGGCTGAAAACTGTCTGCTTTCCATGGGGCCCATTATATTTTCCACAGCCATGCATTAACTTTCCTCCTTTACTGCCTGCTCTAACATCTTGGCTCTCTTTTTACTTTCTCCCCTTACACATAGGATATGGAGAAAGTATTGTTTTCGTCAAAATTTTCGAATTAGAGTTGTTAGTGGAAATATTTGTTTTGGTGCTCCCTGAACCCAAAAAAGTGATTTGTACAGGAAGTCTGTGTGTGTCTGTCTGTCTGTATGGATGTGTACAGAGCTAGAGCCCTAACCAATGGTCCGATTTTTATGAAATATGGTACATAGGTACTCCCGATATCTCCAGGCGTTTTTTCATTTTTTTCATTTTTGATTTTAAAGGGTAATTATCCCCCAAAAACCGCCAAAAAACATGAAAAATCAAGATTTCTCAAAAACGGCTCTAACAATTTTGATTAAACTTTTGTCGTTTGTAGAACTTTAGCTTTCCAACAAAATGACACGTCCCGCATCTCTGTAAAAATTCGGGTTCAGAAATTACAAGACTTAAAGTATCAAAAATTCAGTTTTTTGGATTTTTCATAAAAAAAAACATAAATATACAAAGTATTACTATTCACCATTAAAAAGAGCTCAAAAAACTAAATTATTTAGTATTTTGAATTACTATTCTACGATTACTGGTTGCAGAGAAAATTTAAATTTTCATTTTGCGGTAAACGCAGTACGTTGTCCAATGTTATTCTTATGGGGAATACAAAAATTACTATCTCTCTCTTATATATTGATCAATTTCGTTCAAACTTGACATGCTTGTCAAGTTAGCATTGACCAACAGAGGAAATTCAAAATATGTTGCCCCTTAATAACCCTGAGGAGGGAAAAGGGGGCATTTCCCCTCTTAAAACCACGTGTGTAGCGATGGATTCTGTAGTGCCTCATAAACGGGGATTTGGGTGGATATTTTTGAAAACAACGTGTTTACAAGATTTTCTGTACATTCGACCGTGCTTTGTATTCTATATTTAGTAAATAAAAAGTAATTTATTCATTAAAGTTGGTCTAAAAGGAAGAAAGTATGTGTCAGTTTCGTGATACCGTTTATTTTTTCGTTCATCTTGGAGACTGTAGCTACAAACAATTTTTCATAAATTAAAAGCACAAATTTTAATAACAAACACAGATAGGTATCAGGGCTAAACACCACAATGTTGTTATTATTTACGGTGGGAAATCTGCTTTTTACATCAGTAACGGCAGGGGCTAGTCGCAGCAGCCGGCCCAACAGACACATCTACGGAGTATTATTAAACTTTTGGGGATTACAATGGAATATGTAAATGTGATATACTTTTTAAAAATATTTTTGTTGTATAATTTTTAGCTTTAAATAGCATGGCATTATGCACGCTTAAATTTTGAATTAAAATATGCCTTTGCGAAAAAAATCGGACAAACTTGACAAAAACTACATGTCTTAGTTAGACATACTTTTTTTTTTAAAGTCGTAAGTTAGTAAACCTGAAAAATAAAACAAAATAAAAGATCGTAGCAGTTCTAACTAACACAGCTGAGTAGAGCGTCTTCTTCTCTATACGAATGGATAACGATCGACTTGACAACTTTGCAGGTTAGATTAGAAATATTTATGTTTACAAATATGTATACAGTGTCCGGGATTAGCATGTTTTACAGTACCAATCGCAATCGCATGTCGGTACAAATTGCAATCGCGTTGAATCGCATGTTGTATCGCATCCACATCGGTGTCGACGGAGATGAACGTTAATACACGAGTGGCACTGATCCAGCGACATTGGGATCACTCATTTATCTCCACTCATCTTCGTGAGAGAAGCCTCGTCAAACAGTTCCACAGACAACTCTACATTATTTGTAAACAAAACTCATGTTTTTATTTTCTAATTTGTCCCACTTTACCATTGTTTCTGACAAAAACAAATGTGATTATCTTGTTCAGGAGGGTCAAATTCATTAAGTTAAAAAAAAATACTAATCTAATATTGCCATTCACAATGCATTTGTACCTTTACTACAAAGCCTAGGCCTATTTATGTCGTGAGCTTTCTTGATGTTCTTTAAAGTATTAATTTAAATTCTAGAAATGTATATTTACAGATAATAATATCAACCTCCTGACACCAACAAATTTTAAATTTTTTATAAATGTTCAAACTAATGTCCCCACTTCAAAAGTGGTGTAAGTTACTCCTTTTTCTTGGAAACATCGGGAAAACCAGGAAAATGGTCAAAATATCTTTGTTTTCAAAAATAAGGTTGTGGGTACTCAAATGATACAGAATTCTGTCCTGAACACAATTATGTAATTATTTCTTGAATCCAAAAAATGGTTTTACAGTAAAAGCCTGCTAATCCGGCATTTGATGGTCCGGCACTTTCAATAATCTGGTATCGGTCAAAGGTTCTAAAAGAATGGTTGTACACTATATAAGCCTTTTGCGTATTCGGCTCTGCGTATTCGGCAGAGTTTGTGGGCAATCGGCAGGAATAAGTGTAAGTTACTGTATGTGTTACAATATAGTACTGTAAATCTATTTACTGGTTGAAATGTTGTTTTGTTTTTAACATTTTTCATTACTACTGTAATCAGAGAAAGCACAGTTAAACACGGAATAGTGGCCCGCTATGCAATGGTTTCCTTTTGACTCTGGGCCATTACTAGCAGCTAAAAAAGGCTGCTCCACTGTACTATAAGATGGTTTAAGCAATTAAACATACCCCTGTCACAACAAACCTGCGTACTCAGCGAATTTCCAAGGTATGTATGTGTGTCTTACTACCACATAAAGCCACTTACCAAGTTTAATACACATACATAATATATATTGTAATATATAGCTTTTTATTTATTCTCTATAAGAATAACATTAGGGCTGAGTACGTACCTTTGCTGCAACAAGGAAGATACAAAAATGTGTTCTTATGCAATTATCAAAGTAAGTCAACCAGATAAAGCTACATACCAAATTTTATTTATTTAGGGTCATAATTAAGGGAGATGCACAACTTTACTTATTCTCCATAAGAATAACATTAGGGCTCCCCCCGACGGGGCCCCACCGGATTCAATTCAGGTTTTGCCAGGGCCCCCAAAGAGTCCGGGCCCCTGGGCAATTGCCCCCCTTGCCCCCCCCCCTCTGGGCGGGCCTGTCGCTGCTATAGGGGTAATCAACAAAAATTTATTTTTTTGTGCAAAATATCAATATTCTACGACTAGGTGAAGCCACATACCAAGTTTCATCAATATACATTCATAAATAATCGAGATATCAAATTTTATTTATTCTCCATAAGGAAAACATTGGACAGCGTACCAAATTGATTATTTTTTAGAGCTGAAGTTATTGGTAAAACAAATGTGAAGTTTTCAGTAAAACTAACTGAGGAAAAGCTAAAAACCTTTTTCTCATAAGATTAACATGGGAAATTGTGTGAATACGTTTTTTGACTTTTCTCCACCACCACTTAAGCTTGGTTAATGATTTAACATACTAAATCTTTAAATTTTGTTAAGCTTTATAAAATGGTCATAAGCAAAATTGAGTGTTTTAAAAATTGTAGGGTAAAAATTGAAAAAAAACGGATTTTTGAAAAATTTTAAACCCCCATAAAACCTTCTTTCCACTGTCTGATCATTCTGGTTTTCAAACTTAGTCATAAATGTTACTTTCCACATTTGTGCCAAATTTCATAAAAATCAGGCATTTATTTCAAAAGTTATCGAGGTAACGGACACACACACACACACACACACACACACACACACACACACACACACACACACATACACACACACACACACACACACACACACACACACACACACACACACACACGCATATACACACGCACACACACACACGCACACCCTCTGGGAAACCCTCGGCATCCCTCGAGCGGGGCGGTGTTCTCAGTTCTATGAGGCCAGCCGGACTATCTGACGGCCGAACCAACCAAGGCCGGACTACTGTACCTATTTGAAAATAATACACAGTTATTTTTCAAATTTTTACCCTGTTCGGGTGACTCGGAATCTGATCATGGCTCAATATTGAAACATAGAATTAGATTTTCTTCTTTAAACTTGTTAAAAAGTGTTAACTTGTACGTTTTAGGTTTAAATATGGAATGAATTTGCTTTATTCACATTAAGGAATATTTTTTTACAAAATTATGTTTATTGAATTAAAATATCAAAATATAGCCAACTGAAATAAATAGTTCATAAAGCTGCAGTATTTTTAAACATTTAGATTATGCTAGCAATGTTAAGTAAAATATAATAAATTTTGTTAGTTCTAAAGCGAAAACATGTAACCTATATATATATTTTAAGCGTTCTTAAGAAACAGTTTGAAGTTTGATACTGACAAGTGAAACAAAATTCTACAGATACAAACTGCAAGAAGACATGTGTTTTCCTCCTGTCAGGACAGGGCATAACATTAGCCCCCTTCCATCCCCAGAATCTCTTGTTTGTTCAGTATATAGCTTACTTTTGTCTAGTTAATATCCTGTTTGCTGTATCCCAAGTAATGATTTTTTATTGCTCTGATATTTTAAGAGTATGGTAGTGTATTTGAAATGTTTAATATGTTCGCTTTTTTAAAATCATAAACAAAGTATTGAGGTAAAAAAGTAGCACTTAATCCAGGTAATTTCATACTGTTATATTGTAATACAAATGTTGTAATGCTGCAATTTGCCAATATTATTTCACCACTTGAGAGTTACATGCATGCTCTCCAGTAATACATACGCTAACAAGGGTACAAGCCTACATTAATTTCAAAGCCATCATGTACTGTACAAAATTATTTCTTGTAAATGTGTCATATCCAACAGTAAGCCTAGTGTATTTACAAAATATGCCATGTAAGTTGTATTACATATGATTTTACATATGATAGTCCTATCTAACATCACTCTGTTATACCACACACTCTGTTTTTGTTATTGAAAAGACCTTTTCCGCTATTTAAAACATTTATTTAACTTATAACTTTATATTGTAATACAACTTTAAAAACACATAAACCCACAAATATTCTTTTGCCATTTATGAGGAAATTTAATGCTCTTTTCAGTGATATATGGTTGTATTAGGGTATGTGGAGAGAGATTTTAGCCAAAGATTGTTTTTTACATAACCGTCACAATTTGAAAATACCCCCGTCGCAGCAAACCTGCATACTCAGCAAATTTCCAATGAATATATAACATAACACATTAACACTAACAGGATTCATAAGAAATATATTCACAAACAAGCGATATTACAAATATTAATTATTCTCCATAAGAATAACATTGGGGATGAGTAATCAGGTTTTCTGCAAAAAGGAACACAAAGTAATGGGTTTTTATGCAACTATCATTAGAACTCATCTAAGTAAAGTCACATACCAAGTTTCATTCATATACATTTATAAGTAAGCGATATTATATAACATTTGAATTATTCTCTATAAGAATAACATGGGGACTGATTACCTATGTTTGCTGCTACGGGAACCATACATGAAAATTTTGTATTTGTGCAAACAACAGTAAACCCCAACCAGATGAAGCCATATACCAAATTTTGTTAGTTTATGTTCATAAATAAGCGAGATATACAATTTTTATTTTTCTCCATAAGAATAACATTAGACAACGTACTGTGTTTAGCACTTTCAATATCTCAGGAACCAATTGACATAAAGCAATGATAAAAATACCAAATTAATTGTTTGTTTTTTTATGCTGAGTTAAGTGGTAAAAATTCAAATTTGATTTAAATAAAAATTATATGTGGAAACCCCAAAAAAACCATTTTTGGGATACAAAACCCCCGTTGGATGGTGCGATTCGGCTGGTTTTCGAACTCCTTCAAATAAATGGTGCTTTACACATTTGTACCAAATTTCATTAAGATTGGACCTTTTTTACGAGAGTTATCGTGCTTACGGACACACATATATATAAATGTATATATATATATATATATATATATAAATTTGAACGAATGGTGTTTTTGGCATCTGGGGACCTCAAAATGAAAAGTTATCATGGTCTCGGGCTTTAAAAGGGGAATTTATCCCCAAAAAAGGAATTTTTCCAAATTAAATGGAAAATTTCCAAACAGTACATTCATGAATTGCAATTAGCGCCATACAGCGCTCTGCGGAGCTAGGTTGGGTTAGGTTATGATAAATAAAAACAAAACTATTTAGCCTACCAGATGTATATAAGTTTGCCAAAAGTTCCTGTTTGAGGTGAAATTTCCCATACAGCGCTCTGCATAGTTAGGTAGGTTAGGTTATGATAAATAAATAAATAAATAGACATAAATTATTTACCGGTTACAGAAAATTTATATTTCATAGTTAACCTATCCTAACTCCGCAGAGCGCTGTATGGGAAATGTTCCACTCCCTGTTTCGGGAAATTTTCCTACACAGCACTCTGCGTAGACTATGATGAATAAACATATAATTATATTTATCTGGGATTTAATTTGTATTTATTTATCCTAACCTGACCTAATCTAACTCCGCAGAGCGCTGTATGGGATATTTTCCCTTTTTGGGGAATTTATCCATTTAAAGATAATTTTTCCCATACTACCGCCTTTTTAAAGAAAATTTCCCACAAAAGAGGAAATTCCCTACGGTACAGCGCTTTGCGGTGTTAGGTTAGGTTAGGGTGTGATAAATATACACAAATTTACAATGTATATACAATTTAAATATATACAAACCTGATATAGAAAATTTGTAGGTCTATTTATGTATCATAACCTAACCCAACTCTACAGATTGCTGTATAGAAAATTTCCCGCTCTTTAAGGAAAAATTCCTTTTTAATAAATCTAACCTAGATTGAAGAAAATTCCTCACCCAATTATCCCGGAATTCCACCGTGCCCCTACATTGACTTGAATTTAGACATTTTTGATAATATCTCACTTAATAATTATTCAGTTATAAAACGGGTTTCATATTCGTATTCAGGTATAAAATTCCGCACAATTTGAGTCCCCACAACCTAATACAGTATTTGAAAACAAAAATATTTCAACGGTTTTCCTGTTTTCCCTGGTATTCCTGTATATTTGTGTACACATAATTGAATTATGTTCATAATTGGATTATGTAGTTGGATTATGTTCAGGAGAGAATTCTGCACAATTTGAGTACCCATAACCTAATATTTGAAAACAAATTTATTTCAACCGTTTTCCGGGTTTTCCCAACGTTTCCGTAAAAAAATGAGTACCGATACCTGTCTATCAGTTTCAAAATGAGACGTTATTTTCAACTTTTTAAAATTTGATGGTGTCTGGAGGTTGAAATAATTAGCCAAAATTTACATGACATTTAATACCTTTAGCGCATCAACAAATACCAATTCCTATTTAGGTTAGGGTTAATGAAATTTTCTTTGTTTCAGATTTATGATGTAGAAAATTCTGCTCCTTTGTGTGCAAAAGCAAATCTATTGTTTAAGAGCAAAAGCTTAGAAAGCTTTATCAGGAGATAAAGAGGTGTATATAATAACCACCCTGGCTGAGTCGTCTAAACCACCACCTAAGAAGGCAAAGAAAATGGCTGGAACTGATGACTTGAGGGTAAGGATTGAACTTTTTAATAAAACGTTTATTTAACCCTAGCAGTGGCCTAATGTTGAAGTGGGAAATGGCCAAGCAGATTTGGCGATTTTGCAGACCTTTTTTTGAAAATTCGTATAAATTCAACCGTACAAGTAAACCTAGCCAACCTCATATTCATTTTGACTGGAAAGAACAGGAGAATCTAGAAATACTAAAATAATAAAGATTCAGGAAAATAATTTTTCGGTATAGTGAAAAAAAATAAAAAAAATAAATATTTTTTGTATAAATTTCAAAAACAGCCTCGGTGAAATTTTTTTCACGGATTTTTTATGGAAAATTCATTATATACATTTTGTAGACAATCTAATTCCCTACATAGAAATATATAACATGTTGGGAAAAGAATTGTTTTTGTAAGTATTAGGGGCATAATATAATAATAAACGGAAAACCGAAAAAAGCATAAACTGTACAGTGTTATATTGTGTTGTAAGTCATGTAATATATGTATATACTAATATATATATATATATATATACATATTTGTAAAGCCAATGAAGTAAGGAATCCAAAAAAGTCATATAGTTGATGGTAAAATATTATTATCACTTATAAATACATGCAAATAAAATAATGTTTCGCTATTTTTACGTTTTTTGTAAACAAATATTTCACAATATTTAGTATATAACTCTTTTACCAAATTGTTTACCCCTAAACCATTATAAACATGTTATAGTACATTCAATTCCCTAAATATAAATGTATATTACCTAGGGTAAAGTATTATTTGTATATGTGTTATGTAGCAACAAACAAATAGTCGCGGACTTGGCAAATTTGTGAAAAGTAGTATTTTTCAATGAGATCTTTGCAATCTGTATAAACATAAATAATGTCATATTATATCTATTTATTATTACTACAGGTATTTATAAACAATCAAATATACCTACCCGGTATATATATATTTACATATACATAGGGTAGTGGCGTGTTATGTACGAGATAACGTGCGGTCAATAGGCCTATGTAGGGGTTTACGAAATAATTGTTCTAAATTATATTAGGCCTACCCAATAATGAAAAAGAGATTACTGTTATATACACACAAACACTTCACTAACACTAAAACTCCGAAATAATACCTAATTCATAAATGATTCGCAGATAAAAATCATCTAATGCTTAGAAATGCATATACCAATACCGCAATGGCTAACAACTGATCAAAACATATGACGAATTGTTGAGTATCTGACAGGTGTTCTGCTAAGAGCAGTGCTGCCAACGGCAAAACTAAATTACTCTACATTTCTTCCTCTTCAAAATAACATATTATTTGACTAGTAACTATGACATACAATGCATATAAACGCGATTTTATAGTTCGACCAATTTGGTCGAATTGGCCATAACACAAAAAAAACAAAAACACCTGTTTTCAGAAAATCATATAACCTGTCCAATCAATATTTAATTCTAAAAATTAATACCAAAATAAAGCGCAACTCTTCAGCTGTGCATTGGTACCAACCGCATCTTCCTGCGAGAAAAATTACCCGATCTGGGTAATTTCAAAAGTATCGTGTTTTGCCATTGTCAGAGCGTCGGCTGCAGCAATTGCGTTGTACCAAAACTTCATTCAATTTCTAATCGTCGTAACATTGTTATACAGCTGCTACACGATTCATTTATGTAATAAAATGAAAGTTCAGAATGTGATCTTTCGAATGATATATATATTGATGACTTTTGAGTTTATTATTATTGGTTTATTAACGTTACAAAATTTTCTGTAGAATTCGACCAATTTGGTCGATGGCCACAACAGGCGACATAAAAATTCGACCAAATTGGTCGAATGGCCACTGCTAGGGTTAAGTGTAAATTTTTGAGTTGTTTTAATTTAAATATAATTTTACCAGAATCCACATTTGTGAATTTTGAGTAGTGCTATCTTAATTTCATTACAATAAACTTAATTTCCCCTTGAATATTTTAAAACAATATTTTTGATCGAGTTAAGTTAAGCTTTTCATTAAAAAAATTAGAACAGAAAGACCAACTGATCCTTTTAGTTTGGGGTTTCAAATCTCCAATATCCTGAGTCCCATTTGATCAAAGTCCGGATTAGCGAGGTTCTACTGTACAGGAAAACTGTTGAAATATTTTTGTATTCAAATGTTATTTGATCAAAATAATGGGTTTACTATCTTTGGATTCTTAATTTGTACCATGTGGAAATACACTCTAAAGTGATTTAACTTTACTAGGCTAACAAAAAATCATGAAGGATAAATTACAGTAGGCCTACATTTTTATTTAGTAGATAAAAAATTAGCTCTTAGCTAGTTGTGTAATACCATTGACAGTGTTCTTAACAAATGATTTTGTCAGAAAGGTTACCGGTACATCCTTTACAATGTTTTATCTGGGCAGCTAAAAATTGTTTAGCCCCTCGTAAGAATTTATTACTGAGTAAAGCAGTTTCCAGTAGCACAAATTTAAAACTCGCAGAGATATAAGGGTTCCAAGGTTTCACTAGAAGAATTTTAATTTTTGTTCTAACTTTTGGCTCTTTAGGTTTGTAATACCGGTACCTGTTTATGCAGCTGCTGTGTACAAAACCAAATGCCTCAAAAGGCTACAAACATGCCTGTGGACTTATAGACCCTAATGGTAGCAAAACTAAGTGGCTTATCGTTGGGGTGAAATTGTGCTCTTTTTGTACGCATTTGTATTAGTGGTGGTGTGTAAGTGCAAACTGCTAAAGATATTTTCTCTTCTAAGACTTAAACAAATAGTATAAAAACCTTTTTCAGTTGTGGTTACTGAATTTATTGTAACATACTATATAATAGTTAGATTATAATTTGGGAGAGAATACATCTAAAAGATAAGTTTAAATTGCAAGCCCAGTTCAAAAAAATCATTAGCTATTAGCACTAAGCAAACATGGGACATAACAATTTGAAGAAGCTATGAAATTAACTTATCCAGTGACCAAACTTTTTTTGCAACCAAAAGATTGTTGAAAAAATATCAATTTTTCAACAAAAATTAGGTTATGCTTTATTAACCTAATATTTTACATATTACGTCCCATTGTTAACTAGTTGAGTAGCCCAAAATGTTACATGTAAATAAAATTACCATCTGGCTTAATGATGGGCCTAAGCTTAATTTACTTTTCCATCATTGTTTAATAACTCACAATAAATTACTTTTATTTTGTAACCAATAAAATGCATAGTATTCTTTTGATTTATTTTACATTTTAGTTCCAGTTATTGTTAATATCCGCCAAGTAACAGAACAATCTACTTGTTTCAGTGGATACTTTTTCCTAGGCCTAGTAGACGAGGCCGAAGGTAAGATAGATTCAGTATTTTTGGTGGCATGGGGATTATATTAACTTGGCCAAATTTTTGAACACAAAATCTGTATCAAAATGTAATCTTCTGTCCATTATCTACTAAAACTCCTTCTATAGAAATTTCAGAATTTATGTTTACAACATAAGTTTTGGAAAATGTGCTACCAGTCGTTTTACTATTCTGCTGTTTCTGGTTCCGGTTTGTCTTTAGACGTTAAAAGTCAGTAACAGTAACCTATATACTAATAGTTATCTAACTCCTTTTTTATTTAAAATGTTAAACCGTAAATCAATTAAATAATTTTTAGGTTCAACGAGTTAAAGGACCCAAGATTACTTACAAAGTAATCTTAGTTGTACATAACTTATGACAGGGTTGTACATTTTAGGATAACCTAAGGTTTAAATTTAATCCTATTTCAGAGACGTTTAAAAAGGTAGGCCCAAATGTAGATTCCCAAAATACGTCAGGAAGGATATTCTTTTGGATGCAATTAGAACGACAGTTGATGAGAAATTTGAGATACCTACCTCTTAATACAGGCAGGTATCAAAGATTTTAAGAGATCGGAATCGTCTTTATGAATTGAAATTTCAAACAATACTTTTTGGGAACAGTTGGTCTTTATGCATTTATTTGTTTCTAACTTTAAAGGAAATGTTATTATACTACAGGGTCATTCAAAAGGGTTATAATGCATACTCATAAATTTATTTCAGCTCGGCCACGATTTTTTGTAGACTACTGTAAAACACGTTGTTACCGGTATATGAGTTTATCCAACGTGGTGCCAAATTTGTAGTACGGTAGGCCTATACAAAAATTAAAGATTATTTATACTGTATCAGCTTCTAAATCTGGTTTACAATGATCAGTAAACAGACAAATTGAATGGTAAAGTAGAATTCCTAGTGTTTGCGAAATAATGTTCAGCAGAAACGGACAATTTTAGTTGTTATTGTCTCCTATTTTACTTGACCAATCTTCGTCAAACTTTACCACGAAAAAAAATCCTTTTGAATGGTCCTGTATAGGCTAAATTATTTTAAAGCTGAATTAAAAAGTTGATGACTGAAGATTCGGGTGTGAAGAGGTATTTATGTTCAATTTGTGGAATGCATCGATCGAGTATGGTGGAGGAGAGTGTTGGTTCGAAGACGAAGTGCAATGGTGGTGTTCCAGAATATGCTGATGACATTTAGGGTGTCCGAACTCCAGATGCTCTTAGGCTTTGCCGGCCGCAACAAGTCCGGCCGCAAGAACGAGCTTCAAACCCGAGCCTTGGGGCTTCTCGGACTCAAATCCGCCCCAATACAGATGAAGATTAGAGAACTGTACAAGTCCATCCAGTAAGTCTCTGCATGCTTCGGAAACTCCGTGTTTTACAATTTATTTGGGTTTTTTGTGCAGCAAATTAAAGATTTTTTATTTCACCTCCCTTCAGTTCTCCCCACCGAATTTGGCCAAGTTAATATGTTTTTAATTTTAGTTATTTTAAGTTACGGTTAAGTTTGCTTTTTAGTTATTATTTTTATTAAGAGTTGGTAAACAAAAACAACACACAAATAAAGAGAAATTAGTCTTATTGCTTATTGCTTATATATAGATAACAACAATAGATAACACGTAATTTCTAAGCTTAAATTGACTTATGACCAATAATCATAGTGCAATAAAAATAAGTAAAAAATCGCCCAAACCTCAACAAATTAGTCAACGTTAAAGTCCAGATGTCTGTACCTTCCTGTTTAACATACTTATTGTTTTCTCTTATTATTTCCTCTGTGGGAAATACAAAGAGTAAGGTTGTTAATAAAGCATAAAAAGTTCCTTAAAATTTAAGCTGTGTTACAGCCATAATCTTGGAAAATGGCAGCCAATTTGACCTATTTTATTGATTATAACTCTTCAAAATTGGAGGTTGAAGCAGTAAAATATTAACAACCCTTTCAGCCTGAAGGACCGATATATTGAGCTTTGAATTTACCACCAAAAAACAATGGAGAAACCATTGTTGGCTGTATAAGCAATTGTACCGTTACCGTATGAGCTCAGTCTGCTGTCTGTGTTTGACACGTGCTGTAACCTGGTAGACACAAACTGAACTACCTCGGCCAAAGGTAGTGCCTAAGCTCTAATATCACCTGGTATGCTATAGCTGCTTGTCTGATTAGTGGTTGTGTAGTCTAAGGCATAACCCTCGCAGCCAGGGGGTAACTCTTGGATCGAGGGTTTAAATCCTGTCACAGTTGGTAGTTTTTATGTGCTACTCATGGAGGATGGACCTTAAGCAAACCGTGGATGTGCATATCTGATCAAGTGTTTTGTTACTTTTTACCTATCATTACTGTGTATGAATCCATTGGAAGCACGTTTATACACAATTTTAACTATTTAGGCGTTTAAGATATTTTATAAAATAAAAATATCAGATTCAACTCCTTCCTTCATAAGCTTAGCACTGGAAAATTTATATAACAATAAAACAAAAACGCTATGCTTAAACAAATAGAAGATCATAGCCCTTGTTTATTTTGTAATTTTTAAATTAGTTATATTGATTTAATAAATTAATTTAATTATTAGCACAGCTTCAAATTGTAGGGGACTTTTAGTATGTTAACAGCAAGGTACAGTTACTGTACGACTAATGCCGTTACGGTAACTCACTGTTTTTAGATTGCCACACGGCCCTATGGCGTTGTCATGGCGATAAACATTTGAGGATATAAAAAATATCTGGACCAGATTCCCAGAATATTCTAATTTGTTGGCGTCAAACATTTTTGATGCGCTATCATAAAAGACATTAGGCCTATACTAGGGATGAGTCGATACCAAAGTTTATTGATTCTCGATACCTACAAATTTGGAGTACCTATAGTTGTTAAAAACTATTGTTAAAAACAGTTACAAATTTATGTTACCATTTAAAATTATTTAATAGATTTTTAAATAATGGGGAAAAACATGGTTCATAATGACTCAAAGAAATAATGCTGGTCAGCCGACTGATTTATTGCTCTCAACCGGACCCCACCCCTCCCCTCCCGTCCCTCTTCCTTCCTATCTCCAAGGTTGGATTTTTTCCGACGACCCAAACACTCTCCATGGCCTCTGAACCGCGGGTAAACGGAGGGAGCAACGATGCCATTTTTAACTACCGGTATCGATGGTATCGGTATCGACATTGAACGACTGAATCATGATACCGATACCAATGTCCAAGAATCGGTGGTATCGATAATCAGTATCGAGAATCGACTCATCCCTACATTATACTAATGATGCACACCAAGATGGTCAGGTCTACTGTTAAAAATTCAGCCACTTTTTCTAGACTTGGAGCGCTGGAGACAAAGTTCTGCACTAAAACCAATAGCGTTAGCAGTGCGTTTAAAATTCCTCCATGTTGTGCATTTGTTCCTGCATCCATTTTTGGATCAGCTGCTGTCTCTCTTGCACGCTATCTGTCATTTAAGTGCAGACCTTCATCCAGTTTGTGAAACTGTTGGTTGAAATGTTGCTCATGTTGCTTCTTAGCGTTTGTGTGTGTTTCCATTTTCTCAATAATATAAGTAAAAGTTATATTATGAGTCTGGATTAGTGATGTAAAATTCCCAGAAACATAAAACTCGAGGAAATATTCCTAAATATTCCCGAGAGTATTACTAGAAATCATAAGTTCCTGGGAATTTCCAAGGTAAGGATTTCAAAGCTTTTGTCGTGAATCTAATATAAACTAAAGGCTGTGTGTATGGCCGGAAAGCGCTGAAATGTTATTTTGTGTGTGTATTTTTGTGCTGTACTCGTCTGAACCAGTGGCATCAAAAGAACAAAATTTAGCTCGTGAAATATTTTCGACTCGCAAGCAGCGAAATCTTGTGAAACGTGAGTTCTTAGAAAAAAACTTAGTGTCTGTATTTTGGCCTAAACTTGAAGCAGTTGGTCCCATTGCCATCAGCATTATTTGTTCTTTCTTTTCGTAAAGATAAATTTGTCATATGACATCATAAAGTATGAGAAATAATTTTTGAAATCAGCTGTTATGTCAGGCCCGTCATTTGCCCCATTGTCCGACATTCGGACAGTTATAAATCACTAAATAAATAGATCGATAATTTATTTAGCGCGGTGTAAATCATACCTCTTTGAAGCCAGGAAAAAGTTCTTCCCTTTGTAGCACTGCCTTCCTCTATGGAGCGTCACGTGACTCGTAGAAATACTTAAATTGTGTAGTAAATATTCGTGATCCTTTCTGCTAGGTTATAATCCGTAGGCCTATTGAATTTTTGAATCTTAGTGTTTTAGTGATAATCAAGTGTATTGTCATGCAGTGTGCTAGTTATCAGTAATATTTATCTATATTACTACGGGCAAATATTATTATTTATGTTCAAATGTGCGTTATTGAAAATGTTGATTGTTTTTCAAATCACGATGAAAAGCCGCCTCGGGATCGAAATGTTCATTTTGTTTACTTTATCTATAAAAATATACCCAATCACATTTAATTTATTTTATTTAGCCAATTTCTCTGTTCTTTTGTGAACAAAGAGAGTATGTATATGATAGGGGTTTCTTTTATGGTTTGGACACAGCGACAGATTGAAGTAAACTTAGCAGATTTTGCTGAAATTATGGCTATGCTGTAAATTTACGTTCAAAAACAATTTTTTTATATTTCTGTATACATATATATGTATATTCTTGTTCAGAAATATAATTACTATAGATATATGTACCTTTTATCATATTATAATAGATTTCAAAAATTATATATAGCTTTGAATAACTAATTTTGGCTTTTGGCGAAACCCAAATTTTGTTTTTCAACTTATAAAAACAGTTATTACTTTGTACTAAAGTGCATTATTTTCAATAAATTTATTGCTGCCTTTAGTAATATAACAGTTTTAGAATATTACTTTTATACTTTGGATTTTATTTTTATTTTTCAAATGTACAGCTTAAGTTTGTCGATTTTCCCCAGTTTCCGTAATTCTTTCCGTAATTCGGGTAAAACATAGTTTTCAAATAAATCAAACACATTTCCATAGTGGCAAAATTGCCTAGATTTTTTATATCTTCGATTGACTGTAAAAAAATAGTGTAAAAATGCTAAGACTTTTGAAAATTATTTCAAAAATGTTTATAAAATCTAAGTTTTTAAAATTTTGCTATAAAACACCAATAGGGATTTATTTTATTACATTTTATTCAAAATCTTCTTATTCTTTTGATCAAATCGAGTATGAATATGACTAGGTTATCAAAAGTAGTTTAGGCACTGCGAATTGTTAAAAAACCTCTGCAAAATGGCAAAAATTGCTAGGGCACCGAGCAATTTAGCATTAATCAGGCAAGGGCAGTCCTAGGGTTAATGTATCATCAGCTGTTACATATGCAATCCAATTAACCGCTTTTCTTCTTCGATAATTGCAAAATAGAAGCCCTGTGCGGCAAGATATAATTTGTATCGACTTTTTTAAATCAACTCATCGAGCATAAAAATTGATCCAGTAGTACCTTAGACGTTGCTCTTCCAAAATACCTGCTTGGCAGTAAGATAACAGGGTGATTGGTTAAAAAAGACATTATTGGTGTCATTTGTACTGCAATATTAACACCTGTATTTACCAGGCAAGGTGTGGTGGCGGGGACAGAAGGCGTGGCGGCGGCTCAGCCCTCCGCGGCTCAGGCGGCTCAGATGATGCAGCATCAGCAGATGGTGCAGAAGAACAACATGCTCAACTGTCCACCAAGCTCGGCCCCTACGGGATACCCGCCGCAGTACCAGGCACAGCAGGTAGGCATGTCGCACCAGAAGGGATGGGATGGAGCAGCCATAGAACCTCTGGCTGCTCTAGGGAGGGCAACTCCCGTAACCTCTGTAATGGCTGCTCACCAGCCCTCAAACAGGCAATCTGCCTCGTCCTTCTAGGCTAACTGGTATCCATGTTCATTCATCGGCTAGCCCACATTGATACACTCACCAATAAAACTATAACTCCTCACATAAGAACAAATGTTCAATAAATGGCATTGATTTCTACTGATTGATCCGCGAGACAGCCTGTTTTTAAAATAAAAAATAAATGATACAATGTAGAATGATGACAGCCATAAATTTATTTAAAGAGCTGTCAGAAAACAGAAAAATACTTTAAATAGGAATTTAACATAGGCCTACCTTTTTTTCACTTAGAGAAAATGTTTAAAGGAGAAAACTGTGCGAAATCTCAAGGCGAACCAAGAATCGAGAATTTACTACTTGGTCACGATCATCTGCTTAAAATAAAGGCAGCTTTGCCATGCACCTGATTATTACTAAGCTCACATCCGTGCTGTTGATTCCGTGGATAATTTGAATGTTTCTGTAGCCAAGGGCGGCCCCTACCATGTACCCGGGCTACTACCAGAGCAAGGCCCACACCCCGCCCATTGTGGACCCCATGGCCGTCAGAGGGACGATGCCCAATGCTCTACCCGTGCACCCCGACGTGCAGCTCAAGCGGCTGCCCTTCTACGATCACATCAGCGAATTGCTCAAGCCTTCCACGCTCAGTAAGTGTAGCAAACTGTCGGTTGTTGGAACCACAGCACAAACTCCTGATGATGTCACATTCTACTGTACTAAATCACTAGTGCCGATCTCAATAATTCTGACTATAGTTGGGGTTGTATTTTTGTTATACACTAGACTAGAACCCTGGGGTGAAATCAGTGCGGTCTTTAACATAATTTGTTCAATTGGCTGCAAAAAAATGTTTATTCCTACGTGCCAAAAGAGATGCCAGTTTCTCTAAAAGGCTGGATAAGCACAGTTGTGAATCAGTGAAAATGTCACTTTTGATATGGGGTTGACTTGTCTCAACTATAAACCATATTTCTTTAATCATTTTTGACCAAATGTTTTGATATCAATCTTTGTTTAAAACTTGATAAACTTTTAGATTTTTTTTTTACATATTTTGTTCTAAAGATTTCTGTGTTAGTGTGAATCGTAAAATATTGTGTAAAGCAGTCAAACTTTTACAATTAAGGGACACAACAACATTGTAAGCAACAAAAATGTTGCTAGCAGCATCCAGTAGCAACAGGTTGGAAACAACATCCTGAATTGAAGTAAAGTGTTTCAATTTTTTAATTTTGAAAACTTACTAAGGAAGCACTAGGACCCTGCAAAAATCATTCTATAACACTAGTTCATCAATTTCATATATTTCTTACAATTTCTTTAATTGATGTGAATTATTTATAAAATGAAATATACTTATTTGTTTCAAGAAGTATACTTCTTATTTTATGTATAAAACAAATGGGGGTTTGTTACATCCTATTTCTGGGCTAACTGGGGCAATAACATTGCAAGTGCCCAATCACAGGCTGTCCACTAGTCTTGCACAGCGACATCCAGGAAAAACTCAAAACATGGATAACTTGTAACATTGTAAAAGCTTTTTTAACAAATTGTTGTTACCCATTCACGGAAGTAAGAAAAATTGTGTAACCACAACTGTCCTTTAAAACATTGCTGTTTAAAAAAACATTATTTGCTAATCTCACCTGTTATGTTATGTAACAGTACTCGTTGAATATGTGTTGCCCCCCAAGAAGGAATGTTTTCATTCTTTCTGCAACGGAATATGTAAAATCCCAAAACTTTCTGCAAGCCTAACGCGATTTTTCATGCGCCTACCGTAACCATTGGAATCATATAAAAAAAACTTACTTACTAAAAATTACTTGTAAAAAACTAGAAACTAAGACAATTTTAAATAAACCAATCTTTTGGAAAACTCTCAAAATAATTATCTCTTTGGCAATACAAAAGAAAATTAATTGAATTGTAACAATTACAACAATATACTGTATAGCCTGAACATATTAAACTAGTATCTACCTAGTGATAATTATAATAATAATATTAATCAGCTAGTTCAGTATAAATAACCAAAGTCTAAAACGAGTTCGCACGCAGCACGCTGACGTGAGGGAAGTGAATTTCCCCATAAAAACTTGTAAAACTCAAAATCAGTGTAAAAACATCAATTTGTCCAATTTTTATTGAAATCTGAAAACATTGTTTTTTTGGCTGTTCTGATACTCCTGGTTTCATTTACTTGCAAAGCTGGGAATACAATTTTACGCGTTATAAGGTTAGGAGAAGGTCCAGACAGGCTTGAAAGTAGGCGTGAGGTTGCTGGGGATAATTAAAGTACTCTAACAAAGGAATAACAGGCTTTTCTAGTGTAAAACCCCCATAAGACAACGTACTGTGTTTACCCGATACACATTTTCTTTAATAACTCGGTAAATATTTATGCTAGAATGATGGGAGAGGGCTTAAAACTTTCGCCTTTCTAATTCCCATCTTTTAACATGCATTAATTTTACATCTGGGGCTTTTCTGACCCTTTTTGGGCCCAAAAACTCAAAATTTGAAAGATTAATCCCCAAAAAATGGGTTTAGAGTTTTCCGATTGTTTTGCCCAACGAACTTGTCCAACAGGTTATAGAAAGGAACGTCCCTACCAAATTTGAAGTAAATCGGACAAAAAATGCGACCGCTAGAGTGCATACACATATATATATATATATATATATATGTGCATACACATATATATATATATATATATGTCTATATATATATATATATATATATATAAAATTTTGAACGACCCCCCAAAACGTGTTCAGGGGGTCACGTTAGGAACTTCTATGGTGGTCCCGGGCTTAAGTTTCACCGTGCAGGTCATGCTAATAGTTCACTTTCCAAAGGAAATTCACTAATAAGCACTTGCATCTAAATTAATTAATAGACTGAGACTCAAGGTCTATATGCATAATTTTGATGTATTAGAACAAATATATTTGTTTAATAACATATTTGGAAACACAGTTGGTTCTTTACAACAAACCAGTCAATAATGTTTTGTTCGTGAGTAGTTTTTTTTTATAAATATAGAAATGACCTAGTCACATCCCTATGTTGCTAAGTAGGCTAACACTTAAAATCAGGCAAACAAATATTTAGGTATTCCTGTTTTCTCCCAACAACTTTCGATGTTACTATTTCAGACATTAATTTAATTTACTTTTTGAAACTGGCTTGAAATGGTTGTGGTACCGTACCGAGAGCCATATTTTTGCCTAAGGACCCTGCATTGGAAATAATTTCCCGATATTTTCGCGCGTAGCAGACTTATATTTAAAGGCTGCCCCACACTTCTTGCGAATACACCCGAACATTCGGCCGATCTCCGAATGTTCGGAGTATTCGCGAGATGTGAGGCCATTGTGGGAGCTGCACGAACTTTTGAATACAGGACGGGATATTCAATGAACTTACGGGAGAATGTTCGGCCAAATGTTCAGGCCTGTTAGCGAGAAGTGTGGGACACCCTTAACGGACAATGCCAGTGATACTCTTTAAATATCGTATAGATTAAATATCGTCCTGCCGTATCTTATCAGGCTTGTGTAGTGTACGGTATAACGGTCTCACTAACATTGCATCGTGTTTGACATATTGCGTCTTTCACATATTACAGGGTTCCCTTACATACCATGTCTTAATTCCAAAACGAGCACTTCAAAAACATTATAAGTAAGATTTATCCGGCAACCGGCACAAACTCTGAGCTCATTCAGTCTACTACGAGTATAATCGCATTTCTGCCTCTGAAAATAGACGCGCAACTTTGAGGTTACAATATTACGTTTACTTGAATTTATATGGTTCTCAAATTTTTGTTTGCAGAATGGAGGATTTTCCTGCAGCAATAACTTTATTGACAAATTGTTTTATGTGGCTGATCTTTCTGCAGCCTTCGCTTTCTTTCTGCGACAATGTCGCACTGTCGCTCGTTGTTCTGCTGTGGGGGTGTTGCCCAAATTTTCTGCTGACAATGTATGTGATTACAAATGCTGACATAGTAAAACAAATTTATCTTCTCCAGATAAATTACAACATTGAAGGCAGGAGCCCTTCAATTAATAATATCACAGAGAGGATTACACAGTGTCAGGAAAACGAGTTTCTCACTTTGGTTCAGGCGTTTGTAACGATGGTGAGCCTGGTATGGTGGTGGTTATGAGCGAAAGGCAGTGTAGTTAAAGGTATATGTTTAGAGCCTTTTTTGCGCTAATGTGCAGGATTATTACCCTTGGCATTTTCCAGTGGCGATAGGAAGTGCGAGACTGCAAGAGCAGTCGTTCGTGTTCCACTTGACGCCTTCACAGGCTAACGACATTGCCTACAACAGAGACGTGAGCTCGTCGAAAAGTGAATACATCGTTCAGGTATGTTTTCTGCTTATTTATTCATCTTGTAATGTAGGATTAGTGTACATCTTAACCCTAGGAGTGGCGCCATGTTAACGCGTAGTGTGGCGAGCTAAATTTGGCGATTTTGCAGATCTTTTTTTAAAAATCCATATAAATTCAACCGTTAGAGTAAACAAGTTAATTTTATATTCATTTTGTTCAGAAAGAACAGGAGATTCTAGAGATATTAAAATAATAAAGATCTAGACATTTTTTTTTCCGGTAAAGTGAAAAGAATAAGAAAATTTTGATATTTTTTTTTGAAATTTCAAAAGCAGCCAGGGTAAAATTTTTTCCACAGATTTTTATAATGTAATAATAAACGGAAACCCGAAAAATGCGTAAACTGTAGAGTGTTAGTTTGTGATGTAAATAAGTAATGTAATATATATGTATACTAATAATGATATATATATATTTGTATAGCTAATGAAGTAAGGAATCCAACAAAGTCATAGGTTTATGGTAAACAAATTTTGTCACTTATAAATACATGTAAATAAAATAACGTTTTGGAATTTTTGCATATTTGGAAAAAAAAATTTCACAGTTTTTAGTATATAACTTTTTGACCAAATATTTTACCCCCAAACCAATATAACCATGCTGTAGTACATTCAATTACCTACATAAAAATGTATAACACTTAGGGTAAATTATTGTTTTTATATGTGTTATGTAGCACTAAACAGTCGCGGATTTGGCAAATTTCGCTAGGCCTATGTAGGAGTAAACACAACACTTTATAAACACTATTTGTCAAACTTCAGTAATATTTATGCATAATATAATGCATAAAGATTTCTGTTATATACACACAAACACTTCACTAACACTAAAACTCCGAAATACTAAATTATTTAGTAATAACTCACGGATAGAAATATCACAACGCACATAAAACGAAACTCAAAATGGCTGATACAAGCTGTTGACAGAACAAATATAACACAATGGAACGTTTACTCTATCGAGTGCGGCTACATTCAGTGCTGCCATCGCGCAACACCAAATTATTCGCCATTCTTTCTTCTTTCAAATAAGATATTATATGTCATGCAAATATAACATTACACTGGATATATATTCGATTTTGCAATCCGCCGGTTTCCGGCGGATCGCCATTTTACAGAAGAACAAAAATCATCTGTGTTTATAAAATCATATGATCTGTCAAATCAATATATCGATCTAAAACTCCATACCAAAATGAAATATAACTCCTTGGCTGTGCATTGGTACTTTCCGCAACATCGTGTGACGAAAATTACCCGAGGTGGGTAATTTCAAAAAAGTCATGTTTTGACATTTCCCAAGTGTCGGCTGCAAGTATCGTGTCGCGCCTAAAATTCATTTGATTTCTAATCGCGGTGACATTGTTATATACCTGCTACAGGGTTTGTTTATGTAATAAAATGAAAGTTCAGAATATTATCTTTCGAATGATATATATATTATTCACTTTTGAGTTGATTAATAGAGGTTTATTTACGTTGCAAAATTTTCGGTCAAAATCCGCCGGAAACCGGCGATCGCCACAATAGGCGACACAAAAATCCGCCGGAAACCGGCGGATCGCCACTCCTAGGGTTAAACGTTTTGGACAGGAACATTGTTTATGTTTTTAAATTTCATCCTATATTAAAAATTAATATTCTGATTAGATTCTGAGACATCTACCATTTGAATGATTTTTTTAGAGATGTGCGAGTACTAGAAATTTCGAGTTCGAGCCGAGTTCGGCACTGAAACTCGAGGTCTTGTTTGTTTGTTTTTAGGGAGATTAGGAGGCCCTGGTATAGCCGGCTAGGCACTCTCCCTTGGGATATTGTGCAGCCACCGGAAAGAGGGATAAGAGGTATGGGAAAGGTAGTAGGACGGGGTCAGTCTGCCTTGCTCCAGAAAGGGAGAGAGAAAGTTACCTAGCTCCCGGGCTCTGTGGGTGACATAATCCCAGGACGATTTGTCCTCTAACCCCAAGTCCCCCTAAGTCCACCAGACAGGTCCCTCGAGGTCTTGCTAAAAATCAAAAGTTTTGAGCGAGTTTAGTGTCAAAATTGCAAAAACTCATAAATATTTTTAGATTGTTGTACTAGTATTTTAATTTGCTTTATAAACTGAAATGTACTGCATTAAACTGGTAGTGTTGCACTAATATGAGGCAGGAAGTTGCCCTTGAACTATTTTACAGTCTCTAAATAGTAAAAATAGTAAAAATAAGTGACTCCGTGACTCGTTATGACAGAACAATCATCCAAGAAGAAATCCAATTCATCATAGAGTAAAATATCTGACAACAATCGTGTTTTATTAATGAATCACTTCCCGATGACATTATTATTGCCTAATAAATTTATGTTTTTATGGTAAAACTTACTGTTTAGTTTTGTACGTTATGATACTTTGTCCACCTTTTAAGATGCCATAAGTCCAATTAAGTAAGTAGTTAAGTGTTTTAAAATATTGAGTTAATACTTATAATGTTGTGTTTATTTTGTCATTAAAATTGTAAATAAACGATTTATCTTATAACTTTATGGTTCTTAAACATGCTTAAAATGTCCCACATTGTAATGGCATAGATCATATAAGGAGTATTACTGAATGATTATTTTTCATGATCAGTGATTCTGATTAGAGCAGACGGTTGAAATACTGTAACTATGACAATCTAATAGAACCACTGAAATGCAAATATTTGCTTATCAATTCAAAGCGCTCCTGAGGCATAGTGCTAGGAAAAATAGGTGTTTCCAGCAGAGGATTTTTCGTATAGTATGATCAGACAGATGGTTTTAGCGAATTTCCCCTATAGGGAAGAAGCTATTACCGTAGTCGGCATGGTAAGACCTAGGCCCGGGACCATGATAACTTTTCGTTTTGAGGTCCCCAGACCCCAAAAACACCATTCGTTCGAAACTGTATATATATATATATATATATCTATATATATATATATATATATATATATATATATATATATATATCTATATATATATATATCTATATATATATATATCTATATATATATATATATATATATGTGTCCGTGAGCACGATAACTCTTGTAAAAATTATCCGATTTTGATGAAATTTGGTATAAACGTGTAAAGCAACATTTATGACTTTAAGTTCGAAAACCAGCCAGATCGCTTTATCCGAAGGGGTATTTTGGGGGGGTTTTGTACCCCAAAAATGGGTTTTTTGAATTTTTCACATATAATTTTGGAAATAGTCCAATTTTAGTTTTAACCATTGGATTCAGCTTAAAAAAACACACAATTTGGTATTTTGATCATTTCTCTACGTCAATTGGTTACCGAGATATTGAAAGTGCTAAACACAGTACGTTGTCTAATGTTATTCTTATGGAGGAAAAGAAAAATTTTATATCTCGCTTATTTATGAACGTATACTGACAAAACTTGGTATACGGGTTCATCTGGTTGTGGACCATTGATATTTGCTCAAAAAAACAATTTTTTTCCAAAGGCTCCCGTAGCAGCAAACCTGCGTACTCAGCCCCATGTTATTCTTATGGAGAATAAGTAACGTGTTATCTCCCTTAATTATGAAAATAAATTAATGAAATTTGGTATGTGGCTTTACCTAAATGAGTTATATTGATATTTGTATAAAACCCCATTTTTTGTTTTCCTTCCTCCAGCAAACCTGCATACTCAGCCGCCATGTTATTCTTATGGAGAATAATTAAAATGTCACAAATCGTTTATTTATGAATGTATATTGATGAAACTTGGTATGTGGCTTTATGTGGTATTAATATACATATATATGCATTGGAAATTCGCTGAGTACGCAGGTTTGCTGCTACGGGGGTATTTCATCTATTCCCATCAGCATTATAATTCCAAAGTATACATACATTTCATCCTTCGTTCCTCGCTGCCAATTCCAGTCCCTGGATCGTCGGGGGAAACCCATTCCACGTTTGGCCCTTTCTTGCTTGGCATATGTGTTTGTGCTTGACACAATTCTATCCGTAATATTATCATAAAAAAAATTTGAAAATTTCAATCAGATTTTCTACAGGGATTTTAGGACCACAAACCTGTAAATGTTTCTTTTTTTGGTACATATATCCTTCCTTTGGATCCCAATCCATTGCAGGGTTTTCATTTGTCGTAGGCCTAGGTAATGGACAATCTCCTGCTCCTCCTACTACACTCTATAATATTAACAATGTGTCTGTTTTGCACTATAACTGGATCATCATTTTCACTGTCATTGTCGTTCTGGTTGCCCTCGAGGCCTACCTCTTGTTGCGCAAAGTCCACCTCTTCCTCGTCACTTGCCTTTGACAACAATATTTCGTTGTCATCTATCCAACTGTCGACTTCACTGTACCTAGCCATTATAATGCAATAATTAGCATACCCGTAGTAAATTCACTAATGTAAAAATACTGGCACAGTTCACTTCAGTTATGAGCCCTAACCTAATTTACCCTAACAAAAACATCCACACCTTTTACACAAACAACACTTCCAGTAATTGAAAAACTACAGTTTGTTGCTAGTACTACATTGCAAAACTATCTAATAATAAAAAAAACAATGTAAAACAGCGTATTACACAATAAAACTACTAAATACAACGACCAAACAAAGGCTAGATGTAATACATTTGTGCAATGAATCAAACTGAGCCAAGGTCAAAGACCTCTAAGTTTGTAAACAACATCTCCCCCCCCCCTCTCTCTCTCTCGCACACATTATCGATCGATAAACAGCTGTAAAACATCAGCCAACCAATGGACAACATGCTGGATATTGTCCCAATTCCAAGTAGTTCAAAATACCTCCGCCAGATAACACCACATGACGGACTGTCGGCAAACGTAGTTGCTACGTCAAACCACGTTGAAGGGTTGATAAACAAGTAAGTTGTGGCTTATACATTAGTGTTACTCTTTACACCAAAATGGACGATTTACTAGGACCATCAGATTGTGTTGTATGAACACGTAGTCTGTGTAGTCCATTTTTGTGTTAACCTAACCTTGTCACTTTTAAGTAAAGTATCAAAAACATGTCTGTAATGAAATATGTAGCTAAGCCTAAGAAGTTTGTGTTCCATAATCTTTTAAATTGAGTCAATCCATTAATTTTAGGCTCAACTGTCCTTTGGCAATGAGCTGTTTTTAAAGACAAGTGATTTGTTTTGGCCTTGTTTTAAGTTTCATTAGTGATTTTTAAAATAATTTGTAATATTTGAAAACAATATTTAAGACATGGCTTCAATTTCATCAATTGATTTGTCAGACACTTTCAAACATATCTTCATGTTGTTACTAACTGATTGTTCTTTATGATACACTTGGTTAGAACTATTAGTGTTAAAAGTAATGCTGAGATATGTTACTAAATAAATTTTGTGTGGTAGGTAAGTAGGCTAATGTTTTTGTTTTTACCATTTAATAGGCCTTTTAAATATTAAAAGAAAGTTTATTTTAATTTATAAATGTAAATTTATTTTCTCCATCCAGAGATAGATGTAGGCCTAAACATAATATACAAAACATGGGATGGATAAAAGGAGGAAATCAAACAAAGAACTGAGATTACTTTGTATTAAAACTGTTTATTAATACTATTCAAACTGTTTACTGTTTATTTGCGAGTATTCAAACTTCAAGCTTTTTCGAGCCGAATATTGCAGTATTCGGCTCAGCTCAAGATTTGCTAAAAAGTTCAAAGTTTGAGCCGAATATTTAAAATCTTGAATAGTGAAAAGAGTCGTCTACAAAAGTAAATTTAAAGCAACAACTTTTCAGAATCAATGTTAGAATTCTCGTAGTTTGCGTCGGTAGAGCTCCATAACAAATATAATTCAGCAATGTTAATACTTTCGGGCTTTCGTTTAAAAAAATTACCAAATATACTGTACTATAATGTACTGTAATATTTTTAACTGCCGACCTGATCGACAAGCGCATTGGTTGTACTTTCTCTACGCTCAAATCACTTCAAATGGACATATCACACTATTCTGTGTGCAGTGCAGTGTGGCCATTGCCCAGTTGAGCTGTGCAATATTTTACGGTTTTATAATAATTATTAATCGTAGTGCTCCAGAAAAAGTACCCCAGCAAAAATCTAAAATCCATAAAAACACTTTTTCTAACTGTTGCAGTGGTACAGTCTTTTCTGCAACTGACAATTGCATACATTACACCATAATTATATTCCCTGGAGTCTGAAATTACATCTGGCAACACTGTTGGCATATCCACTTTGTGAACTGCCTTAAGACGTTGAGTGAAGATGGTTATAATGTAATAATTATTCAGCGTGACCAATAGCTAGGGACAAGGATGTAGGTGATGAAAGCCAAATAATCATGACAGCATTTTAACGTGCAACCAATACCTCTTAGAATACAGGAGGTTATGGTGCAGCCAAAATAGTACTCTCCAAAAATTGGATTGTTAAAAAAATCTTTAGTTTACTGTAGAATCTAAAGTACTTTGAGATAAAGCGAATAGAAATACAACTGTAATCATAATGTAGTTGTTAAAGTTAACAATAAGTGTCACATCGCTGTTGTAATAATTTACACTTAAAAATCACTATTTGCTAGGTTCACCAAATCAAAGGATTTTATACAAATTTTGAATAATTACATTATGCATGTTTTTAATACTGGTGGTCATATTATTTAAAAGTTTGATTGTATTCTATGAACGTCAAGAGCAAGGCGTGATCAAAATGGCGAATTGTTTTGGTACGCTAGACAGCTGTGCGATTAAAATCATATTGTTAACTCCGTGGGATTTTTTGAAATTGTGAATAAACGTCAGCAGAAAGCATATCATTTTGTAATAATTCTATGCTATCAAATAGATAAAGCTGTGATGGAAGAAGAATCCTCTTTCACCTTCTGCTTCTGAAACAGAAGGTTTCAGAAGCAGATACAATAAGTTAGGCCTATTAGGTAATAAGTTAGATATGACATAAGCTAGGCCCATGATTATTGGATAAATTATTTCTGTGAGTACAATAAGATATTAAGACTGGTTTAACTAACTTATGTGTATAAAAGGATAACATAAAATTGACTATTTACAAGCAGTTGATGAGAGATAGGCTTTCTAGGGTTGGGCACTCTCCTAGGCTAGGGACATGGTGAGTACACATTGATATAGTCTGTTTATCATGATTGTTAATAAATATGGTAATAACTGCATTAGTTAACCATGCGGACTTATCAGTCTAGTTAAAAGTTTGTAGTTCTCTTCCTTTATACATAGTTTTTTCCTATGTACCTTGTACTTACTTTATATTGAAAGAAAAGTTGTTCGTTACTGTAAACAAGTGGTCTCAATAAATTTTCCATTTTAGTACTTCTTTTGTTATTTTCCCACTGGTGGCCTTTATTTATTGAACATAGGCCTAATGAATATGTAAGAAGTGAATAAAAGATGACAAATATTGAAAGTTATAAATTATTTTACATTACTATATTGGATAAAATGTTTGTTCTTTTAAACATAATATAAATAAAGAATACACCGAGGCCTAATCAAAAATGCTCAAAGCTCGAGAACTTTGAAAAAATTCAGCTCAGCTTGGCTCTAGTCAGAAAATCACTACCGGTATATTGCACACCCCTAGAGAAAATTCCCATCAAAAAAGCTTGGCTCGAGAAAGCTCGAAGCTTGAGAACTTTGTAAAAAGCTCGGCTCGGCTCGACTTAAGCCAGGAATAACTATTCGCACACCCCTAGTTAATACCATATAGACTATAACAGCCTTGATACAAAAAAATTAAAAGTATTCAATCTTCTTGGCTTAATTTTATGCAATAACTTTGGTATGATTTATTTTCAGATAAATGTACTCACCTTTTTCCAATGAAGCAGAAATCCATTTATTTTACTTACTATTGTTATTTTAAGGTCATATTGACTAGAAAAGCATTTGTTAATAACAAATAAATTAATAAATGGAACCTTAAACACTGTTTTGATTCAGTCCCACTTGACCTATGTAGGTTTTTTAAATTTGTATACTCGACTCGAACTCGAGATCCAAATCTTTTGCCATTTACTTGACTTAAAAACCTGTACATTTACTCGCACATCTCTTTTTTTTTAAATAAAAGTAATTTTGAGTAGAAGGGAATGTCAAAGCCAGAATTTTAATTTAAGGTTTTGGTTTTTTACTTTTTGAAAAGACTAGCATCAACGGATGGTAACATTTTTTGGTTTCTTATTAAATAAGTAGACTCAAATCGTGGGGTAAATAAATAGGCTGTTTAAAATCCTACCAATGGATGTAATATTATGAAGTTGAGTAAGAATGACTTGTAAACATAAGAAAACTAGTAAACGTCACCAGAAAATAATGTTTTATATTTAAAAATAAATCCCATGCCTTATAGGTGATATACATCTTCACTTAATGCTAATTAAGTTTTATGCAAACAAATTATCTCCCCTATTTGAAAATATTGTACTCTTACAATTTATATATTATTTTATAGCATTGTTATTTTCTTTAATGCTAAATTTGAAAATTTTAATTAGGTATTAACATTAATACCGGTAACTAATTTAGTTTAGTTACTGGTACATTGTTATTTTACTGCAATTGAAATAACCTTGTATTTTGACACTAATCATGTACATGATTGTATACTGTGAATAAAGAAATTTTGAATCTGGAATATTCTTTAATAACAAGTGTTCTCATTTAAACACAATGTTTCACCCTTACTCAAGTTGTTTTATTTTCAGGTTCAGATGAGGTTTTGTCTTCTGGAGACCTCGTGTGAACAGGAAGACTTTTTCCCTCCAGGTATCGCTGTTAAAGTGAACGGGAAAAACTGCCCCTTACCAGTAAGTTTACTTAAAAACAACAATAATTTTATTTCTTATTTAGGATTAGCTGATGTAGTATCCGGCCTCACCCGGCAATTTACCAGTTGTTAGTGCTGCATTCCGTGATTAACTTTCAAAACTATTTTAACAATGTACGTGTGTAGGTTATTGTCTGATGAAACAAAAGATCATGTAAGAAATAATAAGTTTAAATAACTGTGGGGCGGAAAACCTTCAGAAATTTCTTAAATACCCATTACCTGTTACCTACATTACGTAATGAGTTTTCAAACCAAACTTGTGTTTCCTGGTGTAGAAGTTTGGCCTGGTGGTTGTTTGGTTTTCCTCTTTATATAAATTGTTTTTCAATAGCCTGTAATATGTTTAGCTCAAATGTAGGCACAATTATCTTTGTATGATTTCTCAAGGGGTTAAAACTTTATCAAAATGAATGAGCCATAATTTTGAAGATTACCTTCACCACCAAATGTAAAAAGTAAACAATTAAAAACCATAAAAGTGATTTTATGCGTGATTCTTACTTATTTGTCAACATTCAGTGGTCCCATTTTACAGTGACAAGTTCGTCTAACTCAAAACAGGATTTAATGTGCAAGCTGGGCATGAACAATTCTAGTTCTCTTGTATTAAACTTAAATTGGGCAAAATGTTGTTCATCTATAAATATATTTTTAATGTTTTTAAACTAGTATTTCATAAAATAAAAATAAAAACTCTTTAACACATTCACTGCGTTAATCGTGTATATTCATAATAATTGCATTTGTTTCCTTGCTAGGCAACCGCCAGGAAATCCGGCGCGCTGCACTGAACATGTTAAGTTTGTAAATCAATAGTGAGTGGGGAGGAGATGAGAGGGGTAGTGTTGTGTCTGGAGGAAGATACACTTAAGGTACATTGATGCTACCGGCTGTTAGCTGCAGGAATGGGGATGTTAATGAGAAAATCCTCCCTCCCCCCAGAAATGCCCTCATTCATACTCAAAATAGAATCAGGAAAAAGAGATATGCGATCATAATCAATTAATCCTTTAAGTGACAAGCTAGTAGCTGGACTGGTTGAATCTGTGTTATTTTATTGATTATTACAATATAGGCCAATTTAACCCATTGGCGTAGACATACGAGCAGGTCTCGTTCCTTACTTGTAATTTTATTAACGTGTGAATTGGAGTATAAAATTGGTGTTTTTAAATGGATTAATGGCGTATTTTAATTAAAATATTGTTTTCTTTCAGTTTAGAGAGTCGCATTGGCACACACACAGTAGACATAAGTAAAAATTAGCAAAATCAGTGTTGACCATGTGCAAGTCTCAAAGAATTAACCGATCCCGTCAACTTCCAAGCAAGCCTGCCACCGTTAATTTTACTTGGGCCCTCCCACCAACGTTGCCACAGACCGGTTAACTCATTGAGAGTTGCACAACTGGTCAGTTTTGGTCGTGTGCGGGAGTCGAACCCACGAACATCGTATCGCCACCTGGCCAAGGTGTTTCCACGACGTAGCCAACTCAGCTAACACGACCAAAGGCCTGACGGCGATATTAAGGGTTTTCAGTCAGTCCGCGCCCCTAGCGGATAGAACCGTAGACGCCCGCGGTCATTAGTTACATATTTTGCTACTAGAGTGCAGCACCAATCAATTCCCGTTAAAGGCTACTACAAATAGAATAAAATTACTACCTCAATGGGTTAACTGTTAAACACTTAAAACTAGGGGTCTGCGGTACCAGAAATTTAAGGACGGTAACGGTAAATATTTTTGTACCTCGGTTCTCGGTTCAAAATCGTTACGTTACGCGGTAATAAAATAGCCGCAATTTATCATAGCTTAAGTGTATTCGGAAACCAAACGGAACAAATACAGAAAAAAGATTTTAAAAGAAAAAACATACTGGCAGACATAAAAATGCATTTAGATAAGCTTTTGATTATAATCAAATACAGGTTGTATGAATTATAAATTATAGCCTCCAACAACTTTTAACCCATTGCGGGTGGCGAAAACCCGAGCCACGAGGCCCCTAGCGGCCGGAGTTATTTATATATTACTGACAACAGTACCGAGTACGAATTAGCCCACTATCTATCGGAATTGGCAGAAAATAACAGACTATTTAGTATACCTCCACGTGCAATCTATTGGCTAAACCAAGATACACATCATGACACAAACTGGTGGCAATGACTAGAAACAGTACTAACTTTGGTAAACACAGAACTTTGGACGCCGGGGTCGTGTCGTTCGGCCTCAGGTCCACTCACCGCGTGGACGCCTACGTGGCGTCTTTCGCCTGCAATGGGTTAAGTCTTGTAACCAAGTATCACAACAGAATAAGAATTTGTATTGCAATCAGATGACACATACTCAGCAGACATCGAAGTTGTAGCCTACTCATCGTAACAGAAGTCGACGGCGATGGCAGTTCATCAAGAATCAAGAACCCATTACAATCACTCATTGTTCGTTTTAAATAGTTAAACTATAAAGGCTATCACAAAACTTGTTCAAAACATTTTATCAACAAAGACGACGCACGATCACTTTAAGTGGAAGTGGTAATTACGTCCAAACATCATCGTCACACAAAGAGTATACCTAGAAAGTGAATATCGAAATAAAGAAATCGAAGTAAAGAAATACGCAGTTTCCAAAATTATGAAATACGACATAAAATTATGAACCAATATAGGCTAACCTTTTTTATTTGTCACAACAGTAGTGTGTGTAAAGCATTTGTTTTTTTATTAATCAACGTGTTAGCAATCAAACCAATATTTAACCTAAACACTCCTCTAAACCGTTCATGGCATATTTAATATTGAATTCAAACATTTTCTGTTGGTTTAATTTCCATCCATAAAATGTTAGGAAGTGTCGTAATGCCTATGATAAGCTAATGATAAGCCTGATTTGTGTTTTTGAATTGATGTACATGTTATTACGTTTGCATATCAAAATAAGTGTCAACCTAGACCTTCTGCATGTTATTACTCTCTGTAACACACGATCGTAGATCAGGATGTATTTGCCAAATGTTTGGCGATTTTAAGTAGTATCAAGTACTCATTTGAGGGGGCAGTTATACAATCGGCAATGTAGAACACAAAACGGTGTTATAATTTCTTTGATATAAAAAAAACCAGATATTTATCTGTTTATCCCTCAGTTTGACTTCAAAATTACTAAATGTCATATAAATTCGGGTAGGTTTTTGTTATGTTTATACCGCCTCCATACACTGGCCAAGTCTAAGCGAGCAAAGACGAGTGTGACAGTGTAAATGCGTAGTAGTTTATTATTAACCTCTGTTATTCTTGATGTTTATGTACATTATAAAATTACTCGCCGAGTCGTTCGCAGCTCGACGAAACATTCGGCCAGTGTGCGGAGGCAGCTTTATCAATGCTGTAAAGGCATCTCGTAATCATTCGTGATCGTGAACCTATAAACTCGCGAATGCCGGTCGAAGTTGAAAGTTACTGTCATGAGTGTAAATCATCAGTGTAAATGGAATGTTAATGGACGAAAAAGATGTTATGAATAAAAGTGAAGGAAAAATGTGGTTGATAAACAGTGAATATTGATTTGTAGTAGTTGTAGGCTGAACCGTACCGACTTAGTACCGGCACCGTTAGTGGTACAGGACCTTATTCAGTAATTCGTTTTGTACCATTCCGTTACCAATTTTTCGGTGCACTGCAGACCCCTACTTAAAACTGTGAAAAAATTGTTCCGGTGGACATACACACAGTAAGGGTAGGTAAAAGGTAGCAAAACACCTGATTAGATGTGCAACTCACAAAGAATTCACCCATCCCGTCAGCTTAGACATATATTGTCCACCTTTTGCTTAAGGTTCGCTCTCCCCTGCACCTCTGCCGCAGACGGTGAACTCTCCATGAGTAGCACATAAAAACCATTGACTGAGACGGGATTTGAACCCTTGATCGAAGCACTACCCTCCCGGCCTGGGAAATAGTGCCTTAGATCTCTCAGCTAACCTGACAGACTAGTAGTATCGGACCATGTTGTACTACGCCATACACATCGAACGAGTTAATTACGTTTGTATCTATCAGGTTACACCACGTTTCAGGTGCATACTGCAGCCAGAGCTTGCAATTGTACAATTGCTTAAACCGTAGTTAACAGTATTTTTAGGTGGCCCATTTAAAAGCCAATAAATTTGGGCCATGGCGCTCAAAGAGTAAATCAAAATGTAAAAACAACTAAATGTGGATGATGATCTTTGTGAGCTAAAAAGCCTGATAGCTAACCGTTTTCCATTCCAGAACCCCATCCCCACCAACAGGCCGGGGGTGGAACCCAAGCGGCCGCCGAGGCCCGTCAATATCTCGCCGCTTGTGCGCATCTCGCCCACTGTGGCCAACCACATCAACGTGACGTGGGCGGCGGAGTACGGCCGCGGCTACGTCATCGCACTGAACCTGGTGCGGAAGCTGACCTCCACTCAGCTCCTGCACCGGCTCAAGACGAGGGGCGTGAGACACGCCGACTACACCACCGGCCTCAGTAAGTCACTAACCAGGGGAGAAGCAGTTGGGAATACAAGAAAAGAATGAATCAGAAAACTGACAAACATTTTATCCTGTATAAGCCCTCAAGTAATTGTAGAGCTGAGAGTTTTAATAGTATATCATAATTGATTTCAAGGATAGCTTTACATCTTCGTATTTCGTTCTGTCATGTCTAAGGAGGTTGAACAAGTAATGAAATACAAGTATCATGAATTAGCATACTTTTTGTAATACAGTGTTCTTAAGATGCACACACCTGCAGTGTTGAGACACCTAATAACCTCTACTGCTTTGTTACAGTCAAGGAGAAGCTTAGGGATGACTCAGACAATGAGATAGCCACCACAAGCTTGCGAGTGTCCCTGATGTGTCCTCTGGGCAAGATGAGGATGAGTATCCCCTGTCAGCCTACGACTTGCACACACCTGCACTGTTCAGACACCTGCTAACCTCTACTGCTTTGTTACAGTCAAGGAGAAGCTGAGGAATGACGCAGACAATGAGTAGCTTGCGAGTGTCCCTGATGTGTCCTCTGGGCAAGATGAGGATGAGTATCCGCTGTCAGCCTACGACCTGCACTGTTCAGGCACCTGCTAACTTCTACTGCTTTGTTACAGTCAAGGAGAAGCTGAGGAATGACACAGACAATGAGATAGCCACCACAAGCTTGCGAGTTTCCCTGATGAGTCCTCTGGGCAAGATGAGGATGAGTATCCGCTGTCAGCCTACGACCTGCACTGTTCAGACACCTGCTAACCTCTACTGCTTTGTTACAGTCAATGAGAAGCTGAGGAATGACGCAGACAATGAGTAGCTTGCGAGTGTCCCTGATGTGTCCTCTGGGCAAGATGAGGATGAGTATCTGCTGTCAGCCCACGACCTGCACACACCTGCACTGTTCAGGCACCTGCTATTTTCTACTGCTTTGTTACAGTCAAGGAGAAGCTGAGGAATGACGCAGACAATGAGATAGCCACCACAAGCTTGCGAGTTTCCCTGATGTGTCCTCTGGGCAAGATGAGGATGAGTATCCCCTGTCGGCCTACGACCTGCACACACCTGCACTGTTCAGACACCTGCTAACCTCTACTGCTTTGTTACAGTCAAGGAGAAGCTGAGGGATGACGCAGACAATGAGATAGCCACCACAAGCTTGCGAGTTTCCCTGATGTGTCCTCTGGGCAAGATGAGGATGAGTATCCCCTGTCGGCCTACAACCTGTACACACCTGCAGTGCTTCGATGCCAACCTATACCTGCAGATGAATGAGAGGAAGCCAACGTGGACGTGCCCTGTGTGCGACAAGCCTGGGCTTTTCGATAAACTGGTCATTGATGGGTGAGTTTTGAGGAGGGTGCCCACCCTACCTAATATAATCCTTATGTCTTCTTTGAGCTGTAGTATTACCCATCTAAAAAAAGATTGGATTAACACCGGTAACTATGAGAACTTTCTCTGTCCTAAACTGGTTTGCATAGTCAAGAATATGCATGGCTGTGAAATATTTTAAATTACATCCTTGTGACAGATATTATATTTCCTCCTTGGAGTATTCAGGGTATGTTGGAAAAATCAAATGAAAATATTTTACCTATGGTAAACCTATGTGCAATAGGTATTACATTTGTGCATTATGGATTCTGAAATTGTAAGGAAACTTCATGTTTAGCACAATTGTAGTTGATTTTTTAAATATTATTTTTTAATATTAAATTTGTAATCACCCTAAAAGCTGAAAAATTTTAAACATCATGCGGATACCAAAACTATACAACCCAAATCTGACATTTTGTTTTTAACACCACTAGAGTACTAAAATGGGGAAAAAATCGGGGAAGATGTTCTATTGGATGACTCGGATGCGATTGTGGCACCTCGGTTTCAGTGGTATGCACAAGGCAGTGGTGGCACTAGCACGTGCAAAACATTGGCCTGACAAATCACATTGGCAGTGTGAACCTATTGCCATTGTTTCAAAAATGGCATTTGACTGGGCTGCACCTGGGGTCTGACTTTCCCGAGAATAAATGGTGTGTATGCGCATCACTGCGATAGTAACTAGCATGAATCCGGCCTTTAATTCCCTAGCTATTTTACAACCCTTAACACCGATTCCAAACACACCTCAAAATTTTAAACCTGTTTTAAACAAAAATTGGATATAACATACCACCACCTTTGGTCGCTACAATGGTATTTTTCTCGTATGCAGGTACTTCCAAGAAGTGTTGAGCAGTCCCAAGATCACGTCGGAGGCCAACGAAATACAGCTGCACCAGGATGGCACCTGGTCCATCTCCGTGCAGAAGAAAGAGGAGAAGTCGGACGACACGCCACCTCCGGTACGGTGATTGAAACAAAAAGTTGCTTATAAATACTTTGTTTAGGCCTTTACTTTAACTTTAGACAAAAACCATACATTTAATTAATTAAATTTATCCAAAGAGAGCTATAATTTACCACTGAGATTGTTTTAGGTTTCATCAGATTATTTCAAAAATAAATTTACAAATTAAATGGTATAACAGGGTGTCTAGCAGTCGGGAAAGTCGGGGAAGTCGGGAATTTGTATAGAAATTAATAAAATGACGGGAAAGGCGGGAATTAATATATAAAATTGTTATTAAGTCGGGAAAATGGATAAAACTTATAAACAGTGATATCAAGGTACTAGTATTTATAATCAATGGCAATTGCAACAAGATGTACGTTGTGGAATAACCCAAGCAAGCGCTTGGCCCATAGTTTTTCGGAGAAATTAAGAAAGCCAGTCAAGTACATGCCGTTACTATGGCAACGCGAAAAGGAAGATGAGTCACGAGGGGGAGGAGGGAGAGCGGTGACCTTGAAGGTACCTCTACACTCGCCCGCGTCGTTCGCCATCCCTCGGCTAGCGGACTGTGATAGACAAGTTCCGATACATCCGATCCGAGTAGGTATCGAAACTTTGTTTTCGGAACTCTGGGCATCGGTTAACCGATATTATCGTGGTATCGAAAGAAAAGTTGGAGTATCGGTATCGGAAAAATAGTACATTTGTACGTTGTTAAAACATATAGATTAGTTTTTGTTTAATATACTTTCTAGCAAAATAAACACAAATAATAACTTCAAATATAGTTCTTGTAACTTATGATAGAGAGAATCGAATCCAAGCTATCTCCCGCGTTCCTCTTAGAGTACTGTAATGGGTATCAATACTTTGGTTTCGATTCGTAGCGATACCAAATATCGGGTCCAAGCCAGTAGCCCAGTAGTATCGTATCGGAATTCGGAACGTCCCTAGACTCCGACTCTGATTCTCACACGCACACGTCGCGTCGTCGTAGTACCTGCGTACCTGCGCAGTTGCGCGCATTGACGCATAGTGGAGCAATTAAACCTGTAGGTTAAGATTATATTGACGAGTGAAGTGAGTTTAAACCGAGATTTGTCCGTAAATATTGAATAATGCCTGCAGATTATTGGCGGTACAGGTTAACAACTTAACTATGATCTATTCTTATTTCCCTTTACATTCCAACAATGCTTCAAATTTTGTTCAACGGTGAGCGTGAGCAATACACACTTAAGTTAATATTTTACGTGTTAAAACTTTTAAGTTTACGTTGCAATTTACTTCGAACACGGCCGAATTTCGTCGTCTGCACCGCTTGCACTGTGGCCTGGTTTCCACGGAACGGGGCGAAGTAACTCGCCCGACAGTTGTAAAGTATGTAGTATGTAGTATTTTAGTAAGTATGTAGTATTAAGTTATACAATTTTATAGTTTTAATTGCAGTTGTTAACTATTTCTCAGATCATCAGAAGACCATTAAACAGTGGCTTAGTGACATTTGAACAATGTCGTAAATAATATAGCCTACTCACTAAACTAATGTGAAGGTATCTGTAGCAATCGAAGCTCCTATAAAATGGGCATTTATATCTTGGAACACCTATATTTTCGCGAATAATAAGTTATGTTTTACCCTCTACTAATATTATTTCAAATTACAACATTTTTTAAATCTGTAAAATAGTTACCCTAGGCTCTATAACGTATTATGCCTGTATTTTAACAAAATTTAGTGAACTTTTTCCGAAGTTTGATAATAGGCCTATGCCCATGTTAGGCTGTTAAGCTGGACTAATTAAGTTACTTTACTTCTACCCTTGGAAATATTAAACTGTGGTCTGAACATGTTTACTAATTAACTGTTTATAACATTTAATAAAGTGGTTCTGTGTACAGATAGGCTATATAGGCCTAAATATCAAATAAGCCTAGTCAGTATAATGTTTTAACTTACCTTTGAAAACATTTTAACTAGGCCAAAGCTTACTATCGTCTGGGTAATTTTAAACTTTGATTTAATCGCCAAATTATGTCAACATGGGAGAAATTTTAAAAATTTAAGTTAGGCCTAGTTTTTTAAAACTGAACTTAATTAAAATTAATTTAGGTACTGATATAAAAAAATATATAAGTTAGGTGACTTGTTAAATATGTTTTTTGGCCAGTGATGAGATCGACAGGCCTAGATTTATACCTAAACATGTTTTCTAAGTTATGAGTAAAAATTAGTTTTACTTTAGCCTTTTATTTTCATATGCCAACCTATTCGAAATTTTGTATTTGTTGCTGTACATGAACAGGCTACTAAATTACCGATACTGTATTTTATTTTAATCTTCATTGCTTTCCAATATATAAAGAGGGTACACTTTCATAAGCGGAACGATGTAAAAAACCAAAAGTAATTGTTCATACGGATTATTTAGGTTACAGTTACGTTCAGTCTAAAGAGGTGGAAGATACTTATTGTCTTGAAATTTGTCCAGATAACAAAATTTTTTAGGAATACGTTCCGAGCACATCGCCAACCATCTCTATGTGAATACTTATTTAGAATTAGGGTGAAAAACTCTGGAAAATATCCTTTTATGTTCTTTTAACATGCTGATATTTTATGCCCTTTTAAATTTGTTGACGTTTTTAGTTTCGTTTTTTTAATTAAATTATTTTGTATATAGCTAACCGGTAACGTTTATTTCATTTGTATTTTAAGTTTAATTGGAAATATATATATATAAATATTTATGTTCATATATTATGCAGTATTTGAGTTTTTAATAAAAAATATTATATTGAGTTTTGGTTTTGTTAGTGATTTTTCTTCTAAGTGTCATTCTTTTTCACTATTTAAATTTGTTTACCATAGTTTAAATAAACGGTATCAGAAGACTGACACATACTTTCTCCCTTTTAGCCCATCTTTAATGAATAAATTACTTTTTATTTACTAAATATAAAATACAAAGCACGGTTGAATGTACAGAAAATATTGTAAACAAGTTTTTTCAAAAATATCTACCGAAATCCCTGTTGAGGAGGCACTACAGAATCCATCGCTACACACGTGGTTTTAAGAGGGGAAATGCCCCCTATTACCCCCCTCAGAGTTATTAAGGGGCAACATATTTCAAATTTCTTCTGATGGTCAATGCTAACTTGACAAGCATATCAAGTTTGAACGAAATTGATCAACAAATAAGAGAGAAATAGTAATTTTTGTATTCCCCATAAGAATAACATTGGACATCGTACTGTGTTTACTGAAAAATGGAAATTTAAATTATCTCCGCAACCAGTAATCGTAGAATAGTAATTCAAGATACCAAATTATTTAGTTTTTTGAGCTTTTTTTAATGGTGAATAGTAATATTTTTCACATTTATGTTTTTTTTTTATGAAAAATAAAAAAAACTGAATTTTTGATATTTTAAGTCTTGTAATTCCTGAACCCGAATTTTTACAGAAATGCGGGTGGTCTCATTTTGTTGGAAAATTAAAGTTCTACTAACGACTAAAGTTTAATCAAAACGTTAGAGCCGTTTTTGATAAATCTAGGTTTTTCATGTTTTTTGGTGTTTTTTTGGGGATAATTACCCTTAAAAATCAAAAATTAAAAAAATTAAAAAATACCTGGAGATATCGTGTATTAGTACCTACATACCAAATTTCATAAAAATCAAACCATTGGTTTGGGATCTAGCTCTGTACACATACATACAGACACACAGACATCACGTAAAAATCACTTTTTTGGGTTCAGGGAGCACCAAAACAAATATTTCCACTATCAACTAAATTCAAAAATTTTGACGAAAACAATACTTCTCCTTATACTATGTATAACGGGGAGAAAGTAAAAATCCAAAAAGTGGTAAAAACATGATATTTTTACTCTTATGACGTTTGTAGTATATATTTGTACTATCTTGCGAAAGTCTGGAAAATTTTGGAAAAAGTCTTAAAAAGTCTGGAAAAAGTCTTGAATTTTGAGATCAAATATCACTAGACACCCTGTATAAAATTGGGAGCGCAGAATTAACTCGATTAAGAACGGTTCCAGCAGAAAATCAGTTTTTATTAATATATTGTTTTGTTTTGTAAGACAATTATTCACATATTTGATTTAACTACTTTTATGTAAGAATCAGTATTAAGCCTAAAGACCCAAAGTATCGAGTATCAACGATTCTTCGATACCACCCGTATCGCAATTATTGAGGAATCAAGAATCGGAATTGGCCCTTCTCTGATTTTAACTCTTATTCTATTAGCACATCGAATTCAGAGTGGAGCAAGGCCGAGCCTCACTATGTTTGTAGTTGTTGGAACAGTTTTTCTCTCTTCTCGCTGACAAGTCCTTCAGAAAGTGAGGTTATGTCTAATTAATTGAACTGGTAAGTGCTCACCAACTTTAGTAGGACATATGCCAGGACGTCACTTCTTCATGCGTGTGAAGTTCATAAAAGTATCAGTCGCATAATTTCCAGACATTGTATTATAACACATCTCTCGTGAGGAGTTCGTTGGCCCCACAGCAATGTGCGCTGCCCGGTCGTCTCATCCCTCGCCTCAGCCTTGCTCTGCTCTCAACTCGCACCGAAATGTGTGGTGGGTCTTGAGACGGTACTCAGAGAGAGCCTTGGTGCAGTAACTGTCAGATTGTAAATGGGTAGCTAAATATAATGTGGTATTTTGTAACTTAGTTTGAAACAACTTTTTCATAAGCCAATACATGCTTTAGTTTCTATGGAATGCTTTAAAATAGGTCTTTTAACAACTAATAAACGGTATCAGGAAACTGACACATACTTTCTCCCTTTTAGCCAAACTTTAATGACAAAAATATTTGTTATTTACTAAATATAGAATATGAAGGATAGATAAATGTACAGAAAATTGTCTAAAATAGTTGTTTTCAGAAATATCCACCCAAATTGCTTTTTTGGAGGCACTATAGAGTCCGTTGCTACACACAGTAGTTTTGAGAGGGGAAATGCCCCCTTGCCCCCCCCAAGGTTAAATAGCAACACATTTCGAACATCATCTGTTGGTCAATGCTAACTTGACCTGCATATCAAATGAAATTGATCAGTAAATAAGAGAGAAATAGTTATTTTTGTATTCCCCATAAGAATAACATTGGACAACGTACTGTGTTTACCGCTAAATGAAAATTTCAATTTTCTCCGCAACTAGCAATCGTAGAATAGTAATTTAAAATACTAATTTATTTAGTTTTTTGAGCTCTTTTTAATGGTGAATAGTAATCTTTTTTAACATTTATGATTTTTTATGAAAAATCCAAAAAACTGAATTTTTGATGTTTTAAGTCCTGTAATTTCTGAACCCGCATTTTTCCAGAAATGCGGGTGGTGTCATTTTGTTGGAAACCTAAAGTTCTACAAACCACGAAAGTTTAATCAAAATCGTTAGAGCCGTTTTTGAGAAATTTGGATTTTTCATGTTTTTTAGCGGTTTTTGGGGGATAATTACCCTTAAAAATCAAAAATTCAAAAAAATGAAAAAAACGCCTGGAGATATCGTGGATTAGTACCTACACGCCAAATTTCATAAAAATCGGCCCATAGGTTAGGGCTCTAGCTCTGTACACATCCACACAGACACACACACACACACACACACACACACACACGGACACACACACACACACAGACAGACATCACGTAAAAACCACTTTTTTGGGTTCAGGGAGCACCAAAACGAATATTTCCACTGACAACTCAAATTCGAAAATTTTTACGAAAACAATACTTTCTCCATATACTATGTATAGGGGGAGAAAGTAAAAACATATTTACACTTACCCTTTGCTCATATACACAACATAAATATTGCAAAAAGTGTTAAAGACAAACCATTTTGATGGATCAACCGTCAAATTAACATCTAGTCCAATGTGAGATTCCCTCATATGGCCTGATGATGATCAGTGTGATCAATCAAAATTGATGTAATACATCTATCGTTTGAATTCACCATACCATTATGCCATTAAGTAGGTGAGTACAGGTAAGTGTAAATATATTTTGAATTATTAAAAGACATATTTTATAACATCTTGTATATTAATTTTGGGTTTGTTTAGTAAATGTTTTGATTTATTTTAAATAGGGGTGTGCGAATATTGATATCTGACTCGAGCCGAGCCGAGCCGAGCTTTTTTTCAAAGTTCTCGAGCTTTAAGCTTTCTTGAGCCGAGCTTTTTTTGATAGGAATTTTCTCTAGGAGTGTGCAATATACCGGTAGTGATTTTCTGACTCTAGCCACGCCGGGCAGAATTTTTTCAAAGTTCTCGAGCTTTCACATTTTTGATTAGGCCTATATGTATTCTTTATTTATATTATGTTTAACAGAATAAACATTTTATCCATTATGGTAACGTAAAATAATTTATAACTTTCAATGTTTGTCATCTTTCATTCACTTCTTCTAGATTCATTATTCCTACGTTAAATAAATAAAGGCCTACAGTGGAAAAATAACAAAATAAGTACGGTAGGCTTCTAAACAGGAAGATTTATTGAGACCACTTGTTGATGGTAATGAACAATTTGTCTTTCAATATAAAGTAGGTAGCCTACATAGAGAACAAACAACGTAAAGGAAGAGAACTAAAAATGTTTAACGACTGATGAGCCCACAGGTTAACTAATGCAGATATTACCGTATTTATTAATAGCCATAATAATAATAATTGCCTATATTTCAATATGTACTCTCCATGTAACCAAAGTCTTAGGCCCTAGCCTTGGGAATTGCCAAAACCCATTAGCCTATCTCTCAATCAACTGTTTGTAAATAGTAAATTTTAGGTTATCCTTTTATAAATATAAGATAGTTAAACCAGTCTTTATATCTTATTGTACTCACAGGAATAAGTTGATAATTGTAGGCCTAGCTTATGTTCTATATAACCTATTACCTAATAGATTTAATCTATTATATCTGCTTCTGAAACAGAAGGTTTCAGAATTAGAAGATGGAAGAGGATCGTCAATGCATTCTTCTTCCATCACAACTTTAACAATTTGATAGCATACAATTACAAAATGATATGGTTTCTACTTCTACAGATGTTTATTCATAAATTCAAACAATCCCGCGGAGTTAACAGTATGATTTTAATCGCACAGCTGTAGCGTAGCGTAGTAAAACACTGCGCCATTTTGATCGCGTCTTGCTCTCGGTTAGGGCCTTCGGCGTACATAGAATATAATCAACCTTTAAAATAATATGACCACCGGAATTATAAACATGCGTTACGTAACCATTCTGAATTTTTATAAAATCCTTAGATTTTGTGAACCTCGTAATTCATCAATTTTTTAACTATCCAATTTTTGGAGAGTACTAATTCGTCTGCACATTATAACTTCGTCAGGTTTATTAGGCGTTCATCACCCAACTCGTTCATCACGTACACCCTTGTCCCTAGCTGTTGGTCACGTTAAATCATTATTACATCATAATAACCATCTTCACTCAACGTCTTAAGGCAGTTCGCAAAGTGGGTATGCCAACAGTGTTGCCAGACATAATTTCAGACTCCAGGGAATATAATTATTATGTAATGTACGAAGTTGTAAGTTAACCCATTAAGGAAGCAATTATTTTGGTCTCTGCAGGACTGGTGGCAGTAATTAATTTATAATGTAACGCAGGGTTTTGGTTAAAACTCTATCTTCATTAATTTTTAATATAAACTGATGAAACTTTCACCATTTTTTGGGGAAATTTTTGCTCTATGTTATACAAACATTTTTAAAGGACTAATATTACCCAAAAAAAGTTTTGTACCAATAAAAAAAAAAATTAATTGAAAGTCAATTTTTAAAAGTAATTATTTTGTTATGTATATTTCATTTTTTTACAAAGAGTTCCAATGCTGATATCTAAGTTTATACCTAACTTTACATGGGAAAAAATATTAGTACCATATATTTGATAGTAACAGAAATATAAAGAAATTACAAAAGTACTCACCATACTTTTTTTGGCGGTTCACACAAAAAATCATTACATTTCCATAGCAACAAAGCAAAAACATACGAATATTAACTAAAAGTTTACTTCACTTCACTAATATGTACACTATTTACATGTTCACTTTTCCTTTTAGTATTTAAGTTGAGTGTGGAAGGCTTTGAAACAATTTTCAAGGTGCAGAGGGACGTCGCACTGCTCGCACAGCCATCTGGTCTCAGCCCTTTTCTTGTGTGAGGTGCAAACTTTGCAGGCTCTTGCAGGGAACTTTTTGCAAGCAGAAGGTGGAATCTGCTTAGGGAAATGTGCCCATTGCTTGCATTGCAGCCGAAGAGGAGAGGGCGCGAGTGGAGCTCGACCTGGTGTAGCGCGTGCAGGAAGAGTCACGGACTCCAAAATCTGTTCGACTAAATTGAGTCTGAAGTCTGTAAAGCGCATCTTCTTAATTTTCTTCACTTTCTTGAAGACAACAAGCATTATATATTGTCATGTCAATTAAATAAAAGAAAATCTTTTTGTAGGCTTTGACAGATCTTCGCATAATAGGGAAATATGACAAAACTTGGTCCTGTCGATCCACTCCTAACATTCCCTTGTTATATTCAATGACACACTGTGGTTTCCTTACTTCCACTAGTTTCTCACCTATTCTGGATACTTTTGAAACTTTCATGTCAATATCTGTATGCATTGTAGATAGCATGTGCACATTCTTTCGGTCTAACCATTTGATTGCGAGGACACCGCGGCCAGAACGTTTTACAGCCTCCCCTATTTCCAACTGTGTCTCTTTGAAGACGCGAGGCATACATTTTCTATCAATAATGGCTGTGCCTACTGCATGAAGATCTTTGTCAACTAGTTTTGTGTACAGAAGAGGCGAAGAGTATCAATTATCTAAATACACTGTATGGTCAACTCCAAAAAAAGGTTCCATAAGGTCCAAAACTACTGACTCGCTTGCCAAAAGATCATCTTTTTTGTCGTCCCCTACATAGATTTTGAAGACAGAACAGTAACCTGATGATGATCGCAGACCTTATAGATCTTGACCCCAAACCTAGCCCTTTTCTTTGGGTTGAACTATATTATACCTAGCCTAGCTCTCAATTTCAGAAGACTTTCATCAAGCGCAAGGTTTTGTTCTGGTTCGACAGTGTGTAGGAACTTTGTTTCCAAATACCTTATGATAGGCTTAATGTTTATTAGCTTGTCGGACCCATCGGTAGCTTCAAATTCTTCGTCATGGAAGTGTAAGAATCTGGATATTGATGTAAATCTTTCAAAAGACATAGTCTCTGTATAAATCTTTGTCTCTATAATTTTTCGGTGAGTCCAGTATTTCTTTAGGTCTGGTTTTTTCACTTGGCCCATGTTGATATATAATGCAAAGTATGCTTTCAACTCATCAATTGTTACTTCATTCCATTTGTCATCAGATTTTAGTTTTTTTCTTCCAGGGTCATTTAGTATTTTTCTTGCGTAGTCGTTGGTTTCAGTGCATATTGTCTCCCAAAACTCATTGCCCAAAAATTCAACAAAACAATCTAACTCACTAGGATTATTTCCTAGTCTACGCAGTGTATGTGAATTTACGCCAGGCACCCCACGAAATCTAATCTGCTTGGGTTCATTAGGCTGATCTAACCAAGGCCAGTCACTATCAACAAACTTTTTGGGTTTAGATTTATTTTTTGTTGCTGTTTTACTCATATTTTTACTTTTATTGGGGTTTACTACTTTTTTAGTTGGCTTTTAGCGAATTTCCCCTATAGGGAAGAAGCTATTACCGTAGGTCTCATGGTAAGACTTAAGCCCGAGACCATGATAACTTTTTGTTTTGAGGTCCCCAGATGCCAAAAACACTATTCGTTCAAATTTATATATATGTATATAAATATATATCTATATATATGTGTGTCCGTTAACACGATAACTTGAGTAAAAAACGTCCGATTTTGATGAAATTTGGCTCAAATGTGTAAAATGACATTCATGACTTTAAGTTCGAAAACCAGAAAAATCGGACCATGGGAAGGGGGGTTTATGGGGGTTTTAAATTTTCCAAAAATCAGTTTTTTGCATTTTTCACCCTAAAATTTTTAAAAAACTTAATTTTGGTTTTGACCATGATATAGAGCTTAAAAAAACAAATAATTTAGTATTTTGAATTATTAACCTAGGTTAAGTGGTTGCGGAGAAAATCCAAAAAAACCTGCTCATAAAATCTCCCATGTTAATTTTATGGGAAAAAGGTTTTTGGCTTTTCCTCAGTTTATTTTAATGTAAACTTCACATTTGCTTTTACCAATCTTTTCAGTTCCACAAAACAATCATTTTGGTGTTTAAATTGTGATTCTACGCCCAACCGTTGCAGAGATATTCGAAGTGCTAAACACAGTACGTTGTCCAATGTTATCCTTATGGAGAATAAATAAAATTTGATATCTCGATTATTTATTAATGTATGTTGATGAAACTTGGTATGTGGCTTCAAGTAGTACTGGTATATTGATATTTGCACAAAAAATTGATTTTTTGTTGATTATTCCCGTAGCAGCAAACCTCCGTACTCAGCCCCCATGTTATTCTTATGGAGAATAAGTAAAATGTACTGACTCCCTTAATTATGAACATAAATTAATAAAACTTGGTATGTAGCTTCAATTGGTTGAGTTATATTAATAATTATATAAAAACCCATTTTTCTGTTCTTGTTGCAGCAAACCTGCTTTCTCAGCCCCCATGTTATTCTTATGGAGAATAACTAGAATGTCATATATCGCTTATTTATGATTGAATATCGATGAAACTTAGTATGTGGCTTCGCCTAGTTAAATTCTATTTATATTTGCATAAAAACCAATTGTTTCTGTTCCTTGTTTCAGCAAACCTACATACTCATTACCAATGTTATTCTTATGGAGAATAATTAAAATCGCTTATATGTGAATATATTTTTATGAAACTTGGTTTGCGGCTTTATGTGGAATTCAGACAAATATTATGCATTGGAAATTCGCTGAGTCCGCATGTTTGCTGCGACGGGGGTATTTTTAGCGAATTTCCCCTATAGGGAAGAAGCTATTACCGTAGTCGGCATGGTAAGACCTAGGCCCGGGACCATGATAACTTTTCGTTTTGAGGTCCCCAGACCCCAAAAACACCATTCGTTCGAAACTGTATATATATATATATATATATATATATATGTGTCCGTGAGCACGATAACTCTCGTAAAAATTATCCGATTTTGATGAAATTTGGTATAAACGTGTAAAGCAACATTTATGACTTTAAGTTCGAAAACCAGCCAGATCGCTCTATCCGAAGGGGTATTTTGGGGGGGTTTTGTACCCCAAAAATGGGTTTTTCGAATTTTTTACGTATAATTTTGGAAATAGTCAAATTTTATTTTTCCCATTGGATTCAGCTTAAAAAAACACACAATTTGGTATTTTGATCATTTCTCTACGTCAATTAGTTACCGAGATATTAAAAGTGCTAAACACAGTACGTTGTCTAATGTTATTCTTATGGAGGAAAATAAAAATTTTATATCTCGCTTATTTATGAACGTATACTGACGAAACTTGGTATACGGCTTCATCTGGTTGTGGACCATTGATATTTGCTCAAAAAAACAATTTTTTACCCAAGGCTCCCATAGCAGCAAACCTGCGTACTCAGCCCCATGTTATTCTTATGGAGAATAAGTAACGTGTTATCAGCCTTCATTATGAAAATAAATTAATGAAATTTGGTATGTGGCTTTACCTACATGAGTTATATTGATATTTGTATAAAACTCCATTTTTGTGTTCCTTACTTCAGCAAACCTGCATACTCAGTTGCCATATTATTCTTATGGAGAATAATTAAAATGTCATAAATCGTTTATTTATGAATGTATATTGATGAAACTTGGTATGTGGCTTTATTTGGTATTAAGATACATATATATGCACTGGAAATTCGCTGAGTACGCAGGTTTGCTGCTACGGGGGTATTTGCTTATTTAGTCTCTTTAGGCCTACATTTTTTTAGTGTTCAAATTCATACTTGAGGTACTAGACCTAACAACTAAATCAAAATCTGTACTTGAGGTACTAGGACTAACAACAAAATCTGGATCAGGCATAGGCCTACTCTCAACCTCCATCGGAGTTGGACTGTTTCTAGCCTCAACAGGAAACTCAACAGACTCTGGAAAAGCAAAGTCCACAGTTGTGGGCAATTCTGGCAGATTATCAAATGGGCTAGGCATAGAAGATATACTAAAATTACCTTCCCTGTCTTCATTATCCGAAGGTAGTACAACCTCGTCATCTTCACTCTCATTCCTCGGCGACTGCACAAACAAATCATCAAAAGTAAAATAATGATCCTTAGGTTTTGCAATTATTTCATCAATGCTTTCATTGCTGTGACTGTCAAATCACTTTCACTTCCACTGTCTAATAGAAAACGATCGACTTCCGAATTTTGTAAGTTCTTACGAGTAATTTTTCAAGGATATAAACAAACACATAACAACAGAACAGACGACTCGCGAGTTACCGCACAGCTGGAGCTGGCAACTCACAACAAATGTCAACAAACAATGACGTAAAATGCAGGTTAGGCAACTAAACATTAGTACAGCTGTACGTATAGATACCGGGTGAATGCATGCCAACGGTATCTGTCGGATATCTGGCGAACTACGTGAACAAATCAAGGTCAAAGTCTGACAACGTAACCAGTGCGTGAGTCGGCGTCCGGGTCGGGCGGCAGACCACGTAACCAGCACGTGAGTCTGTGCGAATGGGTTAAAGAAAAGACTATACCGATGCAACAATTAGACAAAGTGTTTTAATGGATTTTAGTTTTTTCCTGTGGTACTTTTTCTGGAGCAGTACGGTTGTTGTATTAATTATTATTAACTGTGAAATATTGCAAAATTCAACTGGGCAACGGCAACACTGCACTGCAAACTGAATAGTGTGATAGGTCCACTTGATGTGATTGAGCGTAGAGAAAGTAGCTCCATTGCGTTGGTTGATCACTGATCAGGTCGGCAGTTTAAAATATTACAATACTTTAATTTTTGTATTTTTTAAACAAAGGACCGAAAGCATTACCACTGCAGAATTATATTTGTTATGGAATGGAGCTCTACCGACGCAAACTATGAGACTTCTAACATTGATTCTGGAAAGTTGTTTTTAGATTGACTTTTGTAGACGACTATTTTCACTGGTCGGCGTTTTAAATATTCGGCTCGAACTTCGAACCTTTTTGCAAATCTCGAGCCGAGCCGAATACTGCAATATTTGGCTCGAAAAAGCTCGAAGTTTGAATACTCGCACACCCCTACTTTTAAAGTAACCCACATAACTTATTAAAATTAATTTTAGTTTTTTATTTGCAATAATGGTGAAAATGACAATAGGTTCCAATATTTTGGTATCTAAATTATAATTTCAAGAATTTACTGAGATGAAAATGTTATCAAGTTACATATTTATTTTTCCTTATGTCTGACAAGCAGGGTACCATTATTGTGGAAGAGGCCTGTGAGACAGTTCTTAGTGAGGTAAAGGAAGCTGAAGGAAAAGAAAAAATGAAAAAGAAGAGGAACTCCAGGAAAAGACTGAGGGAAAATAAAGACGAAGATGAGGAAAAATGTACAGCGAAAGATTGGGGGACAACTGAAGATAAAGAAATTATGGTGGAAAAGACAGTAACCTTAGATACTAGGCCTGAGAGAAAAGTGGAGGTGATTAAGGATACCTCAGTCAGTGAGACTGAGGGACAAGTGAAGGGAATTAAGAGAATGTCAGTCAGTGGGGCAGAGAGACAAGTGGAGTTGATTAGGAAGACCACAGTTGGTGGAACTGACAGAAAAGTGGAGACAATTAAGAAGATCTCAGTTGGTGGTACTGACAAAGAAGTGGAGACAATGAAGAACATGTCAATTAGTGGGGCTGGGAGACATGAGAAGGGGATTAAGAAACAGAAGGTCCAAGTTGCAAGTACAGGGTTATCACTTCTGTTCTCCCCTGACTGTTATTCGGCTCCTGCTGCCAAGTCTAGGGTGTGCAAGGAATCTGGAGCTGCTAGCCTTCACAAACATCAACTGGTTGTACAGACGTCTCTCAATCTTCAGTCCAAAGACACCAATGTAGACTCCAGTGTAACCCGGGCTGTCCCTAAGACTTCTTCACGTGCATTGTCTGGGACCCAGGTTGCGATGGATCAGCATCAGTCTGCTGAGCTACCAATTCATTCAAGTTCTCGAGGAAGTGCTCTTCGGTGTATCCCAAATACGATTGTTTCTCTCTGGATTCACGATGTGCACAAGGGGACTGTTCCAGAGAAGCTATGGGAACAGGCTTGGAAGAATGCCATGCGTGTGGACTTCAAACTCTTTCCCACCCTCTCCGCCTCCCAGTTTGTATCATCCTTTACCTTCCTTCATTCGACCGAAGTGAGAACAAAAGAGAATGAGAATTGGAGGGTGAACGTATCTTCTGATATCGCATCTCACCTACTCAGAGTTGGGTACATTCAGGTGGAGGGGGGAAGGCACCTGAGGGTTCGGGAGCACAGGTTTGGGGGTGTGTGTTTTTGTTGCAAACACATTGGCTACTATGCACACTCTTGTCCCTACTTAAAAATTGACTGCGATGCTGATTTACAAGACTCTAGGTACGTTGCTTACATCGATTTGGGCAGGACTGGGAATTATGTCCAGCATTCTGCATATTCCATTGACTGTCCCTTGTGGCGCAGAGGTGGGAGAGCACCGAAAAATACGGGGTCTCACCGTGATTGAGAAGCCAGTTGGAGTGGGATCATGAGGGAGCTACACTGAAGAAGCTGTTTTTTAGAAGGAGTTTTAGGTTTTTCTGACTACTTTTATATCACTTGTGATTGATTTATATTTTTACTGTGAGTGGGGAAAGGTTTTTATGGCAGATCCGCAGTGAAAGAGATATGTTTTATTTTATTTAGTGGAGATTTACTTTTTGTTACCTTTTTGAGATTTTAGGTGGTACCTATAGAAAAGTTAGGTATTGTTATTTTTATTTTACAAAACTAACAAGAAGGAGGAAGCTGGTGAAGCAAGAAAGATGGATATGTTTGATTAATTTGGAGAAAGATGGTTTGGCGAGAAAGATGGAGATGTTGGGTTGAATAGAGGGGGGTAAGAATAAGGAAGTTGACAGGTTGAGAAGATGAAGATGTTGGGGTAAGAAGGAGGAAGTTGGTGAGGTGAGAAAAATGAGTTGGAGTGAGAAGGAAGAAGTTGGTGAGGTTAGAAAAGAGATGTTGGAGTAAGAAGGAAGGAGTTGACAGGGTAAGAAGGTGAAGATGTTGGGGTGAGAAGCAGGAAGTTGGTGAGGTGAGAAAAATGAGATGTTGGAGTGAGAAGGAAGAAGTTGACAAGGTGAGAAGGTGAAGATGTTGAGGTGAGGAGGAAGTTGGTGAGGTGAGAAGAAGGAAGTTGGTGAGGTGAGAAATATGAGATGTTGGAGTGAGAAGGATGAAGTTGACAGAGTGAGAGGTGAAGATGTTGGGGTAAGAAGGAGAAAGTTGGTGAGGTGAGAATGATGAGATGTTGGAGTGAGAAGGAGGAAGTGCACTGGGTGAGCAGATGAAGATGTTGGGGTGAGAAGGAGGAAGTTGGTGAGGTTAGAAAAGAGATGTTGGAGTGAGAAGGAGGAAGTTGGTGAGGTGAGAAAAATGAGATGTTGAGGTGAGAAGGAAGAAGTTGACAGGGTGAGAAGGAGGAAGTTGGTGAATTACCTAAGTGGGAAATATATGGAAATAGTTACAAATTCGTCCAGTAGACACCCTGGATGCGGAAGATGTGAAAGGTGAGATGTTGGAGTGAGGGCGAGAAAGTAAGTAGGAGGAAGGTGTCCCAACCCCTCCCACTTGCTGGAGGTGTGTGTCCTCCCACTAGTAAGTTGGAGGTAGGTGCTCCACCCCTCCTACTTGCTCAAGGTGTGTGCCCCTCCCACGGCCTGGACAGAAGAAGAGCAGAAGGAGCAGCAGTTGGACCCGACACCGAGGGCTAAGCTACCTACGGTAACCAATATTTGCTTAGAATTGTTTTCCTCTTTTCTATTCATATCTGATAAATTTCTTTATTATTCAGTTTAGTTCAAATTTATTTTGTTCATCATAATTATACAATTATTCATCTATGGTGTTGTTCCATTAGGGTTAATATTTCTATGTAACATGTACATTTCTAAATTAAATGTTTAGTAAATTTAAAGCTACTCATTATAGGCTTAATGATACAGTCAAAATTCTTCTAAAAAATACAAAGCCTTAATGACAAAACAGTTTGAGCGTTTTATTAAATTTAGATAATTCAGCTGTAGGCAACCCATTTGCCTACTACTTATCTGAGGACAGCAGCCCAGTAAACCCTATTTCTCTCCAATATCAGGGTTTCACTTAAATTCACATTACTTCAGTTATGATATTATAAGTTCATTGTATTTTCATAACTTCTAGGTTGGTATCTTAACATCATTTTAACATAATTATAAGTTCATTGTATTTTCATAACTTCTTGGTTGGTATCTTAACATCATTTTAACATAATTATAAGTTCATTGTATTTTCATAACTTCTTGGTTGGTATCTTAACATCATTTTAACATAATTATATAAGTTCATTGTATTTTCATAACTTCTTGGTTGGTATCTTTAACATCATTTTAACATAATTATAAGTTCATTGTATTTTCATAACTTCTTGGTTGGTATCTTAACATCATTTTAACATAATACAATTTGAAAATGTCAGTATGTCTGTCCGTCTCTGTTTCTTAACAAGATTCAGAATGAATTTAAGTAAATTCCTACAATTACTATTGCATTTTTTATCTTAACATTTACTTTATCTGCAAGTTTGTTATTTTGAACAGAAAATCTTAGTGCATAATAACTGAAATATTCCAAAATAAATCATGTAGGCTACATTTGTTATCAACATTTTACAAAGCTATCATGCCTGTGACATGAGAGGACTTCTAGGCCATGTAAGTTATGTCTGGTTATGTATAAAACCCCCAACAATAATAAACAAAAATTCCTTTATTCCATGATAAATAAACATCACAGGACACCACACATTTTCAAATAAGGTATATTAAGTTATGTACATTATTTATTTAGGTTCAACCAGGCCTAACCTCTCGTCGTCAATCTCAGCTATAACTTCCATGTTCAAACTTCAAAGCCTCCTCCAAGTTTAATTTTCCCGAAAATTTCTTCAAACTCATCATAATCCACAATATTGTCTTTTGGTATCTTAGTAAAACCCATCATCAATCGTGTGATCAATTTCACTGTTTCGTTAACATACCAATATGCAAAGTTTACCAAGACAAAGCTGCAGACAAAAATCGGCTGTTAATATTTATTTTGGTCAAAACACAAGTGTTGCTAACCCAAAAAAATAATTGAATAGTTTTGTAATTTCAAGAGGTCGGTAATCATGTTTAATCTGCATTATGGTGCTACCTGTGAGAAAACAATAAAGTAATAGGGCCGAGACAGTTTTGTCAAATTATTTTAAAGGACCCTTCAAAATTGGTGAATGACTTGATATCGTTCAGAATTTTGACATAATTTTAAACTTGTATACATGTAGAGAAGTGCGAGTACTCTAAATTTCGAGTTCGAGCCGAGTTCGGCACTGAAACTCGAAAGTTTCGAGCGAGTTCACTCCCGCCGTTTACCCGCGCTACCAAGGGGCAGCCGCGGCCGCGCGTCTGTAAATTCAAATTGAGTGTGAACGCATTTGAGGTGTTAAGAGTTGTGATGTGGATTTTAGTATTCTATTAATAAATAAGTAGGTTGTGACTTATAAATTTGTGTTACTCTTTACACCAAAATGGAGGATTTTTTCAGGACCTTCAGATTGAGTTGTATGAACACTGTCTCTGTAGTCCACTTTTAGGTTAATATAACCTTCTCATTTTTACTTTCTCCCCCTTATACATAGTATTTGGAGAAAGTATTGGTTTCGTCCAAATTTTCGAATTTGAGTTGTAGTGGAAATATTCGTTTTGGTGCTCCCTGAACCCAAAAAAGTGATTTTTACACGATGTCTGTGTGTGTTTCTGTATGGATGTGTACAGAGCTAGATAATTCAGCTGTAGGCAACCCATTTGCCTACTACTTATCTGAGGACATCAGTGTCCAGTAAACCCTATTATTTCTCCCCTCTCCCCAATATCAGGGTTTCACTTAAATTCACATTATTTCAGTTCTGATATTATAAGTTCATTGTAATCGTAATGGTCCTATTTTTATGAAATTTAGAATGTAGGTATTAATTTGTGATATCCAGGCGTTTTTCATTTGTTTGAATTTTTTATTTTTAAGGGTAATTATCCTCCGAAAACCGCCAAAAAACATAAAAAAAATCAAGATTTCTTCAAAATGGCCAACGATTTTGATTAAACTTTAGTCGTTTGTAGAACTTAAGTTTTCCAATAAAATGACACCACCCACATTTCTGTAAAAATTCGGGTTCAATTTTTTTTATTTTCATAAAAAAAACATAAATATAAAAAATATTACTATTCACCATTAAAAAGAGCTCAAAAAACTAAATAATTTAGTATTTTGAATTACTATTCTACGAATACTGGTTGCGGAGAAAATTTTAATTTTCATTTTGCGGTAGACGCAGTGCGTTGTCCAATGGTTTTCTTATGGGGGATACAAAAATTACTATTTTTCTCTTATTTATTGATAAATTTCATTCAAACTTGATATGCTTGTCACGTTAGCATTGACCAACAGATGGAATTCTAAATATGTTGCCCCTTAATAACCTTGAGGGGGGAATAGGGGGCATTTCCCCTCTCAAAGCCAGGTGTGTAGCGATGGATTCTGTAGTGCTTCCTAAACAGGGATTTGGGAGGATATTTTTGAAAGCAACTTGTTTACAAGATTTTCTGTACATTCGACCATGCTTTGTATTCTATATTTAGTAAATTAAAAGTAATTTATTTATTAAAGTTGGGCTAGAAGGGAGAAAGTATGTGTCAGTTTCCTAATACAACTTATTTAAAGTAAAATATCAAAAACATATCTGTAATGAAATCTAATAGGTAAGCATAAGTTTGTACTAAGTTTGTGCTTGTTTTTGTTCCATAATAATTGAAATTGAGTCAATCCATTAATTTTAGGCTCACCTGTCCTTTGGCATTGAGCTATTTTTAAAGAGAAGTGATTTGTTTTGGCTTTGTTTGAAGTTTTGTTAATGATTTTTAAAATAATTTGTAATATTTTAAAACTCAATCTAAAACATGGCTTCAATGTCTTCATTTGGTTTGCCAGGCACTTTCAAACATATCTTCATGTTGTTACTAACTGATTGTTCTTATTAGGACTATTAGTGTTAAAATTAGTGGTGGTCAAAACCAGAAATTTCGAATCTCGAAACCGAAACTTACAAAATCGAATCTCGAAACTCAAATCGCGAAACCCTATTTACTTGCCTGGGTATGGTTATGAAAAATAAGTCCAGTTACTCCAAATAAACTAGTTAACTTACTGCCATTCTCGAAGTATCCTAGAAAAATATTAGTTTCAGAACTACTAGTGAACCAATTATTTGTAGCTTAATTATAAACTTTGGTTATAGTTGTTCTTTCACAAATAAAAAATCAATAATCCACAAAAGGTGAAGGTAGACGACCGATGACAAAAGGCTTTTGACCTTCACATTATTAATTAACACTCGGGCGTGAATACTGTTAAAAAAACAACAATGACACAAAAAATCTCAGCAGTTTTGAGTTTTGATTCTCGAAACTCGCCGATCGAATCTCGAAACCGAAACTTTTCCAAAGTTTTGGTGGTTTTGAGATTCGAGTTTTGGTTTTGACACATCACTAGTTAAAATTAATACTAAGATATGTTAGTAAATACATTTTGTGTTGTAAGTAGGTAGGCTAATCTTTTACCATGTAATTGGCCTTTTAAATATTAAAATAAAGTTTAAAGTTCTAAATGTAATTTTATTTTCTCCATTCGTGGAAAGATGTAGCTTAGGCCTAAACATAATATACAAAATATGGATAAATAAAAAGGAGGAAATAAAATAAAAAATTGAGATTATTTTTTAATGAAACTGTTAATTAATACCATATAGGCTGTAACAACCTTAATACCAACAGATTAAAAGTATTTTATCTTCATGGCAAAATGTTATGCAATCACTTTGGTATTATTTATTGTCAGATAAATGTACTTACCTTTTTCCAATGAAGCAGGAATCCATTTATTTTACTTACTATTGTTATTTTCAGGTCATTGTGACTAGGAAAATATATTTTAATAACAACATTTATAAATGGAACTATACACTGTTTTGATCGAATTCAACTCGACCTATGTGTTTTTTTTATTTGTATAATCGACTCGAACTCGTGATTAAAATCTTTTGCGATTTACTCGACTCGACTTAAAAAACCTGTCCTCGCACATCTCTAAACATAGTCTTCAATACGAGCTTCAATATTGGTTGTACAATCTTCTAACTACTTTAAAATTCACAAACATATATTTAAACTTTTTAATTTACCCAGGCTTTTTGATAGCAAGGCTATCAAATAAAAAGGACCTATCATGATAGTTAGTATGTTCTGATCTGTATTTGGTTAACAAATTAGTTTCTTAAACAACCATCCCATAGAGTGTAATTTTGATTTAAGCCCTTCTGAGTGCCCAGCAACAACGTGTCTTGGTTGCCCTTTTACCTGAAAAGAGCTTTGAAATGATATATTGTTGCTGGGATTTCTTCCGGAAAGCCTTTGCGACGATATATCATTGCACGTAGACTTTTGATTCAGTGACTTTAACTGGGTATAGAGGGGGACTCTATTGTTGTTCTATCGTAACATCGATGGTCATTTGATTCTCCATCTGATCGAGATACAACATACTATCCCGCAGCACTTTTGGGATTCAAATTTAAGTTTTTAATGATTAGGGGTATTTACTTGTGGACAACACACCACATTTCTAGCATCCCTGGTATTTTCAATAAATAAATGTTAACAAGTCTGACACTTTTGGAGGAAAATTATTAAAAATGCTCGGCACTCAAAAGGGTTTGACGGGATAATTTTCATATCAGGCTAATAATTGTAATTGTATACAGGTAAAGAACCGCGGTGGCCCTCCAGTGGTGGAAGCTACGGTTGAAATTGCTGATGATGGCAAGTATACTTTATTCACACGGCCTACCGTAGTTTATTATGTACATAACCTAAAATATATTTTTTATTTATTTTCATCTTCTGGTATGTCTTAATATTCACTCATTGTATAGTGTAAAGTTTATAGTAGATATTAACTGATTCAGTAGCTTATTTTCGGTCAGCAAAATTGGTCTATCCGTTTTTGTGGAATATGATTAAAAACGTTAATAACCGATAGTATAAAGATATCATAGCTACTTTACATTTAGGAAAACAATTACTCAAATTGGTCATTGATTAAATTGAAGCAAACAGGCTTATTGTAGTTAAATACATAATAGTAAAATTTTTAGATATATTTTGGGTTCACGAAACACCTAATCAACCTAAAGACTGGTAAAATATCAGTTTTTATATCCCCCCCCTAAAACCCTAAAACATTAATTGAAAAAATCCCTGTTTTGCTGTTACAGATGTGGTGCCAGTCGATGAGGGATCGGACGGAGAAGAGAAGGCAAAGGTAAAAGCTGTAGCCACCGAAGCGAAGAAGCCTAAGGTCAGCACAGTGGACCTGACGCTCAGCGATGATGATGATGACGACGACATCGCCCCGGCGCCCACGGCCACTGTCAACAAAACTGACAGCAACAAGTCTGCAGGTGACTGGCAATATTGATGTGCAACTACTACGCAAGCAACCATACAGCAAACTGAAACCCCAAGTTTCAGTGTCTCTGTAAAAGTCAAAGTCGGACAATCCTTTATTTCTGTAAACATTAATTGGGTCAAAAACACTTTGATCTAATATTTCATCTTAAGAAGGAATCAAGAATCAAATAATTTATTTTCTATTGACATTTTACATCTAATAGCAATTGTACAAATTAGTTACTAGATTATGCAAATTGCTACGGTCAAGTAAATAACAGAACAATAACTTAGCCTATGGTAAACAGTCTTCAGCAATTAAGTAACAGGTAGTGCATAAAACAGGCGATTTAAGAAAAATCCGGTCATCTATCACTAAAACATACATACGTATTATCTGTAAATAAATTCATTGACAAATTCTTGAGCAGAATAAAAAGCGTACTAAATAAGGTAGTATTATAGTTTTAGTTTAAGTTTCTTTAGCCCATGTATTTAATTTCTTCCTGTAGATAGAGGTAACTTACCACGCATGACTATCTCAGAAAGTTTATACTTAAATTCAATATCTTTCTGAAATTTATAGTTGTTAATTTGTATCTTTCTTCCATTTAATGTTAAATAAAATATGAAACAGAATAAAATAAACTGTGTCTTGTTTAATTGTAACAACATGTAATATGTTAAGAGGGGGCCGGACCTAGCTCCGCCAGCCGCCGGCTCCGGTCGGCTTTTAACATGGGGCGCTACTATAAATGTTTTATTTTATTGAATGCCCGCCTTTAAATGCAAAAATGATCGCAGGCCAAACAATCTCATAGTTGTTAGCCGTATGACCTTAGAATCAAAATGTATTATTTTTTTTAAATAACACCTAAAATATGTAAACTAACTTTCTTTTTTTCCTATAAGGAGTTGTGAACTTTTGAAAGAATTTATAAAATGTCACGTTTTATATAAATTAAATTTGAAAACGTCATAATAGCAGTCATGTTATTGTTAATGTTTTGCCTGAGTATTTTTTCGGTTTTAAAATGTGAAACTGTTCCAAAATAAGACTTTTTTGAAGTCTTGCAAAACGAGTAGGCCCACAGACTGCAACTGGTTCACCGTCACCTCGATAGATGGCAGCAACGTCGCTTACCGACCAAAGATCCCGTTTCCGCAACCGATTTCGCGTGGCAGATTTGATTCTCCTCTTGAAACCATTATAACCTACTGCTCGAAATCCAGTACATTTTTCCTCATATTTTTTAATTTACATAGCTCCTCATGACATACTGTCTGTCATTTCAGTAATCATTTATTATTTAATATCTGTAACATCTGTTCTTACTGCTATGCTGTGTTTTGTTTATACAAAACTATAATGGCACCTTAGTACATGGTGTTCGTTTTGCTATGCTGGTACTGTAGAGGGGAGATATTGTGCTTCCAGCTGCTTTTCAAACACGGCGCGGTTTTTGTCATAAACTGCAAGGCATCAGTCTCTCCAGATTGTATACATGTCACTGAGCAACGCGCCGGAAACCCCTAGTATTACTATTCATAAAATATAAAAAATATTTCAATAGAAATGTCTGTCAGTCATTTAGCCAGTCCAAACCTGGGAAAAGTGTGGGAAATCAGTATGTCACAGGTAGTGTTGCCCTCTTTGGTGCAGGTAAAATTCCATGATGGTCGCTTATTTCGCTGGTCACTATAACTTCACTGAAGTGTTGACCTCACAGGTCGCTTATTTTGCTGGCCGCTTTTTCCCCGACACCAGACTTCACCAGAAGAGAGTAATACATAATTTTGAGTCCGTGTAAATGTTCCGGGACAATGCACTGACCGATTCTAAGATGTGAAATGATTTGGAATTTTTGATCTTGATGTCTTGAATTTTGAAAACCAAGTCGGAGTCGTAATTTGAGGTTTCAGTCCAAAAACTCTGCTGACTCAAACTTAGCCTTTGTAGGCCTAACTGATGCAGCCTCCCAGTCCTCTTCCCATTGTACATTAGCTTTTTTGGTGACGAACGAATTTGTGTAATTGGAACAAGGTAGAAACGAGTTATTAATATTGTTTAAATGTAAAGCATCTTTATCAAAAGAATCCGGTAACTCGTTCCCTTTTATGCCAATGCGAGAAGGAATCCTAGACAAAATTACTTTGTACTTCAAATTTAATAATTTTGTAAACTGTAGTCTGATTTCATATTCGATGTGTGCAGATTTGGCATGAATAATACTTTTGGAATCAGATAGAATTATTATTATTTTACTTGGTGGTAACGTTTCTACGTACTTCGTGGCAGTAAAAATAGCTAGAGCTTCAACATAATAACTCGAATGGTGTTAATTTAATCTGAATGATATAAGGTTATAGTTGGTTTTATCATACACACAACAACTTAACAAGTCTTCGTTCGTCAGCTTTAGAGCCGTCAGTGTAGAGTTGGATGTAAGAAAACCATTGTGATCGGATTTCAGACTCGATGGAATTTTTAAATAACTATAAGAGGATCTATCATTTTTAGAAGACTTAGAAAATACGAAAAATGTACTGGGAAAGTTGTAAATAAAATATTAAAACGTATGTAACAAAGTGGGCATAAATAAAAATATTTAATATCAATTTCCATTAACACGTGTTGAGTGTATAACTGGAAATTAGCAATTGAGTATTATTGTTTGTCCAATAAAGACTTAATTGATTAACATTGTACACATTTTCAAGGCTTGTTTTTTGTTAATATTTCAACAGCTGTTAAATCGTACACTCTAAATATGAGTAAGATTTCCTTGCTAAGTTTGTTGGTTGCTTGCTTGCAACTCTGATCTCAAGAACGGCTGCAACGATTACCTTCAAAAGTTGTAATTTCTGGGTTTAAAATAATTTATAGACAGGTCTTCTCGAGGGGAAATATCCAATTAAGTAAAAGAAAATTGACTGTCATGAGTTCGAAAACCAACGAGAATAAATCATGGGAATAGGGTTTGAGGCAATTAACCTCAAATAACCTTATTCAAACGTTTTTACAATTTCGAATTTTGGCTTTGACTGTTCATTAGATCTTTAAAATACTACGCTAAGCCGATTTTTGTTAAGAGAATTCCTCTGTTATTTCTCATCCGATTTTTAGTGGCCTGACCATTGTGGACAGGGCTTACAGCAGTAACATATGTTATGAGATAAATACAGATACACAAACCACTGAAATGATAACAAGATTATTGTCTGATTATCAAAAGAAAGTGACTGGCGGAGCGACCGAACATTCTATTTCATAACCTCGTGGAAAGTAAAACACATGGGTAGAAATCTCCGATAATCGTTATTTAAATAGTCAGTTAAACATGTTTAGAGCACTTTTTCAAATATTTGTATTTCATTCCGATGAGTTTATATGGATGGTTATATTTTAAAAAGCATGAATTTATATTTAAAATTTCTCAATTAGGGTTTTTTTAAATAAAACTATCAATATAAACTCATCGGAATAAGGTTCGAAATCTTTGGCGAATTTACTACAAAGGTTTTTAACTGGCTATTTAAATAACGTTTATTGGAATGCTATATTTTCTCGAGGTTATGAAATAGAATGTTTGGTTGCCGCACGGCCGGTCTACCAGTCACTTTCTTTCGATAATCGTAGAGCTTATTAGCAATAACTTAGCTCGGTTTGTAGCTAAAGGAGTCATTATTAATTAATTTTCCAGTAAACCGTAGATAAAATGCAGGCTAAACAGAAGGTTAGAAGTTATAACCTCTACAAGCTACTAGTGTTTTATATCCTGACTATAGCAACAAAGTCCGTTGGAACAAAAAATACAACGGTCTATAGAAAATAGATCACAAATTGTGTTAATGAAAATTGCTATCTCGACTATAACAGTGAAAATTGATACTCTTAAAGCTTATGAAATTTTCTTACGGGATATAATAAAAGACATCTTACAACTCTTAAGAATATATTTATACTTTCTTTAAAAAATTTTCTTTAAATCGATATAAGGCGGTGGCTACAAAATTGATACTAAAAAACAAATTTTGACCAGAGAAATTAATAAATGTCTAATGTATTTCTTATAACTTAATATTGTTGCTAGTAATTATTATCAGACATAAGATTTAGACGAAGTTGCAACATATTTGATCAGACTTCACACCAAATAGACTTGACAAGAATTTTGGGTTTAGTCCCTTTTATGCGGGGCGTGCGAGAAGCCGCCAGTGACCCGTCATTCTGGGTGTTGTAAATCACACTAGACAATACCGATCCGTTGACTGAAGGCCGAGCCTTCGCACACTGCCGGTCGGTAAGGAAGAATTATTTGAAATACTGCTAGCGCTCTAGTGGCCAAACTCCAAACGAAAAGGCGGAATTCTATCTGACTCCTGCCCCCTCTTAAACAATAAATTAAATATCAAATATCGAGGGAAAATAGCGATCTATTTCGAGGGAAGATCTATATTCAGCGTTGCCATTGACCTGGAAAACCGGGAATTATGCGTGAACTTTGGTGATCGGAAAAAATGGATTATGCGGGAATTTTCGGCCGAACCGGGAATTTCAGGTCACGATCGTTGGCGATTGCGTAACGCGTTCTGAATAGTGGGCGACGTTAGCGATGCGTTCTCAATTGCCAGCGACGTTAACGATGTGCTCTCGATGATCGGCGACGTTAGCGATTTGTTCTCGATGGTCGGTGATGTTAGCGATGCGTTCGCGATGATCGGCGACATTATCGATGCGTTCCCGATGGTTGGTGACGTTGGCGATACGTTTCCGATGATCGACGACGTTATCGATACGTTCTCGATTGTCGGTGACGTTAGCGATGCATTCCCGATGGTCGGCGACGTTAGCGATATGTTCTCGATTGTCGGTGACGTTGGCGATGCGTTCCTGTTAGTCGGCGACGTTAGCGATGCGTTCTCGATTGCCAGCGTCATTAGCGATGTGTTCTCGATGATCGGTGAGGTAATCGATGCATTCTCGATGATTGGCGACATTACCGATGCGTTCCCGGTGGTCGGCGAAGTTAGAGATACGTTCCCGATGGTTGGCGACGTTAGAGATACGTTTCCGATGGTCGGCGATGTTAAAGATACGTTCCCGATGGTCGGTGACGTTAGCGATAGTTCCCGATGGTCATGCGAGTCTTTATATGAGGAAACTGCAGACTTGACTGTCGACAACATTTTTACTAAGATCAATTCGTATGTTGTTATAAACAGTGGGTAATAGAAGTGGCTCATTTAAAATTAATTGCGGTCTGGTCAAAATTGTTAATCGTTGATATGGAACTCAGTTTCTAATATGTAGTCTTTAGAGGCTGGATAATTTGTTAAAGCATAATTAGCTGGGTAGTGTATAAGTGGCCAGGGCAGTCGCTTCATAATCTGAGGTTTGATGTTAGATTGATTCCCAGCAAAAATCTTGAAAATGTTTGGAAAGTTCAAAACTGGATCCAGCTGCCATAATAATGCTTTCAAAGAAAATGTTTAATTTAGATAGTAACAAGATTAGGGTTTGGGCCCACTCCCTATCAAGAACTTTGAAAATATGCCTTTGCTGTCGATAGACACACAAAAAAGATTTGTATATACTATTTCCTTATTCTTATAATATATAGTATATTGCCAAAGTTAAATGGAATTTTATACAATTAGGTGTATACCATAGGCTGTTGACATAATTTCCCCCTCATATCAATTAAAATATTGTAATGTTTGTATATAGAGAGAAAAATCAAGTTCATTAATACAAATAATTGGCCCAGCCTGTATACCCATTTGTTATAGAAAGTATAACAATATATGAGATACAAATTTAATAATAAAAAATTATAATATACTTTGTAACAAGTTATACTGTAATTGTTTGTTAAAGTAGCACTTTTAATTATATTCTAAATCGTTATAGGTGCTGCAAATACATCAAAAATGCCGCGCGAGTTTACCTGGAATTTTGAGATTTTTACCTGGAAAACCTGGAATTATACATGAATTTTGAAATGAAACTTTGGTGGCAACCCTGATAATCTAATTTGCTTTGGATATGGTTTAGGTTTTCTTATTCCCAGAATCAGTTGCACACCTAACTCCACCAAACAAGTTGCCTAGTTTAAACGCACCTGAACAGTGAATTGTGGTCGCTCTGTCTGGAAAACTGTACCCTTTATTTTCATATTCTGTACTTGTGTACTGTGGTGTGGTGCCATGTGGTAGGTTCTTTGTTTAAAATTCATCATTAGATATAGTTAGTTTATGTTATTTCAGAAATTATTGTGAATATTTGCCATTAATGATTGGATATAGCGAAGCGTTAACTGCACAGCGTTAAGCTCTGCGAGGCTGGTTATATTTCCATTTTTTGTTTTAACATTTAACTTGAAGAGATTTAAACTGTCACCGTTTTGGAGAGGAATGTTGATTACAAAAACACATTTTAAGGGGTTGTGAACAAAATCAGTAAATACCTGTATAAGATGCCGATGCAACTAGGGCGTATTTTAAGGCGAATATGAATGAATAATGGTTGTAGAATGGGTTAGATGCCTTGTTTCCGACTACGACCGACTGATTCTTTAGCCAGGATTAATAGCCCAGTGACCAATGGGAGCTGGATTCAGTACCGGACGTTCTCAGGATCAATCTGGCAAACTTCAGATTATGAAGCAAGCACGCTAACCACTGTGCTACCCGGCCAAAACTGCGTAAAGGCTATCAATATTCACAACATTTTTCATTATTTTACCTTTAACCATTTGTGAGATATTTAGGTATATGTAAAAAACCCATGCAAACTCACAGACAGAAAAGGACCTAGTCAGGAGACATGTTTCATACTGCATTATTTGCTCGTTTTTACCAGACACATTTTTCATGGTGGTATTTGGTGGAGGTTGTCGAAGATGGAAAACCTGTATGTATTCTAAAATGTTTGTTTGTTTCCCGCAGAAGTTAGCAGCAACACGTCGACAGCTGCCACTCCTGGGTACATCAGTCCGAACATCATCACGCTGGACTCCCCCTCACCTCCCTCTTCGCCCGGCCCCCCTCCCCCCATCCTCCAGGCTCCCCCCGCCCCTGCCGCCACCCCCTCTACGTATGCCCCCCAGCTGCCGCCATTCTTTGACTTAGAGAACGACGGGTCTGCAGATTACCATGGATTCTAGGTGAGGTCTCTTCTGAAATTAAAGCATAGTTAATATTTTGCCATGTCATGATATCAGGATTAATGTAATAAAAATAGTGAAGGGAAAGCTAGTGACATAGACCTGCTCCTGTCATGTGACATATCAGCCATAGATGACATTCAGGCCAGGAAATATAAATTACGCTTATAAAAAAACTCACTAAAAAATATCACAAAATACAAATTTGAAATAATTATAAAATTCACCCTCTGGACAGGATGTCTACCAGTCGGGAAGTCGGAAAAAACGGGGGATTTTTTTAGGATCGGCTAAAGTCGTGAAAAAAAATCGGGACTTTGAATCTTAGTCGGGAAAAACATACAGAAGCTATAAATAAAATACAGCGGATTTCATTACCGCCTAAAACTCAACAAGGACTTGTACGATAAAAATAATTATTTTCCTTCAATCCTTCGAGAGTTTCTTCCTAAGCGTCACAGTTTCACAGGAAAGAAGAATGAATCAGGAGGGAGGGTAGGTTTTTGTTTCCGTGGAAACGAGTGCTTTGCTATGGAAACGCTGTCGCGCCTTGCTACTACTACGCAGCTCGCTTTGCCTGTTTGTTTGTATCTAAATTTAGCCCAGAGTTGGTCTGACCCAGTCTGACTACGCGTGCTCGTTGTCACGTACTGTGATGGAGGTTATGCTACTCCAGATACAACTAGTTTTCTTTTCGATGAAATTGACTCTATTCATCAGAATAAATACTATACAAACAATTTATTAAGTACAACATACATCGGTTTAGAAACCAATCAAAACAATCACCCTTCCAGCATTGTTCAGCCTCACTCGTTTTTGCCCTCGGAGTGGAATTAATTAGCATTATGTTCGGTGTAGTTCGGTGTCCCCATGTTCGGAAATGTAAACGAGTTAAACTTTGACCTATCAGCCATCGCTAGTATTAACTATTATTACCTTGACTTTTTGTAGGTTTCATCACATTTTCAAAAGTATTTAATTTACATAAAAATGTCTTAAATTACATTAAAACAGTGACTTACTGTGACAGAAAAATTTGTATAAACTTGTATTATATTTGTTATACTCAAATTATTAAATCCCAATGTTTATCAAATCCTTAGAGTTTAATTAATCTACCTTAAATAATGGTTGGGTAATGTGGAATAAGCCTAGCAAATGCTTTTACTCAATGCTAACTTAATGAGAGCAATTGCTATTTTGTATTCACATTACCCATTGTCTACATAACTTATGGTTTGAACAAAATGCTTATAAAGTGTTGGTAGTACAAAAATACATTTAACCCATCATTTTGTGTATGTTCTTAAAAATATTAATTTCCAGTAATGCAGTCAAGTTTTCTATCAGTTATCTGCATTATTTAACTTGTTTCTGTATATAATCGTGTAAAAACTGTTGACCTGATTTGGGTGAGATTTTCTGTAAGTGTATTTACCAGTTCCAATGAGGACTTGAGCTTATCGTAAACTGTCCTAAAGAGCAAACAAAGGAAAAATATTAATTGAAATAAAATTACGTAAACAGTAATGTGTATGCAAACTTACAAGATATCAAGTGTTATGACTCAGATTCTCACAGGGAAAGCAACAAGTAAGTATCTGTGTAAACATAACGCTAAGTCGGGAATTTAGAACAAAATGGTCGGGAAAAGTCGGGAAAAAGGGGGAAATTTTGTTTGGAAAATTTGGTAGACACCCTGGTATACATATACAGGGTGTTCAGAAAGGGTCATTTGAAACTTCAGGGGCAGGTAGTACATATCAATTTGAACAAAAATTTGAAATAAACATAGGTCGAAAAATTGTCTGTAACCGCCATTTTGTATTTTTAACAAAAAAATTAATACCATGTCTTTGTTATTTTCCACTTCTTCAAATATTTCCTGCCAATAAGCAATCAAAAAACTGTTTTTTATTATGTACCCTACAGTATACGTTTTTTTTTCTCTCAAAGAAAGCGTAGCAAAAAAACAAGTTGATAAGAAGAAGTCTCGTAGCAAAATTCAGTAAAATATATTTACAAAAAAATTTGATCATTTCGTTTACCCCCACTCAGAATTATACAACAAACACAGAATTTTAACAAAATTATTTTTATTATGAAAGTGATAGTAATAGTTTTAGGACTGGAAAGTAATAAATATTTCAAAATCTTTTTCTGGCCCTTACCATAAAATATGTAGCGAACTGAGTAGGGCTTCGCCCCGCAGTCGCCGCTTGGGAACGGTTAAGACCTCGAAAGATATGTGTAAAATGTTCACATTCCTATAGTTTTAGAGAGATTTCCCCTTGTGCTCAGATTTGTGTTTGTTACATTGCAGAAGAAAGATAGTGCATTTCAGTTTGTTGTCTAATTCTGAGTGGGGATAAACAGAATGTTAAGATTTGTTTTTTGTATGTGAAGATATTTTACTGAATCTTGCTACATGACATTATCTTGTTATTACCTTTTGTTTTTGTTACACTTTGAGTTTTTTTCTCAGCTCATTGAGAAAAAAAACCTTGTACTGTACATAATAACAAACAGTTTTTTGATTGCTTATTGGCAGGAAATATTTGAAGAAATGGAAAATAAAGGACACGTGTAATCAATAATTTTGGCATTTGCAAAGTAATAATTAATTTAATTTGAAAACTTGTCTTAGAAATAAGCAGGTTTTTGTTATGAGAGTACTTTTGAGTATAAAAAATTAATTTTAAGAATCATGCATCTTTGTTACAGATTTAAGCTACAAAATCAATATGTCACCATCACTTTAGAAGACATCTTTACCGATCGCTGTGATCAAAGATCTTAACTCTAGTGGGCAATTTGTTAGTGTTAGATATAAAATGTGTGTTCCAATAATTTTAAAATTATGTTTACTTTCGCTTCTTAATTCAATATTGTTGTTACAAATAAACCCCAGGACTCTCTGGTCTGGAATTTTATGATTGTATTTTGATTGATTTTGTTATTTTGTGAGCATTTAAAAAAAATCATAATACTATATGAACCATTGAGTGAAGGTGGTAAATAACAAATCGGTTCAGGGTGGGTATCATAAATCAATGATTTAAAGATGTCATAAATACATTGCGTTGATGGCATATGGGTACCAGACTGCTGAGCAATTCCGTAAGGGAGCAAAACTGTCTGTCGATATTATCATTATTCGTCTATGCACGGCACCTTAAAAATCCAGCCTAGTTTTCTTTGTTTTATCCATTATATATCAAATACTTTTCTCTTAGTTGTAACTCTTTCAATATAATGTTTATTGTTTATTATTTTAACTCAATGAACATATTTTGACATTTAATTTACTAAAGCAAATATTCATAGAATTTTGAGCGATAATTTGAATTGTTGAATTGTTGATTGACTACAAGTTTTTAAAATTAATATTACTTAAAAATAGGGGTGTGCGAGTAGTGATTTTTAGTCGAGTCGAGTAGTGCCAATTATTTTCGAGTTTAGAGTATTTTTGAGCGAGTATTTGCCATCAGTTGGTAGTTTAAAATAGTGTAATGGGATTTGGATAGCACCCTAGGTTTGACAATCTAAACATACATGAGTAGCAATAAAAGTTTTGGCCAGTACAATCAAACTGGATTACGTATTGACAAACAAAACACAGTTTGACATTTGTTTCCAGCCGATAAAACACGGTCCGGTTGTCATTTGGCCAATATCACCTGGTCCAGACATCGCATATAATCAATATTAGATAACGAAATCTTTAGTTACGGCCGATATTATGTTTTCCGTCGTAATTTACGGCTGATTTTACGACATGCGATCACCCTTTGCGGCCGTTATTACAAGTTTGGCCGGTCGCAATCGTCATTTTCGGCCGATTTTACGAGATGCGATCGCCTTTTGCGACTGTTACCATGCGTTTTGGCCGGTTGCAATCATTAGCGAATGTCATTTACTGCTGATTTTACGACGTGCGATTGCCCTTTGCGGCCGTTTCTACGAGTTTTGGCCGGTCGTAATCGTTAGCGATTGTCTGAAAATCGGCGGGAAATACTCGCTCGAACTTTCGAGTATTTTTCAAAACTTCGAGTCGAGTTCGAGTTTTAAAATACTCGGCCAAAAACCCAGAAGTTTCGAGTACTCGCACACCCCTACTTAAAAACCGTAAGCTTTAATGTGAAACACAACAAACTGATTTACATAAATATAGAAATAATGTGGAAGAAACATTACAAATGTATACATTTCAGTAGTTTTAACAACATTAAAAAATAATTTATATATACAGGCTGATCAAAAAGTATTTTTGAGTTTCAACAGAAAAATTTATGGGATACATAGCTAACTCACCTGAAGCAACAGGTTCAGATGAGCACAGCAACTGGAAGATATTTACACACACATTAAATAATATTTTGTCTCCGTTGGAAACTTCTTCAGCTGAAGAAATCTCCAATGGAGAAATATTATTTAATGTGTATCAAATCAAATCAATCAAATAAAATCATTCTTTTATTCATAATAAGTACAATTGTACAAGAATAGTGCCAACAAATCTTATAAGGTTGGTAGTACAAATAATAAAATAAAAAAGGATTTCCATTAATCACATATATCTTACTTAAAATTAATCGTGACTTTAAATTGTGTATAAATATATTCTTGTTGCTGTGCTTATCTGAACCTGTTACTTCAGGTTGAGTTAGCTAGGTTTCCAATGAAACTGCAAAGCCAAGGGCTTTCCGTTACAAAGTTAAAAAGTATTTTTGGTGAGTTAAGAACAAAAAATGCAAACTAATAAATAGTTCAGCATTCGGAACTACCAGTAGACACCTAATACAACCTGGCGAGTAGCCATGCCAACCTGGCCAGTAGTCATGTTATACAACCTGGTTGCATAGTCATTAAGACTTGGTTTTTACTGAGTGTGTCTGAATTCTTGGGTCCCTCATAGTAGATCTGTTCTCTGGGTCAAGGCAAATATAAAACAATGTTTAACCATCCATATTTTAAAACTTTGGAATGAATGTAATCAGATGGGAAATCCGTAGTGCCAAAGTCATTGTGGCACAATGTCCGTTATGATTCGTAAAAATTTATAAATTTAGAAAATGTTCAAAAATGCTTTGGGCCTTTGCTTCTAGGCCTATATAGTTTAATATTTTTCTGTTGCTCACGTTGATATTTGGTAAAGTAATTATTTATGTTTATATTTAAATCTTCCTGGTGTAACTGAGATTTTCAGGCTTAGGATCTCTAAAATAGCTATATTCACGGCTATCAATCTGATTGAGATTTTTGCAAATCTTCAAAGGGTTGTTTAGCATAGAAACTTTAAATTTGGTATAAATGAATATCTTGGTACATAACAATTGTTCAAAATTTAGTTTGTATAACTAAAGCCTTTAAATTTCAAGAAAATCTTTTCAACGTATTAAAAATGTAAGAGAAAAAGTCTGGAGTTCAAAGATAGATCGAATGACAATTGCTTAGCTTTTATTGAACCAACAATATACAATATTACAATATAAAAAAAATTAAAATAGTTTATACAATTTTTCTTTGTGTTTGTTTGATAATTGGCCTAATTTGAGTGAGTGGTTTAGTTAGGAACAGAGAAGCAGCAAGTCTCCATTTTCTGAGCCAATCAATATAATTTTAACTTATTTTTTGTTGATATATAAATTCTACTTTTTACGTTATTGTGTTGAAAAAGGAACAACAGATGTATATATCATGTAATATAAGTGATTATCGTAGCAGTATTAAGTTAATTTTGTATACAGTTTTATCTCCAATAAAATATACAAGTTTATTTTTGTGTATTTTGTTTTTATTTTTTGTTTGTGGCAGAACTTCTATAAAATTGTTGACTTATCAATAAGAGGGTTAGGGATGAGTACCTTGGAACCTTGGAATTAGGGGAGAGTTGCAAGGTGCATTACAACACTCTTGTCAATTACTTAAATACTTAGTCATGTAATGTTTTAAATATGTGAAATCGGATTTTTTGAAATTTCACTTTATTTATCATCGTATGAATAAAATTGAATAAATACTTTATTCCTGTAAAAATTAATTTCAAAAGTGAATATATATGATACAGTACTAGAGAAAACCAAACTTATAATTTGTTTAGAATCAAATGAAGTCCTTCAGGACATTTATAAATTCACTTTTAGCGAATTTCCCCTATAGGAAAGAAGCTATTACCGTAGGTCTCATGGTAAGACTTAAGCCCGAGACCATGAACTTTTCATCTTGAGGTCCCCAGATGCCAAAAACACTATTCGTTCAAATTTTTATATTTATATGCGTACGTAAGCATGATAACTCTCGTAAAAAGGGTCTGATCTTAATAAAATTTGGTACAAATTTGTAAAGTACCATTTATTTGAACGAGTTTGAAAACCAGACAAATCGCACCATTTAAACTCCTGGCGCAATTGAGGTTTTGTGCCTCAAAAATGGGTTTTTTGGGGTTTAAACATGTAATTTTTATTTAAATCAAATTTTAATTTTTACCATTGAATTCAGCTTTAACAAATTTGGTATTTTGATCATTCCTCTTCGTCAATTGGTTACTGAGATATTGAAAGTGCTAAACACTGTACGTTGTCTAATGTTATTCTTATGAAGAAAAAGAAAAATGTTATATCTCGCTTATTTATGAACATAAACTGACAAAATTTGGTATATGGCTTCATCTGGTTGTGCTTTACTTTTGTTAGCACAACAAATATTTTCATCTTTGGTTCCCGTAGCAGCAAACCTAGGTACTTGGTCCCCATGTTATTCTCATGGAAAATAATTCAAATGCTATATATCGTTTATTTATGAATGCATAAGGATGAAACTTGGTATATGACTTCACTTAGATGAGTTCTATTGATATTTGCATGAAAACCCATTATTTTGTGTTCCTTGTTGCAGCAAACCTGTCTACTCATCCCCAATGTCATTCTTATAGAGAATTAATATTAGAGAAATTAATATTTTTAACTGAAAAACTCTTTTGCACATATTAATATATTAATTTTGAGTGGTTACAAAAATAACACACAAGTTTAAAAACATATAAATACTAAAATAATTTTAACAGGTCTGATAATTTCCTGTCTTGCTAACGGGGTCCGGAAAATCCACCAAGGCATTTCTCATAGTTAACGTTACAAACATTATTTCTTTAAGTATTTTGCGCTGGGTCAGTGTCCAGGTATCCACAGTCCAGTGTTGAGAGTTCAAGGGAAGGAGGTTTAACCCTTTGGGGAGTATGGACGTTCCTGAACGTCCATTGTGTACTGTATTAAAGGAGTAACCCTTTTATACCAAAATGTGACCTTCAGGAGTAAGAAAAAAAAACATCAAAATTACATTAAATCTGTTTGTATTTACTAAAAATACAATAAAATAGTTGAATAAGTGATAAAAACTAATAACAACATCTCAAAAATCTAATCCATTTTTTATGTAAAGTTAGGCACTCATAATACACCGTACACTGTAAAAACCAACTATTAGTAGCAATACTGCCCGGCCGGGTGACAGAATGCGCGGGAAAACGTAATACTAGTGCTCGGGTCAAATGACGCGTGGGGTGGCGCGGTAAATATCTAAGTACTAGCGCTCGGCTCGGTGACAGGTTGTGCGGCGCGGCGCGGGAAAGAACTAGGCCGCACTGTCCCGCCTCTCCCGTACACTCTTGTGCGAATCAAATAGAAAATGCTATTCAGCGTGACTCAGTTAAATGTTACAATTGCAATAACCTATTATTATAACTAATTACAGCATTTATTACATAAAAAAGGCCTAATATCAAATGCACCATGCAAAGCCGTTCCAGAACGTCTTTACTATTTTCAGCCATTTAGCAAATGGACGTTCCAGAACGGCCATACTCTTTTTACATAAAAATACATTACTCGCCAAAGGGTTAAGAGGTGGGGGAATGCCGGCTTTACCTTCCTGCTAACACTAGGTTTGACCCATTAGGAAAATGTTCAAACAACTATTTTTTCAAAACAAATTGATCAATCTGGGTAAGATTTTGAATTACCAGCCACTGCGGATCCTGCTTGTATAAGCAATGAGAACATACAGCAAAAATACCTTAATCTAATATGGCCGTGATAGAAAATTAAAACTCAAAGAAAGGTTAATCTTCATCATTCCCAGGTAAGAAAGCCTCTTATATTCCCAAGGGCCGCATTCAGCACACACTTCAAAGAAGTCAGTTAAAACAAAAACTGTTCCCTCAGGGCATCCTCTGAAATTTTATCTTGCAATAGACTCATACCGTTTCTGCATGTGAATATTGTTTGTTTACACCGTACCCATGTAATTAACATTTATTTGTTTTTTAAAATTTTGCAAGTCATTTATCTTGCCAAGGCTAGCCTTAACTTTACTTAACACTCGCAATAGTCACTCTACTGTCTTGGTTTACCAGCGGTCGAGTTATCCGCTGCCGTCTCCCAGGGCTATAGTCCCCACCTCGTCATTACGTCTCAAAACCACTGCTTCCGTCTCCACATCAGGGTCGATACAGTTCAATCGCCCTCGAACGTCTCCAGCACTCGTCAAGGTCGCAGTCTCGTCATCAAAATCTGGTACCAGGTGGCAATCACGTTCCAGTATGAAGCCAAGCTTATCCTCAGGTCTCGGAGCTCCTGCTCCAATTTTTACATCAGGGCCGACATAGTTCAATCGCCCTCAGATGTCTCCAGCGCTCTGGGCAGGGTCACATTTCTCCGCTCTAGTCAATGGAGTCTGGAGCTCTGGTACCAGGTGGCAACCACGTTTTAATATCTAAACAGACATACAACAGCATCAGGATAATCAACACATGGTTTCACGTCACCATGCAGAACTATTGTTATTTTATACACCCTGCCTTCCTAAAATGTATAGTGGGACCATAAGCGGAAAATATATTATCAAGTACTCACAGTGCCCAGCTCATTTTCGAGTCCTTTTAGGAGCTCTAAGGGGGCCTTATTTAAATCAATTTATCACTTCAGTCTCTTTAACCCTTTTATTGCTATGGACCGATATATCGTCTTTCGAATCTGTTTCCAATAAACTTTTTTACTGCTTCATAAGCGATTGTACCGTTAGGCGCTCATCAGTCTGCAGTCCGAGTCTGACATGTAGTGTAACCTGGTAGACACAAACTGATCTACCTCTTCCAGCACCAAGGCCCTTACGCAAACGTTGGACGGCTTGAGTCCAAGCTGACTGGATGAGTGAATTACTTGTAAGTTGCACATCTGATCAGGTGTTTTGATACATTTTGTCTATCCTTTACTGTGTGTGTCCAGCGGAAGCACGTTCTCATTAATTTTAACTGCTCAGGCGTTCAAGACATTTAAAAAAACCAATAAAACATCACAGATTCCACTACTCCTTTCAGAAGCAGGCACGGATCCACGGGGGGGGGAAATGGGGGAAATTTCCCCCCAAGGCAAAAGGTTGGAGTTGCGCGCATACCCCCGCACCAGCGCCAGTGCTACGTCTGCCCGGCAGCGTCATCTCGACTTGTCGTCTGATTGATGCGTCGTCAGTCAGATTAATATGCCTGTAATACTACTACAGAGAGTTCACAGACCGGAAATTCCTGGAAAATCGGATAATTTTACGGAAATTTTGGCGAAAATTCGTTAATTTAGTTAAACGTCCTTTTTGGCCATTCTCGTTCATGCGGCTCGGTTGTCGTTCCCCAGGGAGGTAGAAACCATGGAGAGCTCGTCAAATGGACAGAAAACATTTCAGCGCATCGTTGTTGATTTCATTTAGCGCATTGTCAGGCTAGACCCAAAGTGTAGGACACGGCAAATCTGAGTAATCCCGAGCGATGAGCGCGTTGTCGTTTACACGCTCCTGTACCTCTTAATAATAATACAACTACAATGAAACATATATTCATTTTCTGCATGAATGTCCGCGTCTAACAGTATCAATATATTTTAGTTTAAAATTATGTGTAATTTGTAATAATTAAAATATTAGAGGGTTGTAAGAACATGACATAAAAAGTCAGTAAGCGAGAAATGTTTTTATTCCTGAGGTAAAAACAAACTTCTAGCGAGAAAGTTGTTGCTAATTAGTTGATCTTCAAAATTTATTCGAACAAATTTTCGATAGAGCTTCTAGTTTCTTCAATAATCCGATATAAATCACGGCTATGTTCAGTTCTACGCACGCCGCCGTCGTCGTCGTCGAGGACCACGGCCCCACGCCGTACTACCACATCAGAATAATCGCTCCTCATTTTACTTAGATTTTTATAAAAAGTAAATATATAAATATATATTGGACTCCATATTATATTGAGGTTATTATTATTTAACACAGCTTTCAATTATGATAAAAAACATTTATCGAGATGTAATCTGACTCATGATTAAACATTACATATTAAATATTATAAATGAATATGTAATTAAATTAAATGAAAAATAATATGAGACTTATTCGTTGTACATAGTAAAATGTTATGCAAGAATAATAAACATATTTGTTTTGTTACAATGTGGTCGTGAAGCAAAAATTCCTCACTAAATACTTTATGTGTCCATTTTCTAAGTTAAAATACAGGAGTCATTATCTCGATATGTATTGAATATTATTTAAACATAACTTTGCCTTTTATTTAAACCCTTCTCCCTTTAAAATTTGTATAACTTAAACATTTTTCCTTCTAGTTCTAGTAGTTATTTATTACATCGTTAAATTAGATTTTATTTAAATGTTACATGTTTTCAGGTTTATAATCCTTAATTTTATGGTCACATTTTATGATGTTAATCGTGAACATTGAATCAGAAGAGAATTAACATCTGTTTACAGAAACTTAAGTTATACCTCCCTAACAACTATTCAAATAGACCTATAATTTGATCTTGTGTGAATAAATAAGGAATAGCTCGGGGAACTGAAATAATAAGTCATAAGTAAATATGTGTAGCTAAATATTTAATCAAAATTATGAATGAACTTATGGTTTTACTTCGAAACTCAGGACTAAGCCTCTATATCAGCCAATACTATAATAACCAATCCTATAAAAATCATATTGGTGTTCAAAGTTGAGGAACATGACAAGGAACTCGAATACGAAAGATACTTAGTTTTGAATAAACTTTTCTACCAAAACTATAAATGCGATAGTATGGAATCAAATTTGTTGTGTCAAAATTCAAAACTAAGCGTCTTTAAAAGCCGCACAATTGTTATTATATAGTTATTTTCACGAAAAGAGTTGACTCATGTATCAAGTAAATAAAATATAGGAGTCATTGAGTCGTAAATGAATTAATTTTGATGAAAATCCATAGGTTGAGTACGTGAACATCAAGATTTGTATACTAATATTGAAACTTACACACGTGTTTTACGTCATAATTAGAGGTTAAATACATTTGAATTTATTACCAAAAGATAAAGAATTTATTCAGCAATACGATTCCAAAAACCATTTTACTATAAAAAAATTCCTCGCGCCGTAAACCTCATTTAACTGAGGACGTGTCGCCAATAACCCATAAGACGCTGTACTGAGCGCTGTGACCGAGTCCTACACTTTGAGATGTAACCTTGAGCCCGGCCGGACCGAATTTTGGTCTACCCCGAATATGGGCGCGAGCATGGTCTACCTCGCTGTCGTTCCCAGTCAATAAGACAAGTTTTGGTTGTCATTTTCAGACAATAAGAAACGTTGCCGATTGACATTTCGGGCCATTAAATGCAACTAAATTCCAGTGTTTGATCTATCCGATGCGGAAAAACAGGCGTTCTTTGGCGATAGATCGGGGTCGAATCGCCGACTGTATTCGTAAAAAATACGTTCCGGTTGTCGTTCGGGCCTATAAAACGGGATCCAGCTTTATTTTTTGTTGGGGAAATGTGGTCCGATTGCCAATTTGTATGATAAATCACGGTTAGATTGTGATTTTTGGCATATATTGAGGCTCGGTCGTGATTTTTCGGTCTATAAACAAGTTGCGGCCGTCGATTTCGGACTTTAAAATGCTAGGAAAACGGTTGTTTTCGGCAAATAGAATGAAGTGAAATTGCCTATTTTGTTTAAAAAACTATTTTTTTCTGTAAAACGCAGACTTTTTCGGCCGATAAAATGCGGCCCTTAAATTTGTTGAGGTCAATGTTTTTGTCCTACAAATCGCAAAAGGGGTTTGTCGGTCAATTGTCTTTTTCGGGCGCTAAAACGAATCTCTATATTGCTATTTCCGTGGATAATATGCGGCTCGCTTACCGTGATAATAAAACGTGGTCCAGTCCATTATACTTAAAAAATTCAGTCATTTTGGTGTTTTTGACCACCAAGTTGGGGCAAAATTTATGTTTTTCCCGAAATATATGGGTATAAAACACGGCCAAATCTCTGATTTTTCCCGATAAAATGCGTTTCGGATTTCGCTTTTGTATATAAAACACGACCCGGCTTTATTTTTGACCGAAAAAAATGCGGTCCGATTGCCGTTTTTGAGCGATTAAGTACATTTCCGGCATTAAATACGGTTGGTACTCAATTTTCAGCCGATAACAAACTTTGTGGTCGTAGTTTTTGGCTAGTAATTGCTGTAAAATTGCCGATAACATTATCGATTTTGGCTGATAACACATACCCTGTCAGTAAATTTATCTAATAACACAGTTTGACCGTTTTCAGGCTAAAAATATGGTCCGATTGACGTTTTAGATGGCAAAATGAGAATATATTGCTATTTTAGGCCGATAATATGTATCTTGGGTGTCTTTTAAAATCGCCGTATCTCGGCCGATAAAATTTGTTTCGATCTTAGTCTCGGTAAAATCTTTGTTTTCGATGATAACATGCTTTGATACTTCCGCTGGCGGTTGGCCTTTGAATTGCGGTTTGGGTATAAACTATTGCGGTATTTTTGGCCGATAAACTACGTTCATTGGTCGTTTTTGGTCTAAAGGTTACGGCGACCATGAAATGTGGTAAAATTACCAGTTTTTCATCTGAAATAACAGGTACAATTTCTGATTTTGGTCCATGAATTCTATACAGTTGTCTTTTTAGGCCGATAACACACAATTTGGTCAATAAAACGCATTCAGCTATTTTTTACGGCCAATAAAATTATTGATATGGAATTTGTAACAAATTTCCAGGGGTGGAATCCTGGACCCCCCACCCCTGAAGGGTATTCCATACCCCCCCCCCCCCCGGAATCCCCGGCATTTCTCCCCCCCAACGTGACTCCCTGGATCCGCCCCTGTTCAGAAGCTTAGCACTCAAAGGGTTAACAGGGAATATTTGACTTTAAACAAATCAGGGATCAAAATTCCACATACTGGTCTGACATGAATATGGCTGCCGTGCATACGGGCAGGCATTTTTTAACTCATTTATACACCTCGGACACATCACCGTTAAACATGGACTACAAATCAAGGATCAGGACCCAAGTTACCAGTCCTACACGAGTATACTGCTGTCGTGTATACGGACAGGCAATTTTGAACTCATCAGTGAAAATTCACATTTTTACACCTTGAACACATCACCGTTAAATATCGACCACAAATAAGGACCCAAGTTACCCGTTTCAGATGAGGATACTGCTGCCGGGTATACGGGCATGCAATTTTTAACTCGTCAGTGACAACGTTACATACATTTTTTGATTATTTGAGGGAGGCCCTATTCCACGTCATAATTTCATTGGGGCATTCCCCCAAAACAAAACTCAAACAGAGTATTACGACAGGCCCAGAAGACCATCGGCTGGTTCACTCGTACCAACCACAACTTTATGTGTATTAAACACATCATCACCAACCTCCTTATTTTGCACATATTAAGGCATATGATAATAAATATTGTCCTTCTAGGCCTACAGGTGAATTGCGCTGTACAGGCAGGGCTTTCTACAGAACATCTCATCATAGCAGAAAACAAACCATTTGCTCCCAACTCCCATTCACTTTTTCAAACAAAACAGGGAATCTTACTTCTTGACATTTTCCCCCTACATTTAATTTATATTCCTTTTTACTTTATTTAATATTTCAAAAATTTATCCCATTCGTAGCTAACTATTAAATTAAATTCAATTATCTTTATTAAAAAAATGCTGCACAAACATACAGACAGAATAGTGTCAAAAAGGTATATTTTATACCAGTAACTAAAATTATAAAGTTAAACAATGAAAAAAACAAATCTAAAACATCAAGTGTGTAGGTAATACAAAATTATTTATCTTACTAGATACAATTATTCTTATCGACTGATCAAATTATTTTAAGGCATAGTTATACCTAGAAAAAAAACTCATCCATGGAATATACTGGCCTACTTATAAGGTAAGCCTTTATAGCATTCTTAATTTTTCTCTCATTATTAATCTTTTTAGCGAATTTCCCCTATAGGGAAGAAGCTATTACCATAGTCGGCATGGTAAGACCTAGGCCCGGGACCATGATAACTTTTCGTTTTGAGGTCCCCAGACCCCAAAAACACCATTCGTTCGAAACTGTATATATATATATATATATATATATATATATATATATATATATATATATATATATATATATATATATATATATATATATATATATATATATATATATATATATATGTGTCCGTGAGCACGATAACTCTCGTAAAAATTATCCGATTTTGATGAAATTTGGTATAAACATGTAAAGCAACATTTATGACTTTAAGTTCGAAAACCAGCCAGATCGCTCTATCCGAAGGGGTATTTTGGGGGGTTTTGTACCCCAAAAATGGGTTTTTCGAATTTTTTACATATAATTTTGGAAATAGTCAAATTTTAGTTTTTCCCATTGGATTCAGCTTAAAAAAACACACAATTTGGTATTTTGATCATTTCTCTACGCCAATTGGTTACCGAGATATTGAAAGTGCTAAACACAGTACGTTGTCTAATGTTATTCTTATGGAGGAAAATACAAATTTTATATCTCGCTTATTTATGAATGTATACTGATGAAACTTGGTATACGGCTTCATCTGGTTGTGGACCATTGATATTTGCTCAAAAAAACAATTTTTTACCAAAGGCTCCCGTAGCAGCAAACCTGCGTACTCAGCCCCATGTTATTCTTATGGAGAATAAGTAACGTGTTATCTGCCTTCATTATTACAATAAATTAATGAAATTTGGTATGTGGCTTTATCTACATGAGTTAAATTGATATTTGTATAAAACCCCATTTTTTGTGTTCCTTGCTTCAGCAAACCTGCATACTCAGCCGCCATGTTATTCTTATGGAGAATAATTAAAATGTCATAAATCGTTTATTTATGAATGTATATTGATGAAACTTGGTATGTGGCTTTATGTGGTATTAAGATACATATATATGCATTGGAAATTCGCTGAGTACGCAGGTTTGCTGCTACGGGGGTATTTATTTTTGCAGGAATATATTTCATAAGTTTAGAGCCGCCCATGTTTGAAGCTTTTTTCTTGAAAAATTCTAAATTATATTTTTCTACTATGAAACGATGTCTAGTGTCATAATCATGACCTTCAACAGTTTGCAGTCCTAAACGCAATGTAAAAATAATTGTTTCCAGATTATAAATATTGTGAACCGTTAAAATGTTAAGTTCAGAAAACAGATGCTTCACTGAATCTTTCCACTTTAAATTTAACATAATTCTTATAGCTTTTTTTGAAGCTTTAAAATGTTGTCCAAATTAATTTTTAGCGAATTTCCCCTATAGGGAAGAAGCTATTACCGTAGTCGGCATGGTAAGACCTAGGCCCGGGACCATGATAACTATTCGTTTTGAGGTCCCCAGACCCCAAAAACACCATTCGTTCGAAACTGTATATATATATATATATATATATATATATATATATATACACATATATATATGTGTGTCCGTGAGCACGATAACTCTCGTAAAAATTATCCGATTTTGATGAAATTTGGTATAAACGTGTAAAGCAACATTTATGACTTTAAGTTCGAAAACCAGCCAGATCGCTCTATCCTAAGGGGTATTTTGGGGGGGTTTTGAAAATGGGTTTTTTCGAACGGTTTACATATAATTTTTGAAATAGTCAAACTTAATTTTCCCCATTGATTCAGCTTAAAAAAACACACAATTTGGCATTTTGATCATTTCTCTACGTCAATTGGTTAGTGAGATATTGAAAGTGCTAAACACAGTACGTTGTCTAATGTTATTCTTATGGAGGAAAATAAAAATTTTATATCTCGCTTATTTATGAACGTATACTGACGAAACTTGGTATATGGCTTCATCTGGTTGTGGACCATTGATATTTGCTCAAAAAAACAATTTTTTTACCCAAGGCTCCCGTAGTAGCAACCTGCGTACTCAGCCCCATGTTATTCTTATGGAGAATAAGTAACGTGTTATCTGCCTTCATTATGAAAATAAATTAATGCAATTTGGTATGTGGCTTTAACTACATGAGTTATATTGATATTTGTATAAAACCCCATTTTTTTTGTTCCTTGCTTCAGCAAACTTGCATACTCAGCCGTCATGTTATTCTTATGGAGAATAATTAAAATGTCATAAATCGTTTATTTATGAATGTATATTGATGAAACTTGGTATGTGGTTTTATGTGGTATTAAGATACATATATATGCATTGGAAATTCGCTGAGTACGCAGGTTTGCTGCTATGGGGGTATATATATATATATATATATATATATATATATATATAACATTTTGATCGACCCCCCAAAACGAGTTCAGTGGGTCACGTTAGGTGGTCCCGGGCTAATGTTTCACCGTGCGGGTCATGCAGTTCACTTTCCAAAGGAAATTCATTAATTATGTGTAATTTTTAATAATTAAAATATTAGGGAGTTGTAACAGCATGACATGAAAAAGTCAGTAACCGAGAACTTTTTTATTTTTGAGGTAGAAACAAACATCCAGCGAGAAAGTTGCAGCTAACTGATGATCTTAAATTTGCATTCAGAAGAATTTGTTATAGAACTTATAGTTTGCTCAATAATCCGATGTAAATAACCGCCATGTTCAGTTCTACGCGCGCCACCGTCGCGGACCACGGCTCCACGCTGTTCTAGCATCCAGCATAGTTAAACGCTCCTCATTTTACTTAGATTTTCACCTAGAAAATATTAATGATGTAAATTTTACTCCATGTTGTATTGAGATTATTGTGTTTTAACATAGCTTTCAATTTTGATAAAACATTCAGTTATTGAGATATAATTTAATGATAGTTGACCCCACCTTTGATACGCCCGCTCCGATCGATATGTTAATAGGAGCAGATCTTTTTGCCTCCTCTGTCAAAGGCCAGTATATTTCTCTTGGTGAAAATATGCCTGTAGCTATCGACATAATTTTTGGATATGCCCTTTTACGGTCGACTCCTATTGTCTCATGTAGACCTACTCAAAGCTCATGCAATGGATTAGTTACACTCTTGACAACCAACAGTTTGGGCCTTCACGCCTCCATCCAATAGTTATAGGCTATTGAGGAACCCCCATTTGCTAGTAAGCAGTCCTTAGCTGAAGAAACATTTGAAAAAAATGTATGTCAACTCATACTCGCACTCATGATGGGAGATATGTAATCTCTCTGCCCTTTTCAGACGACCCGTCAAAATTGGGTGACTCAGATAAATTTTCAAAATCCATCCTTTTGTCTTTGGAAAGCAAGTCCGTAAGAATCCTGAATCTAAGCAGTCTTATGTTGATTTTATGAGAGATATTTTCAGGACATATTAAACTCTGTCAGACACCACCCTACAAGGATATACATCATTGCTACCTTCCTTATCATGGAGTTATTAAGGATGGAAAATTGAGAGTAGTATTTAACGATTCAGCACCTACATCAAATTCTCTGTCACTCAACAGTATTCTTCACCAAGGACCAAAACTCCACAACAACATATGTGATATAATTCTTAATTTTCGCAGACATGCAATTGTTTTTTTATGTGGTATCAAACAGATGTTTCGAAAAGTTCTTGTAAATGAAAAGGATCAGTTGTTCCAACTAATTCTTTGGAGGGAAAATGACGAAATGCCTCTTCAAGTCTGTAAGTTGACTACAGTTACTTATGGTGTTACATCATTGCTCTACTTAGCAAATCGTATTATTCAACAACTTATCAGCGATGAAGGGAAAAATCACCCATTAGCTGCCACTGTTCTTAAAGACCAGATTTATGTTGATGACGCTCTGTTGGGCAGTAATTGTATTGATAATGCTCTAATGTTAAGAAATGATTTAGTTCAGTTACTCAAAAAAGGAGGTTTCGAGTTGAGATAACGGTCATCAAATAATCCTTTGCTTTTACAATCAGTTCCTGAAGATCACAGAGAAAACCCAATTGGGTTTCGAGCTCCAGAACAACCAATTCATATTGTCCTTGAACTTAAATGAATTCCAAGTAAAGATGTATTTTCTTATTCTGTAGGTACTGAGAGGATAATTTAAACTCCCATAAAAAAAATTGTTTTAGTGTGATATCTCAGATCTACGACCCATCAGGATGGCTTACACCCGTAACCTTCTGGTCAAAATCATTCATGCAATATTTATGGACCCTCAATCTGGACTGGGATGACCCTTTAGATGATACAATTTTGCCGGTTTGGCATAAGTTTACTAGCAAACTTCCCTGCATTGAAACACTCAAGGTCCTTTGCTATGTTGGACTTTCTTCTATGAATAATATTCAACTACATGCCTTTTCTGATGGAAGTGAAGCAGGATATTTCAATTGTGTGTATATTAGAGTTGTGAACTCAGAAGAAAATATATCAACTTATCTTTCAATGGCAAAGTCAAGGGTTGCACCACTTAAGCGTATCTCAATACCTCGCCTGAAACTCTGCGGAGCACATCTGATGTCTAAACTTCTCAATTACTGTATACATCAGCTATCACCTTACAACAACATTGACTCAAACAGAGCACGGTGTGATTCTACTATAGTTGTTTCATGGATCGGTATGCCCTCTTATCGACTCAAAGTTTATGTGTGAAACAGAGTTTCAGAAATACAGGAAAATATTCTTCCAACATTTTGGTGGCATGTGCCATCATCGGAAAATCCAGCTGATGTTGGATCTCGAGGTTTATCTCCTCAAGCTTTGATCAATCACACTCTTTGGTGGGATGGACTTGTATGGCTATGTTCTTCTGATGAAAGTCGACCAAATTATACTTGTAAACCATTGACTGAAGAAATATATATACCTGAAACTAAGACACTAACGGCTAATGCACTCTCTACTATTCCTGGAGAACCATTTTCTCTCATCACTCGTATCTCTTCTTGGACAACTCTATTCCATGTTTCTGCCTACATGATGCGCTTCATTTATAATACTAGAAATGAGACAACACGTTCTGGAAATTTATCTTCTCAAGAATTAAAAGAATCACATAATCTAATTTGTAGGATGGTTCAAAAAGAACTTTTTTCAGAAGAAATAACATGCTTAAAATTAAATAAACCATACTCTATGCACATCCGACGTTTGGCTCCTTATTTGGATAAGGGCATAATTTGAGTTGGTGGCAGATTAAATAAGGCTGACATCTCACAAAGTCTTAAACACCCAATATTGCTCCCTAAAGGCCTCAGATTAGTTAATATACTGATTGACCATTATCATATCTTTTACTTGCACTCAGGCCCAACTCAAACCCAGGCTATGCTGGTTTTAGTGCCAACAAATACTGGATTCTTAGTGCCAGGAGTTTAATAAGATCCAGAATCTTTAAATGAATTAGACATTTCAGGTGTAAACCTCTCCTCACTTCTCCACTCATGGGAGAATTGCCTAAGAATCTAATTACACCTTCAAGGCCATTTTCAGTTTCTGGTGTTGATTATGCTAGTCATTTTTTTGTGAAGCAACATCTCTTAAGACGAGTTCAGCCTATTGAGGTTTATATTTGTATATTCATTTGTTTTTCTACAAAAGCAGTTCATATGGAGGTAGTAACCGATTTAACCGCTGATGCCTATATAGCCGCTCTTACCAGATTCGTATCAAGACGAGGAATTGTTTCAGATATAAACTGTGATATTGCCACAAACTTTACAGGTGCCTCAGAAAAGCTCAAAAACAACTTTGAGAATTTAACTATAGAACCAAAAGTCCAAAATTACGCAGAGAAGTTCAATATAAAATTTCACTTTCTACCCCCACATGCCCCTCATCAGGGAGGCCTGTGGAAAAGGGCTGTTAGAAGTATCAAATTTCATTTGATAAGAGTCATTGGGCAGCAGATTTTGTCCCTTGAGGAGTTTAAGACTTTACTTACACGTATTGAAGGAATGATGAATTCTAGACCAATTACTCCGCTCTCTTCAGACCCTTCAGATTTAGAATCATTGACACCTGGACAGTTTTTAGTTGGTGGACCTCTCATGGCACCACTTGAGCCTGGTCTATGTAGCATTCCTCTCAACAGATTAAGACGCTCGCAAGTGGTTCAGCAGTTTAGTCAACAAATATGGGCTCGGTGGCAAAAGGAATATTTGCACACCCTGCAGGAAAGGACTAAATGGCTCACTCCCAAAAGGAACATTGAAATAAATTATTTAGTTGTCATTCATGACGATAACTTACCTCCCCTCTCTTGGAAGCTCGGGCGAGTTTTCTCCGTCTCTCCAGGTACTGATGGAATTGTCCGAGTTGTGCACTTGAATACAACCATTGGATATTTCACTCGTCCAGTGTGTTTGGGCTATCCCTTATTCCTTTCCAACCTCTCCCTGCAATCTAGTGGACATTGAGTGAACTACATGAGTTTGATTGGTGCTGCAGTCTGGTGGCTGCCCTCAGAACTACTTAAGCTGGGGTGATATATCCACTTTCACTTTCTCTCTCTCTTTTCATGATGACTTGAAGGAAGCAACGTGTCTCTTTCCTAGCTGAGTTTTTAATAGTGTCTTATTTTTATCTTGAATTAAATATAGCGAAAATGTAGTGTTTATAGTTAACTGTCTAAAGTAATTGTTTTAATAAAGTCATAAAAATGTAAATTTCTCTGCGAAAGTGGGTAAGATCTCTCCAGTTTTTTTTTTTACAAGTGAACAATTTTCTACAACAGTGCAACACAGACAATATGTTGCCACTTCCCAATCCCTTGTCCTTTCATAAAGCCCAAATCCTATTTAAACAATGGGAAATAAAGTTTTCTGGCCAGATATTACATAAAATCAAGAGATTTTAAGGAAATTGTAATACTAAGTAAAATGTATCGGGTATAAAAGCTTAGCAGGCTACCCTTAAAGTTGTTACTAATCCATAATTAATTTAAAGTTACGTTCATCCTAGGAAGTCTCTCTAATGTATTTGATACAATTATAAGTGTTAATAAACAGTTTGGATCAAAATATACTATTATTTTTCATTTAAAACCTCAAATTCCTCAGTGATTTAAAGTAATACAGTCCACTCTTATTTTATAGAAGAAGTTATGTTTGTTTTTTAGGCATTGGCCTTGTCATTGGTCCTATCGGAGCCTGGATGGTTTAATTCAGTAAATAATAATTGTTGTGGTGACTTTGGGGTTTCCCTTGTAATCAATACTGATACTATTTTGGTCCATACTTCAGTCTGAATAAGAGATATCAGTTGCAAGTTGATTGTTGATTCTCAAACTGTGCAAAGTTGATGCTCATGTTTTTTTCATGCAACTTTCTCTTTATAACTTTCATGAAATACAATTGAGAAAAGTTATTAATGTGTTTTAAATAAATCCAAATAGTATTTTATTTAATTAATTTGTTATGAAATAAGTTTTATTTATACTTTGTCATTTATAAATAATCAAGATGGGTGCAAAAGAGGAGTTAGAAAGCCAGGCTTGTGTTGAAAAGCGTCAGAGATTATTTCGTAAGTTACAAGTTACCTTTGATTTAATAAATCTGGAAAACAATGAAGGTGTTTTTCTGGCTAGGGCCAAAAATATTGAAGATGATTTCAAACTGTTCAATGAAGTACAAGATAAGTTAGCAAGATTAAATTTTGTAATTGACACTGCAGTGGCTGTTGATACTGTGTCTGAATCTTATGAGGAATTACATTATAAGATTGTTGCTCAAAGTCAGTCAATTATAGAAAGTAGAGAGAACAATGTTCCAGTTCCTATTTCTCATGAAGCTAAACAGCTGAGACCAAAATTACCCCCGATAGACATCCCCAAGTTCAAAGGTGATTTAGACAAGTTTCCTGCCTTTAAGCCTTTATTTGACACTCTGGTACATGATACAGAGCTAGCTCCTATTCAAAAGTTTTCTTTTCTGAAATCTTATTTAGAGTATCCTGCCTTGTCACAGTTATTGATAACTTTGATTTTAAGGAAGAAAATTATCAAGCAGCATATGATAAGCTAGTTGAAAGGTATACAGATAAGAGATTAGTGGGTACACACTATCTGAATAAGCTACTACAGTTTAAGCCTCTAATAAATAGTTCTCCAAATAGCCTGAGACAGTTTATTGATGTATTTTGTGTTCAATATGAGTCATTGAAAGCTTTAAAAATTCCGGACTTAGCAGATTTTGTTATATTTAACCTAGCAATGAAAGTTCTCGATCCTGATACTAAGCGTTTATTTGAAGATAAACATTCTAAGAAAGATTTTCCTACTTTTACAGATTTATCGTCGTTTTTAACTGAGCAGTATAAAGTTGCCTCTATAGTGCAGGCCCCAAGTGTAAGTAAGCAAAGTACAAACCCCTCTTATTCTCAACCAACTGTTAAATCCAGTAAAAGTTTCAAACAAAGCTTATTTACTAAGTCTTTTACGTCTAACTCTCAAGAACCATACAGTGTTAATGTTAAGTGCCCCTTATGTAAGAGTCAGAATGAACACAAGTTAAGTTCCTGTGAAAAATTCATTGCGATGGCTCCCTTGAAACAATTTGAAACAGTAAATAGTCTGAAACTGTGTTATGCTTGTTTAGGCACTCACCCACGTGCAAGTTGTAAAAGTAAGTTTAGCTGTCGTACTTGCAAAAACAAAAACCATCACTCCATGTTGCACCGTCAACAACCAAACATACCACGAAGTAGTAATTCTGAGTCAGACAAATCTCCCTCTAATCCTAATCAGGTTACGTCAGGTAACAAGCCTTCCACTAATGCATTAAGCTGCCATGTGAAGTCTCAAGTGGACAAACGGAGTTCAACTACTGGGTTGTTAGGTACTGCACAATGTCGTGTATTATCTTCTACTGGTGACTGGGTGGAATGTCGAATGGTTGTCGATCCTGCTAGTGAGACATCATTCATTACTGAGTCCTTTGTTCAGACATTAAGATTACCACGTAAAAAGTACTCAGTTGATGTTGTAGGCGTAGGGTCATCCTCCTTTTCCAATAATCGTGGTTGTGTTTCTTGTACCATTGTTCCTCTTCATAATGAAGACACAATTTTGTCAGTTGAAGCAATAGTTTTGCAAACTATATCGTCCAACATGCCAAAAGTTAAGTTAGACTCAAGTACACACAAAAGGTTCAGTAATCTACAGTTAGCTGATCCAGAATTCGATAAACCCGGACCGATCGATCTGCTCCTGGGTGTTCAACACTATTCCAATATATTGTCAGATAATTGTGTGCATATCAAAGGTACACCAGCAGCGTTAAATACTATGTTCAGATTTCTCATCTTCGGAAAAATCCCCTCTCTTCACAAATCTCCAGTTTCTCTAACAATGTTTACCCACACACCTCCTCTTGATGATATGCTACGGAGATTTTGGGAGTCTGAAGAACCTTCTCATGTAATAGTGCCGAAGGATAAAAATGAAGTTGTATGTGAACAGCTCTTTCAAGAGACAACTACCCGCGATTGTTATGGCAGGTATCAAGTTTCACTTCCGTTCAAAGAAGCAACGCCCCCAGAAAACTTAGGTTCAACATGGCAAGTAGCTCACAAGCGCCTACTCACCTTAGAAAAACGATTGTCGAAAACCCCTGATTTCAAGCAACAGTATCATGCTAATCTGGAAGATTATGTTATGCAAGGTCACATGCATCCCGCCTCTACAAATATAGATTATCTATTAACTCACCATGCAGTAGTCAAGGAAAGTACCACAACACAGGTTCGAGTTGTTTTCAATGCTAGTGAAAAGAGTAACACTGGCAAATCTTTGAATGATTTTCTATTACCAGGTCCTAAGTTGCAATCTGATATATCTCAGATTTTGTTGTCTTTTAGAATGAATCCTGTAGCTTTAATAGGTGACATAAAGCAAATGTATCGATGTATTCGCCTTAATCCTCCTGACACTCAGTACACTCATTTGTTATGGAGAAATGAATCTAATCTTCCTGTTACTGAATGGGAACTTACCACTCTTCCGTTTAGGCTCACCTGCAGTCCTTTCCTTGCTCAGCAAACAATAAAGCAGTTAGTTGTGGATGAAGGAAAAGATTATCCTATTGCATCTAAGGCATTAACATCAAATATCTACATTGATGACATTGTTTGTGCAGTTCCTACAGAAAGTGAAGCAATTAATTTATACATTGAATTAACTGATTTGCTAGGTAAAGGTGGATTCTCTCTCCGAAAGTATTCAAGTAACAGTGTTGGTGTCTTATCACACATTCCTGAGGACCACCAAGAAACCCCTGTGTCATATGAGTCGTCTAACTGTGTTAAGCTCCTGGGTTTTCTTTGGGATCCTACATCCGATGAGTTTTGTTATAAGTTGTCCCTTGAGAATCCAGTAATGACAAAAAGAGGTGTTTTGTCACAAGTATCTCGCATCTACGACATAAATGGTTATCTTACCCCTGTGACATTTTGGATTAAGTGTTATATTCAAAGACTCTGGCTTGCAGGCATAGATTGGGATGAAAGTCTCCCACTTCCTCTTGCACAGCTATGGTTAGAATTTTACTCTCAACTATGTGAGATTGAAAAAATCAGAATAGCCAGGTATATTAGTTTCAAGGATCCAGTAGTCATCACAATCATTGGCTTCTGTGATGCAAGTGAAAAGGGTTATGGTGCGTGTGTTTACCTTAGAGTAAAATCAATGGATAATCATATTCAAGTAAACTTACTAAAATCTAAGAGTAAAGTGGCTCCACTCAAAACAGTTACAATTCCTCGGCTAGAGTTAAATGGTGCTTTATTGCTGTCTAAGATAATTGGTTCATTAAGAGATTATCTGTCTACTCTATCTAGTTATGGAATACTTTGTTTCACTGATAGCACTACTGTCCTTTCTTGGTTACATACACCACGCCATCAACTTAAAACTTATGTATCTAATAGAGTGGTTGAGATTTTAGAAATATTACCCCCTTCAGTTTGGAAACACATTCCTGGAACGCATAACCCAGCCGATGTTGCTTCGCGTGGCCTATATCCAGCTCAATTAGTTGATAGTAAATTTTGGTGGAATGGACCAGAATTTTTACATTTACCATTTTGTCAGTGGCCCCAAAGTGATTTCACAGTAACTGATCCAATCCCAGAAAGAAAAATAGACTCTCTTAGTCTTATCTCTCAAGGCAAAAGAAATTATAGTGTTGTTGAATCCTTATTACAAACACATTCTTCATTGACCAAAGTTCAACGTGACTTAAGTTATGTGCTGAGGTTCATATCTAATCTTCGATTAAAGGTAAATAACCGAAAACTTGGAGAGCTCACCCAGTCTGAGCTAAGTAATGCTTTAAAGGTACTTATGCGATTCACTCAAGAGAAATACTACTCAGAAGAAATTCATCGTGTAAAGAATGCTCAGCCTGTTAAAGGATTTGTTCGACACTTGACTCCTTTTCTTTGTAAGGATGGTTTGCTAATGGTGGGGGGTCGTTTAGCCCAAGCTCCTATTTCAAATGATAGAAAACATCCATATTTGATTTCCCGCAAAAGTCGATTAGCCGAGCTAATATGCTTACATTATCATAAATTGACATTACATGGAGGTCCATTATTAATGCAGTCTTTAATTCAAAGAAAGTTTTGGATTCCTGGTATACGTTATCTTTTAAGAAGTGTTGTATTTAAGTGTTTGAGTTGCTATAGGTTTAAAGCTAAGCCTTTAGAACCACTTTATTTCTTTATTGGTAAGTATCTTAATTGCCATACTTAAATTATGGTTAAGACTAAATTACATTAACAGAGTATGTAATGCTAATAATAACTGATAGAATTTTGATTATTTAAATCCTTGAATAATAATCTTCTTTCAAAATAATCTTCGTCCAACCTTGAAACACAAACATTTTGATTTTAAATTTATATTATATTTTCATTGTTGTTTTCATTTTAAAAATCTTCAATTTTGTATGGACATTTAACGATAAGGTATTGCTTTAATTTATTTTTGAATTGTCTTATGTTACTTAAAGATTTTATTTCTGAAGGAATTTTGTTGTAAATTTTGATTGATATGTAGTCTGAGCATCTTTGTCGGAATGTTGAATTTGGATGTGGCAAGTCTATATGGTTGATATTTCTCGTGTTATAATTATGAATTTGTCTTCTGAAGGAAAATTTATCAAGGTTCAAATGTACAAAACTTGCTGCTTGTAATATAAAAATTGACGATAATGTTAGAATATTTAATTGTTTGAATAGTTGTTTGCACGATGTTCTTCTTGAGACTTGACAAAGTGTTCTTATAGCTTTTTTCTGCATTTTAAATACAATTTTGGCATTTGGGCTTGAACCCCATATAATTAGTCCATATGATATATGTGAATGGATATAAGCATAATATACCATTTTATTTATGTCTAGAGTGCAGCATTTAGAAAAACATTTTATCAAAAAGATTCCTGAACTGATTTTTTTGCAAATTTTATCAATGTGAGATAACCATGAAAGATTTGGTTGTAATGTTAATCCAAGAAATTTATACTCAGTTGCCAGTGGTATCGTAGAGTTGGCAAGTTGAACAAGTTGAATTGTTTCATTATTAAATTTTTTATTATATTGTAAAGCTGAGGATTTCAAATCATTTACTATCAAACTGTTATCTGTAAACCATTGTTCCATTTTAGAAATTTGAACAAAAGAAGATATCTCTAATTGTTTGTTAGAACTTTCGGTAATATTGAGAGTTGTATCATCTGCAAAAAGTATTACTTCTCCTTTATCTACGACGGATGGTAGATCATTCATGTAGATAATGAAAAATAATGGCCCTAAAGTAGAACCTTGTGGTACTCCATGAATTATATCAGATGATATTCTTGATTTTGTTGGATGTTAGATGTTCCCAGTTTTAGGTTTAAAGATGGTAAGAGCTTTTGTAAATACTGGTGTCGATTTAGCTGGTCCTTTTTTATATAAAGAATGTAAAAGGCGAAATGCAAGGACCTATAAATGTTGGATAGTTTTGTTTATTTGTTTATGTACTCGTGCTGTACATATTGATTTAGTCACTAGACAGTGATCTCTCAACTGCAGCTTTTTTGTCGTCGTTGGACAGATTTATTTCCAGGAGAGGACTACTATCTACAATGTGCAGTGATTTAGGTTCAAACTTTGTGGGTGCAGCAAGAGAACTGAAAGACATTAATGCTGTGCTAATGCAAGGAAATGAGGAAATCAAGTCGTACTGCGAAGAGCGCCAAATCACCTGGCAGTTCAACCCGCCTTCAGCTCCAAATTTTGGTGGTTCATGGGAATCTGCCAGAAAATCTATGAAACATCATCTGAAGAGAGTAATTGCTGATCGTCCCTTGACTTATGAAGAATATTCCACCTTATTGGCGAAAATAGAGGCCATCCTCAACTCTCGGCCCTTGTGTCCAATGTCATCTAGCCCATCAGACGGTTTCGACTACTTAACCCCCGGACATTTTCTTATTGGAGCTCCTCTACTTCTGAGTCGTCCTGAGCAAGATTATTCGACTCAACCAATTGACTTCCACTCAAGATGGCAGCTTATTTCCCGGAGAGTTCAAGATTTTTGGCGGCGATGGTCTCAAGTATCTACAACTTAATTCAAAGGCCAAAGTAGGATAGCACCATCCCTAATCTCACCCCAGGGAAAATGGTCCTTTTAAGTGAGAAGAATCTTCCTGCAACGTCATGGTCCCTTGGCAGAGTCATTGAAGTGTACCCAGGCATTGATGGAACTGTGCGTGTGGCAAAGATAAAGACAGCTAATGGAACGTTCACGCGTCCTGTCAAAAAACTGTGTTTGCTGCCTATTCAGGACTAAGTTAAAAGTATGTTTAAAGTTGTGTTATTTGTAATAATTGTGTGTCAAAATATGCATTTTGGGTGGGGGGAATGTTTGGGCTATCCCTTATTCCTTTCCAACCTCTTCCTGCAATCTAGTGACATTGAGTGAACTACATGAGTTTGATTGGTGCTGCAGTCTGGTGGCTGCCCCCAGAACTACTCAAGCTGGGGTGATATATCCACTTTCACTTTCTCTCTCTCTTTTCATGATGACTTGAAGGAAGCAACATGTCTCTTTCCTAGCTGAGTTTTTAATAGTGTCTTATTTTGATTTTGAATTAAATATAGCGAAAATGTAGTGTTTATAGTTAACTGTCTAAAGTAATTGTTTTGATAAAGTCATAAAAATGTAAATTTCTCTGCGAAAGTGGGTAAGATCTCTCCAGTTTTTTTTTACAAGTGAACAATTTTCTACAACAGTGCAACACAGACAATATGTGGCCACGTCCCAATCCCTTGTCCTTTCATAAAGCCCAAATCCTATTTAAACAATGGGGAATAAAGTTTTCTGGCCAGATATTACATAAAATCAAGAGATTTTAAGGAAATTGTAATACTAAGTAAAAGGTATCGGGTATAAAAGCTTAGCAGGCTACCCTTAAAGTTGTTACTAATCCATAATTAATTTAAAGTTACGTTCATCCTAGGAAGTTTCTCTAATGTATTTGATACATTTACAAGTGTTAATAAACAGTTTGGATCAAAATATACTATTATTTTTCATGTAAAACCTCAAATTCCTCAGTGATTTAAAGTAATACAGTCCACTCTTATTTTATTGAAGAAGTTATGTTTGTTTTTTAGGCATTGGCCTTGTCACAGTGACTAAGGTGTCCATACTTTCCATTGATCAGTAAAGATAATACTTATTACCAACCCCCCTTTCATTCATAATTGTTCCTGATCATTTTTTTGTTATTCTGAACCCAGAGGTTCAGGGGGGCCCGAAATGTTAAATATTCAACATTAACTTAATAAACTTTAAAATAATAGAAGCGTACAGTTCGTGTCACAATGCTTGACGCCTGGTTAGCGTATGCTCTGGAATGACTTTTCGCCTCAATTTGGCTTTGTACAGTTAGTGTTACAGTATACTTTTGTAAACAGAAAGCAAAATTACTTTATTTAATTTTAAAACATTGGTTTTGGTTATTTATGTTATTGTCTGCTTTTATTTAGATCAATTTGAGTTGTTTCTCGCCTTTCCCAGGCACCAAGCACCGTGGCCCGAACTGTATTCAGTTGTATTAATCAAATGATTCTACAGCTCGGCAACACTGACGTCATATCCAAAGTGCAGTTCTACCATCCTGGCGTCGGTGAGTCTAGGCTCCACTCTCGTTCGCCACACATCAATTTTGCATTGCAATTAGACTCAAAACGTTCTCAACTCAATCTCTACATTATATACATTTACCAATTGTGTCATTTCATATTTAATCTTTACTCTAAGTAAGTAATAAGAGATAATCAAGAATCCTGAAGAAGATTTTATTTTTTAGTTTAACTAAATGTTTTGTTAAAACGTATCGTGTACAGTCAAGTAGTAATTTTAGTATGCTCATTTATTACAGGGAAGTAGTGAATTTATTTCATTCCAAATCAGTTAAAGAACAAAACTATTCAAATGTGCAATTTTATCAACGTCACATCACAACATGGATATTCTTCGTGGTCCTCCGTAATCAGGCACTCGTCTTAGTCTATCACTCTGGCGAGAGCAACGCTTCGCAACAGCTTCAAGTCCAGCTCCAGCCTACTGATTCGTTCATGGGTTTACACCGTCTAAAGGATTTAAGGTACTCTACAATTTCTAAATAGGAAATAAGAGATTTCCAATAAATATAACACAGCTAATATATCCTGTGCAATGCCAATAGTTTTCTTTTCACAATCTGCCCAGTTTTCATTTTCTTCTCCTTCATTAATGCCGTACAAATTTAGATTTTCCCTTCTGCTTCGATTTTCTAATCTTGTTTTATCTCCGATTTTTGTTTTCAGTTGTTTCAATTTAATTTTCCAAGTAGGAATTATCAATTTTAATTCATCATGCAATGTATTCACTTCATATTTTTGCTCACTTCACTATTCCATTTTTCCAAGATTTGTGCAATGTAGATAACCGATTTCTCAAAAGGTCCCCCTCCAAATTGATCAATAAGACTTGCTTTTTACTATTATTTGTCCATTTTTTTAGTAAAAGTATTAATTATCACTCCAAATTTAGAAATAGCAGCTGGTATCATCGATTGTTGATTTAAGGTGCTCTACAATTTCTAAATAGGAAATAAGAGATTTCCAATAAATATAACACAGCTAATATATCCTGGCAATGACAATAGTTTTTTTTTTTTATTGTCTGCCCAGTTTTCATTTTCTTCTCCTTCATTAATGCCGTAAAATTTAGATTTTCCCTTCTGTTTCGATTTTTGAATCTTGTTTCATCTCAGATTTTTTCAGTTGTTTTAATTTAATTTTCCAAGTAGGAATTATAAATTTTAATTCATCATGCAATGTATTCACTTCATATTTGTACTCACTTCACTATTCCATTTTTCCAAGATTTGTGCATTGTAGATAACCAATTTCTCAAAAGGTCCCCCTCCAAACTGATCAATAAGACTTGCTTTTTACTATTATTTGTCCATTTTCTTTAGTAAAAGTATTAATTTTCACCCCAAATTTAGAAAGAGCAGCTGGTATCATCGATTGTTTCAGTCCTGAAACTGACATTATGACACAAATAAATCACGAGATAGTTCAACAGAACATTCACTATAAATAGCAAAATGTAACTGGCCAAACACAAGAATAGAGCCATTCACTGAACGTTCTCACACAACACTGTCAGCTCAGCAATGCTCGTTGAAACTGGGAAAAATACTCTATCTTAATTATCTTAAACTGGACAATACTTCCACTTTAAAAATATTATCATGACTTGAAAAATGCTTGGCAGCACTCTTTGAACAAGTGTTTCTTCCTGTGATACCATAAATACTGATTAGTAACATTTATATTGTTTATATTCTCCATTAAAAAAATGGTTAGTACTTCAAATAAATTATGATTCTATAAATTAATTCTAGTTATAAAAAACAAAAATTCAACACCATTTATGGCGGTAAAATAATGGAATACCCCCGTCGCAGAAAACCTGCGTACTCAGCGAATTTCCAATATATATATATATGTATCTCACTACTACATAGAGCCATTTACCAAGTTTCACAAAAATACATTCATAAATAAGTGATTTATAGCATTTTATTTATTCTCCATAAGAATAACATTAGGGCTGAGTACACAGGTTTGCTGCAACGAGGAAGATAAAAATGTGTATTGTTGCAATTATCAATATAACTCAACCAGGTGAAGCTACATAAAATTTTTATTAATTTAGGTTCATAACTAAGAGAGATATACAACTTTACCTATTCTCCATGCCATATGAATAACGTGGGGGCCGAGTATGCAGGTTTGCTGCTACGGGGAAAATCAACAAAAAACCTTTTTTGTGCAAATATCAATATACCACAACTAGTTGAAGCCACATACCAAGTTTCATCAATATACATTCATAAATAATCGAGATATAACATTTTATTTATCCTCCATAAGGATAACATTGGACAACGTACAGTGTTTAGCACTTTGAATATCTCTGCAACGGTTGGACGTAAAACAATAATTAAAACACCAAAATGATTGTTTTGTAAAGCTAAACTGATTGATAAAAAGAAATGTGATGTTTTTAGTAAAAAAATTATCTGAGGAAAATCCAAAAACCTTTTTCCCATAAGATTAACATGGGAAATTTTATGAACACGTTTTTTGACTTTTATCTACAACAACTTAACCTAGGTTAATGATTCAAAATACCAAATTGTTTGTGTTTTTAAGCTCTATAAAATGGCTATAACCAAAATTATGTCTTTTTAAAATTTTAGGGGGGAAAATTTAAAAAACTGATTTTTGGAAAATTTAAAACCCCCATAAAACCCTCTTCCCATTGTTTGATCGATCTGGTTTTCGAATTTAAAGTCATAAATGTTACTCTACACATTTGTGCCAAATTTCATCAAAATCGGGCGTTTCTTTCAAAAGTTATTGCAGTAGCGGACACTGCAAATCTATATCTATAAAAGAGGAAGTATGTATGTATATATGTATGTAGCATATGGACTCCGAAACCGCTCGACAGATTGTAATGAAACTTTCAGGCATTATTAAGCATTATTCAAGGATGGTTTGTGTGAAGTTTGGTGCAAATCTGTCCAAAGGGCTCCGACCCAGAGGGCAAACAAGGGTCAGGTTTTAGAAATTTAGTGTTTACAAAATTAACAGCTGTAATTAAGTAACAGCTGTAATTAAAAAAATTCAAAGTTTTGGGCACAGCAACGCGCGCAGGGTAACTGCTAGTTTATATATAAATTTGAACGAATAGTGTTTTTGGCATCTGGGGACCTCAAAACAAAAATTTATCATGGTCTCAGGCTTAAGTCTTACCATGAGACCTACGGTAATAGCTTCTTCCCTATAGGGGAAATTCGCTAAAAACCTTTGATAATTTTATAGGACCCCTAAAATTAAACTTTGAATATTATATGTCAAAAACATGTTTTTAAATAGATCTATTTAAAATGATTCTATATTTTTACTATTTTCCAAACCCTTTTTGAAAACCAATTTTAGGATAAAGTAAATGTCATATCAAAATCTTAGTACTTTTTTATACGTACTAATCACTGAACATCTAAAATAGTTATTTTCAAACGATTTAAAATTTTATTAAAATGTAAATTTTGATTTTATGTTTTTACAATAATTTGAGATTGGGTCTTTTTTATCAATGCAAATCATACAAAAACTGTCAACAAACACTTTGATAAAATAATAATAAAAAGTGTCCTAAAATAGGATGGTGGTAAAAAGAGGGTTATTGATGAAACTTAATTTTATATTTGGAATCAATAACACTGGAGAATAACTTATATTTTAATTTGAAATAATTGAACATAGAAATTGTAAGACTGTGCTGTTTTGGCATCGTATACTTAAAACCTATAAATAAATAGCTTTAAGAATTGAGAAAATAACAAATAACATTATAAATATACTTTCATTAAAATTTTAAAATAGAAGTTATTCTAGTTTGAAAAGAGCAATAAATCAATATGCAAAATTATTTAGGTTATATTGAACACATTTGAAAATCTTATCGTGGAAAATTGAAGGCACAATCCTTTACAAATAAGAACAGTAAGAGCAGTCAGAACAAACTTCTGACTTGATGGCAGCTTTACAAAAGGTTGAGGGAAAAGTTGCCCTCGACACTGTTTATTAACAAAACCAAGAAACTACAAATGTAGTGTAATGATCTTCTTAAATTTTACAATATAAAACAACTCACTTCGTCCAATGGTATGAGGTAAGTAAGAGGAAGTAAGAGGTAGGATTGTGGGGGGATAACATTAACCGCCTCGTTCGAAAACTGGCCATCAAGTCATCTAGTAGAAAGAGTTAAAATAAAACATTTGTTATTATGTCTGTTTATTCTTTTTTCTTTTAAAACTACTAAGATTGCTCAAACATAAAAAATATAGAAATCAAAATTGATTTCTTTAAAGAATCTGATATTGTGATGTACTTACCAACATTAAATCGACGTTTGGCCCGTCCCCCGCCCCTTGAAATTGTCCAGGAATCATCATATCCCAATGAGGGTCCTCAAACAAATCATCGACGTCATCATCGGGGGGCGGGGGATCAGGGGTCGGGGCAATGTAGCGTTTATATATGAAAGCCCCGACCCCTATAGCCAGGGCAGCTCCAGCGCCATACGTGAGCAACTTTCCGTGAGCTCTGAAAGAAAATGCCATCAATTTACTAATAATAAATTAGAAAAACATGTTATTAATATTTGTTACTTACTTATTGTAAACATATATGGTACTTATCTAATCTATATATTAAACAAACCCGTTCAAGGAACCTTTGAGAAAACCAGAAGTCTGACACCTATGCTTGATTGAAAAGGAGTCATTCTCATCCTTTTCAGTACAGGGGCGGATCCAAGGGGGGGGGCGGTAGGGGCGGTCGCCCCCCCCAAACCTAAGAATTTTTGTATTTTATTTTATTATTCAGGCATATGTTGAAAGTTTGAATAAATCCGAATGAAAATGTAAGCATCAAAAGCCTCACGAAACCCCGTTTTTCGGTTCCTAGGATAAAATTTTGCCGCTCCTGTCTACAAGGTTACATTAAAATTCAAACTAACGAACCTAAACGTTTCTTTGAATGAAATAAAATACACATAATTAGACAGGTGAAATTTTAAACATCCATTTTAGTATATAAAACATTACTTAGATCCATGTATTTAACCTAAAAGCGTCTTACAAAAACATGGATATTCCCGAGTATCACGAAGTTGTTGCAGTTTTGCCAGTCGACAGACCGAAAATGCAGTGTTTTCAACATGATCTTGGAGATAAATTTTAGCAGCAAAGGTTGCTACAATTGTATTTGGTGATTATTTTTTACTTGATTTCGCCCGCCTACCGTCGTTTGCTATTAGCGGTGTTTTGTTTTCAGGTTAGGTTTGATTTTTTTTAAACCGCGTAATCCGTTGCTAGGCAATAAATATCCAGTGGCTAGGCTAGAAGAAAAAAGTGCCTTGAATTATATGTAATGAAATAAGAAGAAATAAAGATTAATTTGCATGCAAACAGAAGCTCATACGCCAAGTATTTTATTTTGTAAAAATGTGGTATGACATAATTTTTCGAGTGGTTGACCTTGGCTGTCAGCCTTAATCCTAATTGTATCTTCGCGTAGTATAGTTCAGTGTTGCAGATTTCAAATACGTTTTGTAAATAGATTTTGTGTGGGTAAATAGTAGAAAAAATCCATATTACTTGTTCTTAAGACGCCTACAGATGACGTAGAAAAAAGTGTAATGCCTAAATATTTAATTTTTATTTACGGTCGGGCGCAGTAGAACTAAAGTAATTTTTGTTTAGCTTGTTTAAAAAGTTAAGATTGATTTTTTCTTGAGTACAAGGTTATTGATACATTATGTTAACTTACTTTCATTCGTTGTATAATTTCATATAGTTATAAAAAATAATGGGGGTGCCAAGGACCATCCACAGTGAAGGGGGAGAGGTAACTTTCGGTGACCGCCCCCCCCAAACATGACCTCTGGATCCGCCCCTGTTTCAGTAACTCTGATGTATACTTGAATGAAAGGATTATCGGTGAGTATAAAGTGGGGGAAATTGTTTGTAGTTAATGATCAAACCTCTCCTAAGGTCTTAAATTAAACTAGTTACCCTGTTGCTCGAATCCGATCAAGTTAAACGAAAGTTTACTTCAGTTGTAAACACACATAAAACATCTAATATTAAATGGATGATAGCATAATGAATAATGTTGATAACGTACTTTCAATCAACATCTTTAGATTTCTGCCGTGGGATAGCGCCACTATTCCGAAAATTTAAGTCCTTTACGTCCTTTGCTGTATTTAAGTGCTGCCCTTTCTTAAAATGTTGAGACGTATTGGCAAAGCTTCGTAAAAATACCTTTAATTTTACAGCTCAAACGTTAAAATCCATCCAGCCGTTATCGAGTTATGACTGTGAAGAAAAAGCCCCTAGTGTATTAATATATAGGATAGAATTGAAAAGTTAAACACATTTTTAAATTGAGACAATTTCATCAATTGTGATCTGATTTGACTATAAAACGTAAAAATCAGATGAATAAGCGAAGCTGTTGGGCAAAGCTAGTTCGATGTGGATTTATATACACATTGAAACAGGTATGTTTGTATCTGATTTATGCTATTAGTATAGACAAAAAAGTTGTGGGAAAATCTAGGTAATTGTTGTTATTGCTTGGTTGTTTACACGAGCTGCAACTAGCGTTGGATGATAACGTCCAAACCTCTATAAACAAATCCAAGCAACCACAAGTTACATGTCACATGCCAAAGTCGGAGGTAGGAAGTGATAGGAGAAGCCAGTGGGGTGGAGCCCTGAGGCCGGAAAAAAATTATTATTCTTCTAGAGTAAATAAGATGCAGAGTAAAATTCATAAGCCCAGGTCACCATATGAGTTTTTCCTAACATCAAAACACTGTAAAATGTACAACTTCATTTAGTATAAAAAGTAGGACAGATTTAAGTCTTGTTGATCAAAACTATTTAAACAAATTAAAATAATTACAGGGCAATAAAAACTTACCCTATAAACTCTTTGAAGAGCTTCATTTTTGAAGAATTTTTTCCTATGTTGCCATAGATACTATTTTAATTATCATCTAAAAGTGGTTATATTTTGCTTGATTCTCCCCAAAAGTCTGACACAAGAGCATAAAATTAATGGATCATTTTGTTAGATATTTATTTTGTGTGGGCCTGTTCCGTAAAATAAGATGGAATAAATCTATAATATATACAACTGTATGTGTAACTCACTCACTCACTCACTCACTGAGGTATACGAATTCTAGACCACTTCTAGACGAGCTAGAAACCTAAAATTTTTCAAGCTAGCTTATAGCTTGTAACCCCCAGAAAAATCGCCAAAACTGACAATTTTTTATTTTAACCCCCTAAAAAATATTTAAAACCCCGCAAAAAAGTCTTATTTTAAAATTACAGTTTTTGAGCTCTAGCGGCTGAACAGATAGACCTATCGAAAAACAGACACCTCCACGACCTACGGATTTTGCAACTTCTACAACATTGTTCCTATGACTTTTTGTCGTATCTCGCTCTCTTCACCCTTAGGTAGCGCTAGATTTTTCAAATTTCAGGTAATTTCGGCGGTTATTTTTGTGGTTTTAGCGAATTTCCCCTATTAGGAAGAAGCTATTACCGTAGGTCTCATTGTAAGACTTAAGCCCGAGACCATGATAACTTTTTATTTTGAGGTGCCCAGATGTCAAAACACTATTCGTTAATATTTATATATATGTATGTATGAATGTATGTATATATGTGTGTGTGTATCCGTTACACGATAACTTGAGTAAAAAAGTCAGATTTCGATGAAATTTGGCTCAAATGTGTAAAGTGACATTCATGACTTTAAGTTTGATAACCAGTAAAATCGGACCATGGGAAGGGGAGTTTATGGGGAATTTAAATTTTCCAAAAATCAGTTTTTTTGCACTTTCACCCAACAACTTTTAAAAATCTAAATTTTGGTTTTGAGCATTTTATAGAGCTTAAAAAAATTTAGTATTTTAAATTATTAACCTAGGTTAAGTGGTTGCGGAAAAAATCCAAAAAAACCTGCTCATAAAACCTCCCACATTAATCTTATGGGAAAAAGGTTTTTGACTTTTCCTCAGTTCATTTTAATGTAAACTTTACATTTTATTTTACCAATCAATTCAGCTCTACAAAACAATCATTTTGGTGTTTAAATTGTGATTCTACGTCCAACCGTTGCAGAGATATTCAAAGTGCTAAACAAAGTACGTTGTCCAATGCCTTATGGAGAATAAATAAAATTTGATATCTCGATTATTTATGAATGTATATTGATGACACTTGGTATGTGACTTCACGTAGTACTGGTATATTGATATTTGCACGAACAATTGATTTTTTGTTGATTATCCCAGTAGCAGCTAACCTGCATACTCAGCCCTAATGTTGTTCTTATGGAGAATAAGTAAAGTTTTATATCTCCTTTAATTATGAACATTCATTAATAAAACTTAGTATGTAGCTTCAACTGGTTGAGTTATATTGATAATTGCATAAAAACACATATTTTGTGTTCCTTGTTGCAGCAAACCTGCACACTCAGCCCTAATGTTATTCTTATGGAGGTCATTTAATTAAATATCGAATATCTTATTATTGACTACCGATTATCGCAGTCGATTACTCATCTAGCAACGAGATGAACACATCATGTTAAATTGTAACTTTCCCATTCCTCTACATGCTGTGGTGGATCAATGGATTCAGTGTCGGACTTACGATTAAGCGATCCCGGTTCAAATCCCACTTTTTCTGATTACTTGTTGGGATCTGCATTTTTAATTTTGCGTTAATTATTTTGTTCAAATATTATTATTGTAGTTTACCATTTAAGGTCTAGATTTTTTGTTAAAGTTTACTTTATATTTTTTAAATCAAAATTAATTAATTTGTAATATGTTGAACAACGAATAGCCACCATGCAGCACTCTGCGGAGTTAGGTTACTATAATATTGTCATGAACTGCAGCGAAAGTTGTGAATTTTTACACATAAATACATTTGTACTACCGTACAAAACAAAGATCTAGAATCGGTAGTCAATAATACGATAGTCGATATTTAATCGAATGACCTACCCATCTGTTGTAAACTGAAGGCTATCCCCTTAAACATTCACAAACTCTACTATTTCAATTGATAACCCCCTCATATTTAAATAACTGCTGATTTGTCTATTTCTTTTTTGTATAAGTAGCAGTATAATGTCGGTTCAGGGCCACTTAATATGACACCACTTTCACTTGAGTTAGGTACCCGGGTTACCCACGGGTACTACACCCACCCGATAGCGACCTGGGGGTTAAGCTCCCCCCCAGCGAGCGAAGCGAGTATTTTATATTCACTATTAATAAAATTCCTAAAGCAATTGGTTTGTTTAATATTTTGATAGTTCTAAAAACGCTACTAGCACTCAAAACTGACTGTTATGAGATATTGACCGATAGGTAAGGTCTCAATTCCATCGTTTCCAAAAGTATTGTTATTCTTGGACAGCTGAATCATAAGGATGCATTTTTATGCCACTTTAGGAGAACAATGTTATCCTTTTCTGCACTTAACACGTTCGCTGCGCAGTACGAGTATACCCGTATAGTTGCGGTTGTTCCCCCGGAGCGCGCTATGGGTATGCCCGTACAGTTGCCATGCAAACGTTACAGGCTTCAGTGTGCACTAGTGTGGCGCGAGGGGTAAACGATATGTTGCCAGCGTGTAGCTTAGAATGCGAGCTTTATTTTGGTGTAGGTTGGTAGTAAATTTCCCCCAATGTCCCGACCATTACGTTACTTCCCTGCGGTTGTTTTCGTCTGAATTATTTCCTGTTCATGGCAACCCTGGTTGTCTACTGCTATCTGGATTGTTCTGCTACTTGGTGGCGTTTTGTAGAACTACGTCCAGTGGTGTTGTAACGCAGTACAGCACCGCACAGTTTTTTTTTTTTCATTCGTTAGCCGGGAATTCAAAATGTGACCGCGCCTATCGGAACAGTTGCAGGGTGGCGGGAACACGCCCACGAGCGTGCTTCGCAGCGAACGTGTTAAAATGTTTTTATGAGGCATTATTATTATAAGTAACGAGGATGGAAAAACACATCACTCGTAACACACAGACAGCCAATCAACTGTCAAACTTACAGTGTAGCCAACCCACTCGTAACACACAGACAGCCAATCAGCTGTCAAACTTACAGTGCAGCCAACCCACTCGTAACACACAGATAGCCAAACAGCTGTCAAACTTACAGTACAGCCAACCCACTCGTAACACACAGACAGCCAATCAGCTCTCAAACTTACAGTGCAGCCAACCCACTCGTAACACACAGACAGCCAACCAGCTGTCAAACTTACAGTGCAGCCAACCCACTTGTAACACACCTACAGCCAATCAGCTGTCAAACTTACAGTGCAGCCAACCCACTCGTAACACACAGATAGCCAAACAGCTGTCAAACTTACAGTACAGCCAACCCACTCGTAACACACAGACAGCCAATCAGCTCTCAAACTTACAGTGCAGCCAACCCACTCGTAACACACAGACAGCCAACCAGCTGTCAAACTTACAGTGCAGCCAACCCACTTGTAACACACCTACAGCCAATCAGCTGTCAAACTTACAGTGCAGCCAACCCACTCGTAACACACAGACAGCCAATCAGCTGTCAAACATATAGTGCAGCCAACCCACTCGTGATTCACAGATATCTTACCAAAAATTCCTTTGTAAAATCTCTACAAGATAAGTGTGTACTTTTGTTACTATTTATTTCTGGAAATTCTAATAAAACTGAAGCGAAAGCTGTATAAAAATAAACAGATAATTAATTTTGTTTAAATTTTCATTAAATTTCTTAAAAAAGGTACTTTTGTGCCCCATTAATTATAAAATTGTTTGACTTTTTTCATTATTTGATAAGCTACACAAATAACGGAAATAATAAAATAATAAAATGAAATAATATCCATTGAGCACGTATTTATAGATGCATTGAATAATATTAGCACATTTTGTGTCAAGGAGGAGTACAATATCAGATCTATAGTAATTTATTTATTTATTTATTTCCTCCGTTCCACCATTACAACATTACAAATCATTTGTATATATAAATGGCAACAATATAATGCATTCAAAACTGTGATTTACATACACAATACTTTACTAACAAATTACCAACTACCAACAACAATCCTAATTAAATCACAGTATAATCCTATACTCTAATATGGCAAGGTTTGCGTGCGTCCATGCTTGCTTGGAACTCTGATCTCAAAAAAAGTACCAACGATTTCCTTCAAATGTTGGAAATAACTAATTTCTGGGATAAAAATAAGTTCTAGACAGGTCCAATCCCTGGGAAAAATCAAATAATGTTAAAAATCGAAAACGAATTCGCAAGCAGCACGCTGACGTGAGGGAAGTGAATTTCCACATATAATATTTTTAAAACTCAAAACCAGTGTAAAAACAAACATTTATTCCAATTTTATTGAAATCTGAAAATATTGATTTTTAGCGAATTTCCCCTATAGGGAAGTTAGCGAATTTCCCCTATAGGGAAGAAGCTATTACCGTAGGTCTCATGGTAAGACTTAAGCCCGAGACCATGACAAATTTTTTTTGAGGTCCCCAGATGACTGACTAAACACTATTCGTTCAAATTTATATATATGCATATATATATATATATATATATATATATATATATATATATATATATATTATATATATATATTTATTTATATTGCATTCATTTGTTAGGGCTACTGATATAATAATAATCAAATGAAACATTTTTCAACTGAGTACCCTTAAGGAATTTCTTTATTTTTATTTTTATTTTTAAGACTACATTTTTAAGACTACATGTTTCGGGACATAAGCCCATCATCATGGTCAACAAATGATTTGTTGACCATGATGATGGGCTTATGTCCCGAAACATGTAGTCTTAAAAATAAAAATAAAAATAAAGAAATTCCTTAAGGGTACTCAGTTGAAAAATGTTTCATTTGATTATTAATATATATATATATATATATATATATATATATATATATATATATATATATATATATATATGTGTGTCCGTGAATGCGATAACTTGAGTAAAAAACGTCCGATTTCGATGAAATTTGGCTCAAATGTGTAAAGTGACATTTATGACTTTACGTTCGAAAACCAGAAAAATCGGGCCATGGGAAGAGGGCTTTATGGGGGTTTTAAATTTTCCAAAAATCAGTTTTTTGCATTTTTTACCCTAAAATTTTTAAAACACATAATTTTGGTTTGGACCATGTTATAGAGCTTAAAAAAAACAAATAATATGGTATTTTGAATTATTAAGCTAGGTTAAGTGGTTGCGGAGAAAATCCAAAAAAACCTGCTCATAAAATCTCCAATGTTAATCTTATGGAAAAAAGTTTTTTGGCTTTTCCTAAGTTAATTTTTATGTAAACTTCACATTTGCTTTTACCAATCATCTCAGCTCCACAAAACAATCATTTTGGTGTTTAAATTGAGATTCTATGTCCAACCGTTGCAGAGATATTCAAAGTGCTAAACACAGTACGTTGTCCAATGTTATCCTTATGGAGAATAAATAAAATTTGATATCTCCATTATTAATGAATGTATATTGATAAAACTTGGCACGTGGGGTCACGTAGTACTGAAATTGATTTTTTGTTGATTATCCCCGTAGCAGCGAACCTGCGTACTCAGCCCCCTGTTATTCTTATGGAGAATAAGTAAAATGTAATGACTCCCTTAATTATGAACATAAATGAATAAAACTTGGTATGTGGCTTCACCTTGTTGAGTTATATTGATATTTGCATAAAAACCCATTTTTTTAGTTCCTTGTTGCAGCAAACCTGCTTACTCAGCTCCCATGTTATTCTTATAGAGAATAATTAAAATGTTATATAGTGCTTACTTATGATTGAATATTGATTAAACTTGGTACGTGGCTTCACCTAGTTAAATTCTATTTATATTTGCATAAAAATCAATTGTTTGTGTTCCTTGTTTCAGAAAACCTACGTACTCATTACTAATGTTATTCTTATGGAGAATAATTAAAATCCCTTATATGTGAATATATTTTTATGAAACTTGGTATGTGGCTTTATATGGTATTAAGACATATATTATGCATTGGAAATTCGCTGAGTACGCAGGTTTCCTGCGACGGGGTTATTTTTGGTTGGTCCATATACACATATCCCATAGTAAAAGTGTGACTGAATCAATGAGAAATAAATGTTTTTTAAAGTTTCCAGGCTGAATTTTTTTGCCATTTTCCTCAAAGCAAACAGACCAGATGTCATTTTGCCCAGCACCCATTCTATATGCAAGTCCCAACTTAAATGTTGGTAAAACGTTAAACCAAGAAATTTGGAATAGTTTGCATAGTTAAGTTTATGATTACTAATATAAATATTTGGTTCAACATTGGAACTTGATTGTTTTGTTTTAAATGCAATTAAACTGTTTTATCTGGATTTTTTTACCTTAGTTGTCTATCAACTTCATCAATTACATTTTGTATAAAGTCAGTCATTGCTGTAATTGACGATTTGCCTTGCCTAAGCCCATGTTGCTGCTACATTACGGCACTACATATATTTTTGAACCCCTTTAGTTCCCAAGATATTTCATTCTCTTCACAGTCTGGTCACGAATATCGTGAATTTCCAAGCATGTTCCTGGAGCGGAGCACACAATTTAAAATTCTACTTAAAACAAACAACCATAATGTGATTTCTAACTAGTACATCAGTATACTTAGGTGATAACACTTGTCCATACCACCTGAGTCTATCACATTAATAGTAGAGAATACATTTCCGCCGCAACTCCAACACGAGGAAGACCCTCCAGTGACTCAATCCACAGGGACAGCACACAAATGGTCTAAAATTAAAACTTCCCTGTACAACAAACACAACAGGTTATTCAGTGAACACATGTTATCACAAGTTAGCTTACAAGGCCGGGGGGTGCCCACCCCCCCCAAGCCTCATGGCGCCATTCCACCCAAATGTGGCTAACCCCCCCCCCCCTTATAAGCAATAAACTTTTACCTCAGTAGCTCATGTGTTATGACAGTAGATAACTGAACCTAAATATCTACAATAAAGTAGACGTTGGGGAGGGGGGTGGGCGCGACCACACTAAGATGCTATCAAAACTGAAAGAATTATACAGACACAGATAATGATAATGGGGTCAATGAAAATAAAATACCTTAGTTATAATTAGGTACATTATTACACTATGTATATATAATACCAAGAAAATTTATTAAAAAATTTACATCTTTTTACCATTGTAAAGTGCCAATTGACAAAGAATACTATACACAAATTTTGGTATGTTAGGATTTATTGTTGTATAGGTGATTTTTCACTGGATATTTTACTGCTGTGGCGCAATACTGTTAAGTGATTTATTTTCTAGCTGAATTTGTTTCCAAAATCGTTGAATAAAATGAGGCACAGTCCCCCTTGCGCTTATCAAAATTCCATATATCTCAAATTTTTTTACATTATATTTTTCTTTATAATATGTAATTGTATTTTAATAGATACCAGTCTTTTCAGTATTTATATCTTCTGGCTGGTTTAAACTTGTTTCAAATCTTATAGTCGGGTTTACAATGAAACCTCGGTTTTTTTTTCTTTTTCAATGACAATTATGTCGCTTCTTCTTAATGAGCTGTTAGTTTCAGTTGCAGTAACTTCTTTGTATACTTCATATTTGTTTTTAATCTAAATTGATCTGCAATAATCTTTCTGATTGTATGGTGTCTTGTATTACGAAGCAGTTCACTGAATGGGCATTGTCCAAGGACGTGGGGTAAAGTTTAAATTACAATATTCTCAATGCCAGAACAGTGCCGGCACTGGCAAAGTATACATAACCCTATAAGTAGGGACACCCCATGTTATTTTATTTTAGTTTTGCCCCCCAAGTTCAGAGGAGAATTTTGCGCTGGCTGTCCCTGCTAATTCACCTTGGTCCCGCCGCGCGCGCTACGGATTACCTTTAAAACGTCAAAATGAGTATGTTTGTTTGTAAACAAACTAATAAATAACAGATTCCTGTCAATATGTTTCAGCCAGCTATTAGAATGTTAACAGCTGTATTGTCGTCAAAATGGCGTATCTCTTTGTAGGGTGTACAGCCCCCCCATCGTAAGACTAAGGAGGTGATAAACTATTCTAAATCTGCTTGGTAAGACTGGCCAATTCAAGATTGTTTTACTCCAAGTTCTGTTTGTACTCCTATACGTTTTAACATTAATATAAATATAAAATAATAGCAAATGAGGGGTTGGGGGGTGCAGCCCCCCATTGAGATAAAAGTGGAAATAATTGCTTCAGAAGATATTGATTGATCTGACTGGTTGACTTATTCTTACCTCATTGTCATCCAAATGGCATCTCTGTTTGTAGGGTGTACAGCCTCCATCGTAAGATTAAGGGGGTGAGAAACTATTCTAAATCTGCTTGGTAAGACTGGCCAATTCAAGATTGTTTTACTCCAAGTTCGGTTTGTACTTTTATACGTTTTAACATTAATATGAATATAAAATAATAGCAAATGAGGGGGTGGAGGTTGGGGGTGCAGCCCCCATTGAGATACAAGTGAAAATAATTACTTCAGCAGTTATTTATCTGACTGGTTGACTTATTCTTACCTCATTGTCGTCCAAATGGCATCTCTGTTTGTAGGGTGTACAGCCCCCCATCGTAAGACTAAGGGGGTTAGAAACTATTCTAAATCTGCTTGGTAAAACTGGCCAATTCATGATTGTTTTACTCCATGTTCTGTATTTCTATACGTTTTAACAATAATATAAAGATAAAATAATAGCAATGGGAGGGGAGGGGGTTGGGGGGGCCCAGCTCCCCATTGAGATAAAAGTGGAAATAATTGTTGATGGAACGAAGTGAAGGAATCTATGTATTAGCAGAGACAATGACTCGTCCCTCAGTGTGTGGGCTTGTGAGTGTGTGTGTTCGAAATGCAATAACGTGAAAACGGCTGCACAGATCGTTTTCAGATTTTACACAATTGTTTTTCAGTTCACTTCACGCTTCCAGGTCTCAAAAAATGGAACACATTCGTTAAACCGTCTTCAATTAATTAACAGTTAAAAGTTGTAAAAGTTCCATAAGGTAAAGCATTGGATAAGAATTACTGCTTGTAAAGTACGAGATACTAATACAATATTGTTTCGTAAATACAGGAAACTACTAAAAAAAGTCCTATATATATTTCTTATGATTAAATAAATAAAGTACTGTCCGCTTAACATGAGTTTATTCAATTCATTCAATGTTTTTTAAATTTTTATATTTAAAAAACTAATACCAGTTGTAATAAATACAGATAACGTTCTCCTATAATGTGAGTAATGAGAGTAAATTAATAGTTGTCTAAAACTCTAAAACAGAATTTTATCATGCATTCCCTCTTTAGGATCACTTATGTTTTGTGGTCTTATTTAGACCAGTATTCTCATTTTAAGTTGGTTTATTTCTTGGGTTAAAGTACGATTGTCATATTCCTTTTGCCAAAACACAGATTTAGGAATGAACTCCACCTTCACGGTCACTGACGATGCTGTGGCTTGATTGGTTGTCCAGTATTCTTGTTTGAAAGAAGAAAGAATCCTGAGTGGCAGTGTCATAGGTACATAATACCGACTTAAATACAGCATATATGCAGGTAATTTCCTCTCTATAGGATCAGTGAAGATACGTTGGCTCAATTAGTGGACCATTTTATATTGGTAGGTCGGACCTTCTTGTTTTGTAGGATTATGAGCAGACTATTATTGTCTATTATACCTATTAGATATACACTTTCTTTCCAGGATCATTGACGTTGTGGGTGCTCGATTGGTTCCACAGTATTCACGTTTTAAAGATGAAAGAATCCTGAACGACATTGTCATAGGTACATAATTCCAACTTAATTACGGCATTTATGTAGGTATGACACTTCCCCTCTAGGATCACTAAAGACGCGTTGGCTTAATTAGTTGACAATTTTTTTAATGGAAGGTCAAATCTCCTTGTGTTGTATTATTGTGGGCAGAGTATGCTTGTCTATTACAATATTGAGATACACGCTTTCTTTCCAGGACCACTGACGTTGTGGTTGCTTGATTGGTTCTCCAGTATTCATGTTTGAACGGTGAAAGAATCCTGAGCAACAGTGTCATAGTTACATAATACTGACTTAATAAGAGCATTTATGTAGGTAAGACATTTCCTCTCTAGGATCACTGAAGATAAATTGGCTTAATTGGTTGACCATTGTTGTTTTTGGAAGGTAGAATCATCATGGGTTGCAGTTTCATAGGCACATTACTCTTGTCTAACAAAATATTTAGATACGCACTCTCTGCTCAGGATCACTGACGATGCGGTGGCTTGATAGATTTCTAATATTCTTGACGGACAGAATAATGAATCCTGAGTGGCAGTGTCATAGGTACATAATGCTTATTTAATCACAACAATTATGTAGGTATGACATTTCCTCTCAAAGGATCAGTTAATATACGTTCACTTTATTGGTTGTCCAGCAATCCCCCTGAAAAGGTAAAAATATCCTTAGTATTCTGTGTAATAGTTATTTTTTCTGCTATGGGCACATTACGTCAAAGGCAAAATTTAGTTATGAATTCTAACTTCAGGATCATGGACGTTGCTGTGGCTTGATTGGTTGTTTAGTATTCCTGTGAAAAAAGAGTGAATCCTGAGTGGAAGTGTCATAGGTACATAGTGCCAATTTAAACACAGCACCTATGTTGGTATGACACTTCCACTCTAGAATAACTGTTAAAACATGTACACCTAATTTGTTGAGTAGTCATCTCATTGGAAAGTTGAATATTTTTGTTTTGAATAATTGTGGGCACATTATAGTATTTTTGTCTTACACAGTATATAGATATGAACTTTCTTTTTAGGATTACTGACAATAGGTTTTCTTGATTGGTTCACCAGTATTCATGTTTTAAAGATGAAAGAATCCAGAGTGGCATTGTCATAGGTACATAATACCGACTTATTTTCACCATTTATGTAGAAATGAAACATCTTCTCTATAATCATTGACGGCACGTTTATTATTAATGTTTTATTATAATAAACTTGGTTTTGATTTAAAAACTGGACTGTAATTCAAATTGTAATGTTTACATAGCATCAAATTAAAAATATAGAAAACACGTTTAAAATTAATTGTTGTCATTTACACAAACAAAACTGCCCGTATTTTTACACAGATGTTAATATTTAATTTTCAAATATAAATGTACGGGTAGTTCATTTACATGTAGTACCTGGGGGACGAGCTTGGCTGGGGGAAGGTCAGCCAGAGTGTTAAGATACCTTGTAGTAATTTTTACCCAAGTCCCCATACTGATGAGCAGATTTTCTTACCTCATTTGCCTCTTTTCTGCATGTTTAAGGATAAACAACATTTTGTAAATCAATTCAATTTAAAACTAGAGTTATGTTCAATCACCTTAGCGTATTACAAAGCAAAAATTAATACCCCCTAAGCAGAAAACCTGCGTACTCAGCGAATTTCCAATGTGTATATATATAGATACCGTATATGTATCTTAATATCACATAAAGCCACACCCTAAGTTTCATCAATAAACATTCATACATAAAAAATTTATCACTTTTTAATTATTTTCCATAAGAATAACATGGCGGCTGAGTATGCAGGTTTGCTGAAACAAGGAACACAAAAAATTGGTTTTAATACAAATATCAATATAACTTAACTAGGTAAAGCCATATACCAAGTTTTATTCATTTCTGTTCATAATCATTTAATTCATAACATTTTACTTATTCTCCATAAGAATAACATGGGGCTGAGTACCCAGGTTTGCTGCTACGGGAGCTATCAGGAAAAAATAATTTTTTGTCCAAATATTAATAGACCACAACGATATGAAGCAATATACCAAGTTTCGTCAGGATAAGTTGATAAGTAAGAGAGATATAAAATTTGTCTTATTCTCCATAAGAATAACATTGGACGACGTTCTTTGTTTAGCACTTTCAATATCTCTGTAACCAAATGACGTAGAAAAATTTGCAACATTTCATATATTTGATATATTTAAGTTTACCACATAATAAATAAACCCCACATTAATGTATAATAGGCCTATCTAGGTAATAAGAAGGCTCACTAATTCATTCATGTAAACTGCTTCAAATTATTTAATTTTATTTATTTTTCAAAATTGATCTCATTCCAAATTTAATTTGATATAGTACAAGTGTTTAAAACAAGTGACAGTGTCTACAAGAACTTCAGGAACAGATGGCAGTGACTAACATTATTGAGAACCATGTGGTACAATTTAAAAAAGAATTGAGTTTCCAAAAGTATAATGGCCAAGTGTTAGCTTTTTGTGGGTATCTACCCAAAATTAACATTTTTCCCTATAAAAAGTGTAGTGGAATACACCATCCACTCTTTTATTATGTAAGAAGAGTCACTGGCAAAGTTTTATCCCATTTTTGCAAGGCCAAGAAGAAATGCCAGTGATGAACAATATAAAACTATGGTGAGACCCTTCCAACTTACCTTGTATATTGCAGCAACATATAATTGATGTCCAATTTTCAAGTCTAACATCATTTCTAGCATTTTGGAATACTTTAAAGTAAACTAAACACATCAACCTCAAGATTAATCCTCTGGACTTATAATTTTTATTAATTAATTTTTCAACAGACTAAAGTTTCAAGGCTTAGCCTATTTATTTCCTCAAGACTGAAAGAAGCCAATAACAGTATATTACAAACTTTTGATTTCTGAGATCCTCATTGGCAGAACTTACAATGTGTCAAAATTCATATCATTACTAAACATTCAATTAAAATAAAAGATATTTTACTAAGACAGGAACAGACAGTCATTCTTGCCGCACGAGTTTCCCCCCCTGCAGATCCTATAAACATTGTGTAAACCCTGAGCTCTTCATGTATCAAATAATAACTATCTTATAGTAAAGTCAATCCTCTATATTTATGTGCCATAATTTGTGAATCCCTATTCTGTAACTTGAAATGTCAACTTCATTAATAAATCCATTCATTGTATTGTAAACCAGTTTTATTCTTTGTAGTATAAACAGCCATTAATTATTGTCATGATCACGAAATGGAAGAATTAATTAAGCCAAGAACAGCTGTTAGGTTATCTATGTAGCGAAACCTGGAACTGAAATAAAATGCAGTAAAATAGGAAAGTCAAAGTAAAAAGGTAAACAAATAAATATCTCTATCTATCTATTGTTTGTACATATGTTCACACTTATATTAAGCAAACAAGGTGTTGTGTTTTGCAATTGGCGCTTCCAACGTAAGGCTTGAATGAGTGTCTGTTCTTAAATTTGAAGCAGTTAATTTAAGTAAGCATATTTGTTTAGAATAAGGAAAAATCAAGTAGGCTACTAAGAATTATTGTAAAGATAAGATTTATTCCCATACTCCATTTCCCCCCACTACAATTGACAAACTTTATAGTGAAGTAAGATTATGCCCAAACATTATAACTTAAGACCTAATATCAACCCACCCCGTCGTTTAATCGAGTCACCAACAACAACAACTATGAATTCCCCAAGTAACGAATCTACGGAATCACAGACGTCCGAATCACTTACTGCTTCTGACATTACGACATTACACGAAGAACACACTACTACAGTAAACATTCCCACACAATTTAACTTCAACGACGACACGAACACGCCATTCCTTGGTTTCGACTTGAGTAATGACGCAGACGACGTAAACAGTACAGACGCTTTACACGATAGTCCTACCACGAACGCCATGACACCTGGCACAACCGGTGAAACCCCCACTCCCGCGGTTTCCATGACGACCACCGTTTCCCTGGCAACCACCCCTCCCCACCTCTCTATGTCATCACTACAGTCCCAGAATATACCGCTTGCGACTACACTAAACCCACTCAGCCCGCAGTCGACACTTAATATAAATCCCGCTGACATGTTGTCCCAAATCAGTATTATGTTTCAACAATTAGACATTAAGCTAAGCACAGTCCAAACTGAAATAAAATCCGAATTAGACACTAAACTAAACGCTGCTGACGCTAAACTTGACACGAAATTTAATGCTGTTCATGCTGAATTACATAATATAGGCCGCGCTCAAGTTAAATTTCAAGACGAAATAAACCAAATCCGACAAAGACAGAGTGAACAATCCATTAAAATCGAAGGAATTGAAACCAAATTATCCGCTGAGATCACCAAACAAACGTCTGATTTAAAAGAACATTTCGAAATCGAATTTGAACGACAAAGAAACGAGACTAACAATCTAATCTATTCTACTAACAATCAAATCCGTGCCGAACTAATCACTAAAATGAACGAAGACGTAGGTGACGTAAACAATCAGATCAGAGAACTTAAAGATGAAACATTACAACGAATAGACGACACCATTGACCGCCACACCAAAACCACTCAAGACGTGTTTTTACCACTAATTCAACAAAATCAAATCAAAATCGAGCAGACCAAAAACGAATTTAGCCAACTAAACGAAATTGTAAACACGGAAATTAAACTCCTGAAAAACGAAATCGTACAGAAGTCAACTATCGTCCCTTCAACCATAAATGTTGTTTGCGGAAACAATGGCAATGCTATCGACCAAACTATACCCAAATTTTATGGACGCGCATACAATCCCCAAGAATACTTGATTAAATTAAAAAAATACTACGAACGGAATAGTCACAGAAACAATTGTAATGATCTGAGAGAAAATCTGATTGACACAATCGAAGCCAGCTTCGAAGGTCATGCGTCGCGTTGGTTCTCTTTGATAAAAGACGATATCAAAGATTGGAATGAGTTTGAAAATGCATTTTTGGCTAAGTTTTGGAATCGTTCAGTTCAGAGAGGAATACGACAAAAATTGGAGGTAGAAAAATTCCGGACGAATGGTAAACTGTCACGCTCCGAATACTTTATAGAACGTGTCATCACACTGAGATCTTTAACACCACCATTAAGCGACGATGAAATTGTATCCTGTCTCGCTGAACACTTCAGTGAAATAGTACAAGACGCAAGAAGAGTCCAAAACGCTAATACTATTCATGAATTCGAGTCACTACTACAAAGAGAGGACCTAAAGGACGCACAGAAGAGAGACAGACACAACTATTCAGCACATAACAACCGACCGACTTCACCCCAAAATCAACGTCAACCGAATTACCAAAACAATCAGAACGACAAGAGACCAAATAACAACAACAACTTCCAATACAACAACGGACATCAACATGGTAACCAGTACCGAAACCACAACATAAACCCACACTCCTACCAGCCTAGAGATAACCGTGCACAGTATCACCCCTACAACAACGGTTACAGAAACAACAACAACTACAACAACAACAACAGTCACTACTATCGACCTCAACAACATGACAGGAATCCCCCGAACAACAACAACATACACAACTACCATTTCCCATCCCCACGACCAGGAACATCAAGTAATGAGAGAAAATATCCGTCACGTGAACAGCATAATGTCTGTACGACAATCCTAGAGAGGACTGACCCCAACCAAAAACCCCCATCACCCAACCTTACTGATACAGCGCTACCTTTAAACGGGTAAGCACTGAAGTAATCGAAGGCTGTCTTACGGATTTGTCACTCCCCTCCCGTTTGATGATGTCTTCAGTGCCCACACAACATATCGGACATAACAGGCCTAATACTACTAATGATACTAATATTATATATAATCCCATAAATAACGAGTATACTGTAAGTACGATCTGCTGCGACAGAGAATTTTTAATGAGAGAAGAATCTGATGTAAATAATAAATCCACTGATAAACAAAATTTTAACTGTCCAGAACTTAAAGTAAAAATTAACGATATGTATGTAAATGCGTTAATTGATACCGGCTCTAACATCACGTGCATGTCAGAGAAATGGTTTGAAGAGAATAAACATAAGTTTAATAAATTTGAAGAACTGCCCGTAACCAATACATTCATTAAGACTGCAACAGGCGAACGATCGAAACGTATAGCGAAAATAATATTATTACCCATACAGATAGAGAAGCAACAAACTAATGTACAAGTTTTATTGGTTCCCAACCTAGTTAGACCATTCATTATAGGGATTGATTTGTTAAGTTACTGGGAGATGGAAATAAACTTTGAACATGAAACGATTATGTTGAAAATAAACAATAATGTTATCAATTTGAAGTTTGGAGAAGCGTATATTGAAGGTATATCATGTTACATCGTAAGAGATGAAAGCCACAGGCAAAATAATATTAACAATAATACTCATATAAATAATCATACTAATCAGTCTAATTATGATACCAATAATCCCACAACTTGTAGTATCTCTTATAATATCGTTCAGCAATCACTAAATAACAATGAATTACTAAAACAACAACAACGGGAGCAGTTAACCGATTTGTTAATAAGTTACCAGGATGTATTCTCCGATGATCCCGGAATATGCAATAAATACGAACATGTCTTAAATGTAGAAAATCCAGAAAGTTTCAAGTGTAACACATACCCTGTACCCTTAGTACATCAAGACGCGGTGATGAAAGAAATTGAACGGATGGAATCCTTAGGCATTATTGAACGTAGCAACAGCATCTATATCAATCCGATAATACCCGTAATCAAAAAGACAGGAGAAATACGATTGTGTTTGGACGCCCGTAAGGCTAACCAGATAATTATACCCGACTACGAATGTAACCGGAGTGTAAATGAACTTTTGGCAAAGTGTAAAGACGCAAAATTTATCAGCAGCATTGATTTGACGGCATCCTATTGGCAGATACCCCTTTCACCCGAATCCCGGCAGTATACAGCATTCCAATTTCGCGGGAAGACCTACCAATATAAAGTTACCCCTTTTGGTATATCCACGTCCCAAGCCGCCCTTGTACGAGCACTTGACAAAGTTTTTGATGAAGAGGTTGAAAAGTTTACTATGATCTATGTCGACGACATTTGTATTATTTCTCCTGATTTTGAGTCACACTTAACCCACATGAATTATATACTCCAAAAACTACAAGAAGCCAACATGACTGTAAAGTTTTCAAAGTCCAAGTTTTGCCAAAGCTCTGTCCCCTTCCTAGGATATACCCTGACCGAATCAGGACTCCAGATGGACCAAAGTAAAATTCGACCTATCCTCGACTTTCCCACACCAACAAGTAGAACCCATTTGAAATCATTCCTCGGTTGTATCAATTATTATAATAAATTTATTGACAAGTATTCTGAAACTATCCAACCACTCCTCCGTCTTACCTCTAAGAAACATAAGTTTACCTGGACTCCCCAAGATGACGTCACCTTCAAGGAAATTAAAAACCTGTTCCTCCAAACCAACGTCCTACACCATCCAGATATGTCCAAGCCGTTTTATCTTCAGACAGATGCATCAGATTTTGCTATCGGCGGTCATCTCTTTCAATATCTCGATAGCGGGGATAAAGCTGCCATAATGTTCATATCGCGAGCGCTGCAGCCTTCCGAACAGAGATTTACGACCACCGAAAAGGAACTTCTCGCCATCGTCCACTGTTTACAAAAAGTGCGGTATATTGTTTTAGGAGCCAAATTAAATATTATAACTGATAATCACGCTATCACTTTCCTCAAGACGTGCCGTCTGTTAAATAATCGTTTGACACGATGGATTTTAGCAATCCAAGAATACGATTTTAGTATAGTACACTGTAAAGGTACGGAAAACGCTACTGCCGATGCGTTAAGTCGAATTCAACACCCCCAAAATCCGTCGTCAGAAAACAGTCCCATAGAACTCTCACTAAATTATATACAGCGCATCCAAGATCCCCAACTCCGTGAAGAACTTAATAATTTACCCCAACTCCAATCCGAAGATCCCCGTTTGCAGACACCATATAGAATTTTAAGTAATGAAAACGAAAATCCCGAATTCACAAAAGTCTCTAAAACATTCAAACTCCACGACCACACCCTATATCAAAAACTACATAAACACTGGCGAATTGCTGTACCAGAATGCATTGTAAATCGATTGATTTGGGAATGCCATCACTATTATCTACACTGCGGTGCTAAGAAATGTCATTTACTCCTTTCCGAAAGCTTTGTTTTCAAAAACATGTACAGGAAAATTAGAACTACCCTAGCAACGTGTGATTCATGCCAAAGGTGTAAAATTAATCCCCATCCCCTCCAAGGCATAGCCCAAGGAATTCGCTGCCTAGCCAAAAACGATCAGCTGGCCGTTGACGTAATCGGACCCCTCCCAACGAGTACAGGAAATGTAAAATATATTTTAATAGTGTTAGACATATTTACGAAGTTTGTCATGTTATACCCTATGAGGAAAGCTAACACAAAAACGATTCTTAGTAAACTTTTTGATATTCATTTCAAAAAGTATGGGAAACCCAATAAGTTACAAAGTGACAATGCCTCCCAATTTAAAAGTGATCTTTGGTTTCAAAAGTTGGAAGACAACCAAATTACCCCCATATTTAGTCCACTCTATCACCCCAGTTTTAACATGGCTGAAAGACCTATCAGAGAAATAAAAAGATGCCTGCGGACATATTGTTCCAGACAACACCGAAATTGGTCGAGATTTATCCCGGACATAAACCAATTTCTCAACGAAGTGCAACACGACACAACTGGATTCAGCCCTAATGAACTGCAGTTTGGAGAAAAGGACAAGAGGTTCTGGGAAACGTATATCAATAACCCATTCAGCAACGACCTATCTTTGGAAACAAAATTATATTTGGCGTCACAAAGAATTCGAAACAAGCGAGAGAAGAGAGCGCAGAAATTGAACTCAAAGTCACATCCCACACTGTTCAACGTTGGCGACTTAGTATTAGTGAAGAATCACCCCTTATCAAATGCCGCATATGGAGAAACGGCTAAACTATTTGAAATCTATGAAGGACCATTTAAAATTGCAGAGGTCATCGGACATTCCACCTATCACGTGTGTACATTAGACGAACAATATAAATTCGGACCATACTACATTAATGCATTGAAAAAGTATATTAGCAGACCTGTGAACACCTGAATACATCATCATCGTGAACCCCACCAATTCCCTTCCCTTTGTTATGTTATAAATAGTTATGTTAGCATATAATATCCATTATGTTGTCATTTCAAAGTGTTATGTAATTTCCCCTATCAAGTGTTTTCCCCATTTAATGTATGTGTTTTCCCACTGTGTTTATATAACCCTTTACAAGTGTCTCCCTATTGCATGTGTCTCCCTTCCCTTCTTTCCTCCCCAAGACTCCCAAGTGACAAACCCGTTAGGATATGGACCAGAATAACAGTTTCCTCCCCCCCCTTGAATAAACAATTATTATAATATTTCTTCCAGTGAGTTAGTTTAAAAAAAAAAAAAAAAAAAATGTATTAATGTTAAGGAATAATAATGTCAAGTGGATATTCTCCCTACCAACCCCACTATGGACAGAGAAACCCATGAACATTTTACCCTTTTGTAACTTATGTCATGATATTCCATATTTGTGTTTAATGTTTAATGGATGTTATTTAATCCCAACTGTCATTCATCCAACGTTATAATTTTGTTATGTGTTAACCTTCACGTATTTTCAATGTTATCCAATTGTTATGTGTGTTCATGTTATCATAAATATTCATATTATGTGTACCATCAAATCCATTCATGTTGTTTCGAAATCTCAGCTTCATTTCATTCACTTCGACTTCTGCGGGGATCATTGCAACATTTCATATATTTGATATATTTAAGTTTACCACATAATAAATAAACCCCACATTAATGTATAATAGGCCTATCTAGGTAATAAGAAGGCTCACTAATTCATTCATGTAAACTGCTTCAAATTATTTAATTTTATTTATTTTTCAAAATTGATCTCATTCCAAATTTAATTTGATATAGTACAAGTGTTTAAAACAAGTGACAGTGTCTACAAGAACTTCAGGAACAGATGGCAGTGACTAACATTATTGAGAACCATGTGGTACAATTTAAAAAAGAATTGAGTTTCCAAAAGTATAATGGCCAAGTGTTAGCTTTTTGTGGGTATCTACCCAAAATTAACATTTTTCCCTATAAAAAGTGTAGTGGAATACACCATCCACTCTTTTATTATGTAAGAAGAGTCACTGGCAAAGTTTTATCCCATTTTTGCAAGGCCAAGAAGAAATGCCAGTGATGAACAATATAAAACTATGGTGAGACCCTTCCAACTTACCTTGTATATTGCAGCAACATATAATTGATGTCCAATTTTCAAGTCTAACATCATTTCTAGCATTTTGGAATACTTTAAAGTAAACTAAACACATCAACCTCAAGATTAATCCTCTGGACTTATAATTTTTATTAATTAATTTTTCAACAGACTAAAGTTTCAAGGCTTAGCCTATTTATTTCCTCAAGACTGAAAGAAGCCAATAACAGTATATTACAAACTTTTGATTTCTGAGATCCTCATTGGCAGAACTTACAATGTGTCAAAATTCATATCATTACTAAACATTCAATTAAAATAAAAGATATTTTACTAAGACAGGAACAGACAGTCATTCTTGCCGCACGAGTTTCCCCCCCTGCAGATCCTATAAACATTGTGTAAACCCTGAGCTCTTCATGTATCAAATAATAACTATCTTATAGTAAAGTCAATCCTCTATATTTATGTGCCATAATTTGTGAATCCCTATTCTGTAACTTGAAATGTCAACTTCATTAATAAATCCATTCATTGTATTGTAAACCAGTTTTATTCTTTGTAGTATAAACAGCCATTAATTATTGTCATGATCACGAAATGGAAGAATTAATTAAGCCAAGAACAGCTGTTAGGTTATCTATGTAGCGAAACCTGGAACTGAAATAAAATGCAGTAAAATAGGAAAGTCAAAGTAAAAAGGTAAACAAATAAATATCTCTATCTATCTATTGTTTGTACATATGTTCACACTTATATTAAGCAAACAAGGTGTTGTGTTTTGCAATTATCAAAACACCAAATTGTGTAATTTTTAAAGCTGAATCTAATGGTAAAAACTAAAATTTGACTTTTTTAAATATTACATGTAACAACTTCAAAAAACCCATTTTTGTGGTACAAACCCCCCCCCCCCCGCCATCCCAAAATCCCACTTCGGATGGGCCGATCTGTCTGGTTTTAGAACTTAAACGTGTAAATTGATGCTTTACACGATTGTCCCAAATTTAATCAAAATCGGAAATTTGTTACGAGAGTTATTGCACCCACGGACATATAAATATATATGTACAGTTTCGAACGAATGGTGTTTTGGTGTCTGGGGACCTCAAAACGAAAAGTTATCATGGTCCTGGGCCTAGGTCTTGCCTTGCTGACTACGGTAATAGCTTCTTCCCTACAGGGGAAATTCACTAAAACAATAGTCTTTACGTTAATTCATTAAAACTAGTGGCTTGAAGGGGCTAAAGCCATAACCTTACTCCGATCGTTAGTTTTTGGATTTTTGTTCTCTCTACCACTCTCTACTGAGAAAAATAAAACAATATAAGAAGGATCACATGCCAGTTCGTAAACAAAGTAGACACATAACCACATATTTTGAATCAAACAAAGCAGGCGTTTTTAAATCCCCATGCTTTTCTTATGGGGGAGTTTTTACGTTATTTCTCGTTTGCTGGTAATTTTTTGGAAACACTGCTATTTTCCCGAGTCTTGGGATCAAGACCTATAATTTGAGCCGTCTCCCATCATCCTGCGATTTGCCAAACAAAATTTTGACTTAACAATTTTCCTGACAGAATTATATACGAAGATATTACAAAGTTAATTTTTTATCTATTAATTACTTTTCATGACAGCTACAAAATACCAATACATAGTGCAAATGACAGCAGTGGGCCTGAGAGGAGATTGCGACGGTCAACTAGACGGTGACCACGACGACAAGCGGAGAGCAGAGCGGCCGCGGCGCCAGGTGCAGTAGGGTGAGTAGGCCCCTACCCCGAGCCCTGCCAACGACCGATCGTACTACGCTCCCCATTCGTCTGAGCTGTGGCGAAATCCATCAACATTACGTCAAGCTCCTCATTCATGCGCACTTGTGGGACGATGTGTCAAATCTTTCGAAGGTCTGGGACACTTAAATAAATTCTTCGGGGCTGTAAAAAAAGATCAGTTTCGAAGTTGTGACACGATTTAAAATTAAATTTTAACCGCTTTCGAGATTACGGGAAGACACAATATTCGAGGATGTGAGACTAAAACACTAATCGGGGCTGTGGGATTCGGAGCTATGGGACCTCCTCACGGAAAAAATGAATATATACATTTATTTAGAGAGTTCTATTTTCTTTTTTTATAAGATCAGTCTTTTCCGAACGATGCACGGTTTTCAGTGCAGAAGTAAAAAACTAAAAAAAGGATATTCCCCCCTCCCACCACTGAAGCAGCTGGACTACAGGAGGGGACTTTTTATAGTACTTCTATCTTCTACCTACCCCCCACCATGTCCTCTACACCCCCTTTATTGACTGGACTACCAGGATTTCACATGTCAACCTAATATGTTAAGTATTCATCTCACTTCAAAGTAGAATCTTCTTGTCTTGCAGTATATGGGCTCATTACTCTTGTCTTGTAGGTTAACTGACGTTGTGGTTGCTTGATTTGTTCTCCAGTATTCTTGTTTGAAAGATGAAAGAATCCTGAGCGGCAGTGTCACAGGTACATAATACCGTCTTATTTTCATTTTTTTAGCGAATTTCCCCTATAGGGAAGAAGCTATTACCCTAGGTGGCATGGTAAGACTTAAGCCCGAGACCATGATAACTTTTCGTTTTGAGGTCCACAGATGCCAAAAACACTATTCGTTCAAATTTATATACCAGGTGTCCCACGTAAGGTGTCTCAAATTTATTACGGAAAAACGGCTTAACGTACAGGGATGAAATAAAATTATTTCCGCTAAATCGACCCCAAGGAATAACGTAAAAATATTTTAAACTTTTTTCTCATACAGGGTGTGCCAAAAACTGAGGGTCACTAGTTCGAATCTCGGAATTTTCAAATGTAAACATATGTCATGTTATACATCATTTTAAAGGTATTTAATAGACAAACATTTTGGTGAAAACATAAATTAATTATCTTTTTCCGTTTCAAAATGGCGGCAGTTTTTTTGAGAAAAATCAATATGTTTTTAATACTCTGTGTTTCCTATACCAATGCACGTAAGCCCTTCTCCGGTTGAATTTTCTTACTCGTTATAAAATTAGCTTTACTGTGATATGCTACAAGTAACAATTTTTTGAAATAATAAAAATTCCAAAAAAATAGATTTTTAATAATTAATTTCTGTTTTCGCCAAAATGTTTGTCTATTAAATACCTTTAAAATGATGTATAACATGACATATGTTTATATTTGAAAATTCCGAGATTCGAACTAGTGACCCTCAGTTTTTGGCACACCCTGTATCGGAAAAAATTTAAAAATATTTGTACGTTATTCCTTGGGGTCGATTTAGCGGAAATAATTTTATTTCATCCCTGTACGTTAAGCCGTTTTTCCGTAATCAATTTGAGACACCTTACGTGGGACACCCGGTATATGTATTTATATATATATTATATTACATATTATATATATATATATATATATATATATATATGTGTGTGTGTGTCCGTTACCGCAATAACTTTTGAAAGAAACACCCAATTTTGATGAATTTTGGCACAAATTTTGAGAGTAGCATTTATGTAAGTTCGAAAACCAGATCGATCGCACTATGGGAAGGGGGTTTTATGGGGGTTTACAATTTTCCAAAAATCGGTTTTTTGCAAATTTGACCCCAAAATATTAAAAAAAATTCAATTTTGGCTATAACCATTTTATAGAGCTTAAAAAAAACAAATAATTTAGTATTTTGAATCATTAACCTAGGTTAAGTGGTTGCGGAGAAAATCCAAAAAAACGTGTCCCATATGTTAATCTTATGGGGAAAAGGTTTTTAGATTTTTCTCAGATAGCTTTACCATTGACTATAGATACTGAAGTATCTATAGTCAATGGCTTTACTAAAAACTTCACATTTCTGTTTATTAATGTGTTTAGCTCAACAAAACAAAAATTTTGGTGTTTTAATTGTTGTTCTACGTCCAACGTTGCAGAGATATTCAAAGTGCTAAACACAGTACGTTGTCCAATGTTATCCTTATGGAGAATAAATAAAATTCTATATCTCGATTATTTTTGAATGTATATTGATGAAACTTGGTATGTGGCTTCAACTAGTTGTGTTATATTGATACTAGCACAAAAAACAAGTTTTTTGTTGATAGTCCCCGTAGTAGCAAACCTGCATACTCGGCCCCCATGTTATTCATATGGAGAATAAATAAACCTACAGTGCCCGGCAGCAGAGAAGTCCGTTGGAGGCCGAGCCTGCAGTCGACGTGACCTTGAATAAACCAATACGCATCACGCGTGGTTGCCAAGCTGTTTCCCCGCTCTAACAGCGTTTGACGCCAAATCATTGTACTAGTTACATTAAATCAAGGCGCTCGGGTAAAACATGTAAAACTGCAACAAATCTTGTAACACTGTGTTAAAGAACAATAAATTACGAACATTTTTAAAAAAAGTTTAGGGCAATAGCTTTTTTCCTTTTATATTAAAAACTAATTTGATTAGATTCTTTGATTGTAAGGCTAGCAAATGGAGTTCTTGGATGTTATTTTGATTTTGTTTGATGTACTAAACGTCTGAACTCTAAAATATCTACAAATCTAGTAAAGTTCTAGTAAAGTAAAGTTCAAATAAACAGCGATATAAAAGTACTATTTCTCGTTATAATCCAAATTTAAACCATTGAGGCAATTACTTTCCCTATAAATCTCTGAACAATGAATAAAAGTAGGGCGAAGGAGTATTGTACTTATATCCGGCACTCGGTTTCCAAGAAATCTACCGATCGTCACGGGAATAAGTCAGATGACAGTTCATGTTTTGGACGTCGATTTTAATTTAATTTGCATTGTAAGAACTGTGTTACAATAGTCATATAATGCTTTAAGATCAGTTCTACGCTTTAGTTAATATTGAGTGTTATATGGTAGTTGTTTTTTATTTCTTAGTATTTGTGTTATTACCATGGAACAACCGTCTACAAGCGGTAAAAAAAGGGAAACGGTGCATAGTCGTGAGCATTGTACATTGTGTACAATGTTTATTGTTTGTTTGATTTGTGTAAAACAAAACTATTACAATAAATCACACTGGAGGATATCGGAACCTTTTAAGGTATTTTTGTACATTGTTCATTCATATATATATTAACAATATTTATATTATTTAATAGTACAGCAATTTGCAAATTATACTAATATTATATTCATTATTTATATGTATTCTCATTAATCATTTAAAGAGAATAAATTAAATCGCCCTCAGTATTAACAGTTCATGCCACACCGGAGCTGCTACAGAGCTTAGTTGTGTCTGTAGCCTCGAGCGGCTTTTAGCAGGGTGCCGGGACTGTGCGAGGCTACTGTACACTTGTCAACGCCGCGCTCTCGTCCTATTGGCTGCAGCCCAACGGACTTCTTTGCTGCCGGGCACTGTAATGGTTTACTTATTGGTTAAGTAATGGTTCATAATTAAGTTCCTTAATTATTAACCTAAAATAATAAAACTTGGTATATAGCTTCACCTGGTTCAGTTATATTGATAATTGCAAAAATAAAAACATATTACTTATCTTCCTTGTTGCAGCAAACCTGCGTCCTCAACCTTAATGTTATTCTTATAGAGAATAAATAAAATGCTATATATCACTTATTTATGGATGTATTTTTGGGAAACTTGGTAAGTAGCTCTATGTAGTTGTGAGTCACATATATATTCATTGGAAATTCGCTGAGTACGCAGGTTTGCTGCGAGGGGGGTATTGTTTTTAGCGAATTTCCCCTATAGGGAAGAAGCTATTACCGTAGGTGGCATGGTAAGACTTAAGCCCGAGACCATGATAACTTTTTGTTTTGAGGTCCCCAGATGCCAAAAACACTTCGTTCAAATTTATATATATATATATATATAAATATATAAATATATATATATATAAATATATATATATATATATATATATATATATATATATATATATATATATCTATGTGTCCGTTACCGCGATAACTTTTGAAAGAAGCGCCCGATTTTTATGAAATTTGGCACAAATGTGGAGAGTAACATTTATGACTTTAACTTCGAAAACCAGACCGATCGGTTTATGGGAAGGGGGTTTTATGGGGCTTTAAAATTTTCCAAAAATAGTTTTTTGAACTTTTTACCCTAAAATTTTAAAAACACTAGATTTTGGTTATAGCCATTTTATAGAGCTTAAAAAAACAAACAATTTAGTATTTTGAATCATTAAGCTAGGATTAGTGGTTGTGGAGAAAAGTCAAAAAATGTGTCCATAAAATTTCCCATGTTAATCTTATGGGAATACAGTTTTTAGATTTTCCTCAGATAATTTCACTAAAAACTCCATATTTCTTTCTACCAATCACTTTAGCTCTACAAAACAATCATTTTGGCATTTTAATTGTTGCTTTACGTCTAACCGTTGCAGTGATATTCAAAGTGCTAAACACAGTACGTTGTCCAATGTTATCCTTATGGAGAATAAATAAAATGTTATATTTTGATTATTTATGTATGTATATTGATGAAACTTGGTATGTGGCTTCAACTAGTTGTGATATATTGATAATAGCACAAAAAAAGTTTTTTGTTGATTTTTCCCGGTAGCAGCAAGCCTGCATACTCGGCCCCCATGTTATTCATACGGAGATTAAGTAAAGTTTTATATCTCCCTTAGTTATGAACCTAAACTAATAAAACTTGGTATGTAGCTTCACCTGGTTGAGTTATATTGATAATTGCAAAAAAAAACATATCTTATCTTCCTTGTCGCAGCAAACCTGCGTACTCATTTATAATGTTATTCTTATAGAGAATAAATAAAATGCTATATATCACTTATTAATGAATGTATTTTTGTGAAACTTGGTAAGTGGCTCTAGGTAGTAGTGATACCCATATATTTGCATTGGAAATTTGCTGAGTACGCAAGTTTGCTGCGACGGGGGTATTTGTTTGTTACATACAAGACATAGTACATAGAGCCAATTTAAATACATCACCTATTTTGGTATGACTATTCCACTCTAGGATTACTGTACACACGTCGACCTAATAAGTTGATTAGCTAACTATTTTTATTGAAATATAGAATCTTCTTCTTTAGTATTATTATGGGAATATTACTCTTGTCTAAAACAGTATTGTAAAAAACATTCCCTCTTCAGGATCACTTATGTTTTCTTGACTTATTTAGTTAACCAGTATTATCATTTTAATTTGGTTTATTTCCTGTACGATGGTCATATTCCTTTTTCCAAAACACAGATTTAGATAGGAACTCCACCTTCACGGTCACTGCCGATGCTGTGGCTTGATTGGTTGTCCAGTATTCTTGTTTGAAAGAAGAAAGAATCCTGAGTGGCAGTGTCATAGGTACATAATACCGACTTAAATACAGCATTTAAGTAGGTATAACACTTCCTCTCCAGGATCACCAAAGACACGTTGGCTCAATTGGTTGATCATTTTGTTTAATTTAAGGTAGAATCTCCTTGTGTTGTAGTGTTGTGGACAGAGTGTTGTTATCTAATATATTGAGATATACACTCTCTTTCCAGGATCTCTGTCGTTGTGGTTACTAGAGTGGTTCTCCAGTATTCATTTTTGAAAGATGAAAGCATCCTGAGCGGCAGTGAGATAGGTAAATAATACCAACTTCTTCACAGCATTTATATAGGTATGACACTTTCTCTATAGGATCACTGAAGATACGTTGGCTTAATTAGCTAACCATTTTTTTATTGAAAGGAAGGATCGTCTTCTGTTGTAGTATTATGGACACAGTTTTATTTGTTTTGTACATAAAATACGTAGTACATAAAGCCAATTTAAAGACATCACCTATTTAAGTATGACACCTCCACTCTAGGATTATCGAAGAAATGGCGACCTAAATATGTTAATTAGCTAACCATTTGTTATTTAAATTATGAATCTTCTTCTGTTTTAGTATTATGGGCTCATTTGATGTTTGTTTATTACATACAAGACATAGTACATCGTGCCAATTTAAAAACATCACTTATGTAGGTATAACACTTCCGCTCTAGGATCACTGCAGATACGTTTGCCTTATGAGTAAATAGTTTTTTTAATTAGAAGGTAGAATCTCCTAGTGTTGTAGTATTATGGGCAAATCTTTCTTGCTTTTATGACTTTCTCTAGATATACACTCCCTCTTTAGGATCACTGACGATGCGGTGGAATGATTGGTTGTCCCTTAATCTTGTTTGAAAGATGAAAGAATCCTGAGCGACAGTGTCATAGTTACATAATACTGACTTAATAACAGCATTTATGTAGGTATGACACTTCCTCTCTAGGATCACTGATGATAAATTGGCTTAATTGGTTGACCATTGTTGTTTTTGGAAGGTAGAATCATCATGGGTTGCAGTTTCATAGGCACATTACTCTTGTCTAACAAAATATTTAGATACACACTCTCTCCTCAGGATCACTGACGATGCGGTGGCTTGATAGATTTTCTACTATTCTTGACGGACAGAATAATAAATCCTGAGGTGCAGTGTCATAGGTACATAATGGTTATTTAATCACACCAACTATGTAGGAATTACATTTACTCTCAAAGGATCAGTTGATAAACGTTCACTTTATTGGTTGTCTAGTAGTCCCACTGACAAGTTAGAAATCTCCTGAGTATGCTGGGTTATAGTTTGTTCTGCTATGGGCACATTACGTTTGTCAAAGGAAAAATTTATTTATGAACTCTAACTTCAGAATCACGGACGTTGCCGTGGCGTAATTGGTTGTTTAGTATTCTTGTGAAAAAAGAGTGAATCCTGAAGGGCAGTGTCATAGGTACATAGTGCCAATTTAAAAATAGCACCTATGTTGGTTTGACACTTCCACTGTAGAATAATCGTTAAAACATGTCGACCTAATACGTTGAGTAGTCATCTCATTGAAAAGTTGAATCTTCTTGTTTTGCAGTATTTTGGGCACATTACTTTTGTCTTACACAGTATTTAGAAATGAAATTTCTTTTTAGGATTACTTACGATTGGTTCACCAGTATTCATGTTTGAAAGATGAAAGAATTCAGAGTGGCAGTGTCATAGGTACATAATACTGACTTAACCACAGCATTTATGTAGGTATGACACTTCCTCTCTAGAATCACAGAAGATAAGTTGATTTAATTGGTTTACCATTGTTGTTAAAGAAAGGTATAATCTTGTTGTGTTGCAGTATTATGGACACATTACTTATTTACACCATTTATGTAGGAATGACATGTCTTCTCTAGAATCATTGAGAACACATTATTTTTTAATGGTTGACTTGTGTTCTCTGAGGAAAGTAGACTCTTCATAAGTTACTCTGTTTTAGGTACATTACACTTAATGTAATATTTAGAAATACAGTACGTCTAAAGGATCACTGAAAATGCAGTGGCTTGGTTGGTTATCTAGTGTTTTTGTTGGAAAGAAGAAATAATCCTGAGAGGTAGTGTCGTATGTTTATATTACCGACTTAATCACAGCATTTATGTTGGTATGACACTTCCTCTCTGGGATCATTGACAACACGTTAGGTTTTATGGTTGACTAGTGTTCTCAGAGGAAAGTAGAATCTTCATAAGTTGCACTGTTTTAGGCTCATAACTTTACATTACACAATATTTATAATTGCACTCCCTCTTACAATTCAGTGGCTTGATTGGTTGTTTAGTATTCTAGTTTAAAAGACAAAAGAATTCTGAGTGGCAGTGTCATAGGTACATAATTCCGACTTAATTACAGCATTTATATAGATATGACACCTCCGCTCAGTAGAGGTAAACTAGCAAAGAGGCATATATTTTACCCCATTTTCCCCATAAGAATAACATGGGGTTCAGTTTTTGGACCGACACCCGAACCCGGCCTATACAAATTTACTTTTTGGCCTATACTAGTACCTGACCCTTGCCTATATTAAATACATATTTTCAATCCCCATCCCTCCTCTATATTTATTAAAATTAATTTTCAAAATCTAAAAAACTAACTTTGGTGTTTATGGTCCGATTTGTCTGCAATTTGGATATTTTATTGTCCTAAGCTAATGCATTAATAAATTCCACTTACATTTCCCAAATTCACTATTACGGTAAAATTAAAAAATATTTTTTTTAAATACTATAGTGCGAATTGCCAACTTCTTTATCTACTGTCCGATTTGACTGATTTTTGGATATGTTATAGCCTTAAACTATTATATATATATATATATATATATATATATATATATATATAGATATAATTACCATATCTAAGTTAAAAATGTTATATTTTGTATAGTTTATATATATATATAATCCATAAAAAATTAAATTTTGTGTTTATGGTCCGATTTGACTGATTTTTTGATATATGTTATTATCCTAAGCTAATGCATTAAAAAATTCCCCCTACATTTCCCAAATTCAATACCACAGGCAAATTAAAACAATATTTTGAATAATATACTACCAATTGCCAACTTCTTTATTTATTGTCCGATTTGATTTATTTTTGGATATGTTATAACTACCAACTATTATATCTAAAATTACCATATATTATTTCCATTAACCCTATAATACAGTCGATATGTTGTTTGTTTTGCCACAATCAACCTAAAAACTAACTTTGGTATTTTTGGTCCGATTTGTCTGCAATATGTTACTATCCTAGGCCATTGCGTAAGTAAATACCCCATTTCCATATTCACTATTACGTTTCAATTATAACAAATAATAAATGCAAGCTTATTTACCATCCGGCTGTTATAATTGCCATATTTCCAATACTTTGTATTTTTGTGGGTCTCAAGTTGGGGCCCTCTCAACTACCCCTCACTGTAATAATATAATAAGTAATATGGTATATCCAAAAAATGTTTATGGTCAGAACTATCTAAATGTTGGATATGTTTTAAGCTAATACATAAGGAAACACCTATAATTTCCAATATTTTGCAAATTAGACTTCTTTACCAACTGGATATGTTGTTGCATATTCCCAATTCTTAAATTATAGCACCAAATTATCTTTGCGACAGCAAAAAATAAATTTGTTAAACCCAAAACAACTACACACAAAACACCAACCTTTCTTTGCGCTTGTTTGGAGTAGTCTTTATTTTATCCAACTTAATTTTAATTTTGTATTTAAAATCAAACTTCCCACATTCTAGCTCCCTTTCCAGCCAATGGTTGGAGACATAAAGGTTACGAATATTTTCAAATTGTACAATATACCTTTTCTACCCCTATGTTGGACTTGTTTAATAGTGCTTATTAATAATTCCACACCATCTTCCAAATCCTCCAGTCTACTACATTCTTTAAATGTAACATTACCTTTAATATCTTGCATTAACATCTCTATGTCTTCTTGTCCAACAACATCTTCCCACACATTGTTATGGAAACTTAGGTTTTCTATTTTTGGAAAGGAATTACCATAAAATGTTGCGGTTCCATTAGTGTTAAAGCTTGCAAGTGGCTCGACGTTGGTAGGTAGGTAAATAATGTCCAAATCACCAGTGTATGGCAATGCGCTATAACCTTCCCTATTCTTATTTATCTCTATAAACACAGATTTACAGACACCTTTAACATAGTATACACCCCTCTGTCCATCCTTTTCTGCCAACACCCCCACAAACTTGTTGTTTACTACAAACTCATACACCATATAATGTCCATAATGCTCTAGATCCTCCCAACGACTCAGGAAGTAATCTTTTAATTTATCCTCTCTTTCCCTTATTTCTTGTTCTTTAGCCAACTGTGCTTTGTATTCCTCTGCAGCAGTATTTTCCACATATTCCAATTTACGTTTATTACTGTCGATGTCTTCTAATTCCAATTTCCTCTTTTTGGAATACCTCTCTAAGAAAGGCTTGGAAAGTGCCTTTATTTCTTTAATAGTGTATGGGTACAGTTTATTGGTCCGGCTTCTTAAAATGTAGAGAGTAAGGTTAGGACTTTCCACTAAGCCTAATTCTTCTAAATTGATCTGTTTAGGTATAGTGGAGAAAGGTGTATTTGATTTTGTAAAATATGTGCCCCCAGATTTTATATAACACTTAAGCTTTACACTTATGTCATCAGGAAATTCCTCTATTACCTCCACATAGTTGGTTGGTAAACAGCTAAAGCTAAATGCAGATAGAGCATACCTTACTAACTTTTCCCTTTGTGTACTATCTTTTGGCAGCTTTAGTTGTACTCCAGTTATTTTCTTCGTATTACTATTACCCCAATATGCGTATTTTAATAAATCGTTAAACACTAAACAACAACTGTTTTGTAATTGATTGGCAACTTTCATCCACATCTTATGCAGAGGTACAGCATAGAATGGAGCATTTTGGAAGAACCTTTTGTTGTCTTCTATTGGGCTTAAACAATCTCTTAAAGGTTCAAACCCTTTACCAAAACCTCTACAATAGTTATAGATTGTTACCTCTAACCTTGTTATTCCTTTCTCTCTAGCTAGTTTAGACGAGAACGTTTCTTTTAGTCTCGCATCTGGACAGTTTACAATGTTTATTATATGGTTTCCTATACTTTTAACTACTCCAGGGCTTGTAATCTGGCATATAAATTTATTATATATTTTTACCCTACTATTTACATTAAACCATGTTAAACAGTCTTTACTGTATTTTTGAAACTCATAATAGCGATGGATTTGTATTTATTTTTTGATTTATTTGGACTTTACCTATCGCTTCTAGTGTTTAAAACTACACTACGTTTCGGGAGGTAAGGAAACTCCTCCCGTTATCAAGTGAACCCTACTTACATCTAAATATCAAACTCTTACACCTAACTAACCTACATTTTTTTGGATTTTTTTAATTTTTCTTTTACATTCTAATTTACACTAACACAAAGATAACAAAAATCAAATACAATAAACTAACACAAAATTTATATACACACCTAACTAACCTACATTTTTTAAATATTTTCCTTTACAATTTAATTTGACTAACAGAAAGATAACAAATATATATACAAAAAATCGAATACAATACACTAACACAACATTTATATATACGAACAAATGAAAAACTGACAATACATTACCTGTTCTGCATCGTGGCCTCCAAGCTGACGGGCAAACACGGGAAACGGGCTCACGTCCATCCACAACCAAACCGCACACTAGACTAGTGGCTAGCGGCAGTGGAGGGGGGAGAGCCGTTACCCCCACCTTCCGACAGGGGCACGTGACGACACAGCTGTGGCTACCCACACGTCTTTGTCGACGGGAACATGACACGGAAACCAAAAACTGCACGATTCCTCCTAGAATGCTACACGGGCACCAGTACGATATTCTCATAGAGATTACCGCATGCCTCCAAGGTGAGCATTGGGAACTGGTCATGCAATCAGGTGGCCGTGTTTCCTCCAAGGGCGATCACGGACGCATGTGTCGTAGCCGCATTGGATGGACTCTAGACGCAGGAGCAACTGTAACACAAGGAACTGGCGTGTGTTTGCGGGGTGATTTTTGACTGAAATGGTTTTTAATTAAGGGAATCCATAGTGGCCTGACATCAATACTACTCTGACTTATTGGATTTTCATGTAATTTAATCATTGAAAAACGGTTACTCAATGACCAAAACTTAAACACAAGAACCAAAATCCCAGTAAATGTAATTATGGATTTGCTTAAATTATGTACTGAGTCAAATTATTTTGAATTGGAGGGCCAAATATTCCGCCAGGATGAGGGAATGGCAATGGGATCGCCTTTGTCACCAATATTTGCCAACATATTTATGGAAGAATTCGAACAGAAAGCTATTGCGTCTGCTTGTTTTCAACCGAAAGTGTGGCTGAGGTACGTTGACGATGTCTTTGCAGTCTGGAATCATGGCGATAAAAAGTTAGACGAGTTTACTAAGCATTTAAATAAAGTTTCACCAACAATTAAACTCACAACAGAAAAAGAACAAGCAAAAATAATTAGCAGATGCAAAAAGGAAAGGGGGACAAAGCCAAACACTGTTCCAAATGTGGATAAACCAACAGCTTTCATAAGCATCCCATATGTCCCAAAACTGTCGGAAAAAATAAGGCGAGTTGCCAGAAAATATAAGATCTTAACAGCTTTTAAATCGTCAAACACTCTGAGACAGCAACTAACTAAAGTAAAACCGAAAAATGAAGAACAAGCCTCAAAAAACTGTATCTACAGCATCAAATGTGAATGTGAGGGTGAATATATAGGGGAAACTAAAAGACCGCTAAAAGTTCGTTTAAACGAACATAAAAGAAACACAAAAAATGGCGAAACAGTAAAATCTAAATTGGCAAAACACGCCTGGGAAAATGATCATAAATTTAGTTGGGAAGAGGCAAAAATTATACATCATGAGTCTCACTATTATAAAAGAAAGTTTGTTGAAGGGGCATTAATTAAATTACATGAAAATCCAATAAGTCAGAGTAGTATTGATGTCAGGCCACTATGGATTCCCTTAATTAAAAACCATTTCAGTCAAAAATCACCCCGCAAACACACGCCAGTTCCTTGTGTTACAGTTGCTCCTGCGTCTAGAGTCCATCCAATGCGGCTACGACACATGCGTCCGTGATCGCCCTTGGAGGAAACACGGCCACCTGATTGCATGACCAGTTCCCAATGCTCACCTTGGAGGCATGCGGTAATCTCTATGAGAATATCGTACTGGTGCCCGTGTAGCATTCTAGGAGGAATCGTGCAGTTTTTGGTTTCCGTGTCATGTTCCCGTCGACAAAGACGTGTGGGTAGCCACAGCTGTGTCGTCACGTGCCCCTGTCGGTAGGTGGGGGTAACGGCTCTCCCCCCTCCACTGCCGCTAGCCACTAGTCTAGTGTGCGGTTTGGTTGTGGATGGACGTGAGCCCGTTTCCCGTGTTTGCCCGTCAGCTTGGAGGCCACGATGCAGAACAGGTAATGTATTGTCAGTTTTTCATTTGTTCGTATATATAAATGTTGTGTTAGTGTATTGTATTCGATTTTTTGTATATATATTTGTTATCTTTCTGTTAGTCAAATTAAATTGTAAAGGAAAATATTAAAAAAATGTAGGTTAGTTAGGTGTGTATATAAATTTTGTGTTAGTTTATTGTATTTGATTTTTGTTATCTTTGTGTTAGTGTAAATTAGAATGTAAAAGAAAAATTTAAAAAAATCCAAAAAAATGTAGGTTAGTTAGGTGTAAGAGTTTGATATTTAGATGTAAGTAGGGTTCACTTGATAACGGGAGGAGTTTCCTTACCTCCCGAAACGTAGTGTAGTTTTAAACACTAGAAGCGACAGTCTTTACTAACATGGAAATTATCTTCAATAACATTATATCCATTCTTGTACTCCCCTTGGTAGCAAAAGTCAAAATTTTCCGTAAGATATTGGCACATTTCCTCTTTATTAAATATTCCAGCCAAATCTAGTGTTATATCGAAATCCATAAGATAGAACATTTATTTTTCCAGATCTTGCAGTATCTTTGGAAGGTCTTCCAAAAAATCTTTAATTTTAACATTTGCAAGCTCTTTTTTAAAGGGAGTTTCTATGGGATCATCGTACTTTTGTTTAATTTGGTCAATATCTTTCTTTATTATTTGTAACACACCCTCACTTTGGACCCCAGAGGACCTCTCCAAGGAGAATGGTAGTTTGGCCACAACACCATGTCGAGCTAAAGACAACTTTTTAAATATTCCTCGTAAGTATAGTAGTTATTAAATGAGCCACATATTTCCTTCTTAACTTTAAATTTATTCCGAAAGTCCCCATCACAATCCGTAACATTGGTTATCTTAACTAACATTAGGTTTTCACAAAACGCATCCGTTATGGGTGTTAAGTTATTTAATTTTGGTTCGCCCTTGCAATAGTTTATATTACCTATGTCTGTAAGAAGGTTATTACTACGGAGATTTTCTAATATAAACCGTATATCAAATCTTTTGTTAGTAGTTTTAATTAGATTTCCAATAAATGGCTAACAGAGTACATTTCTTTTATATAGAAAAAAAGTAGCGGAAACATGTAAACAGGACAGATATAATTACACTATAATATAGGCATATAGAGGTTTCCAACATACTCGATGTATAGGAGTTGTAAATATATGGATATTGTATGTAAACAAAGACATAGACGAGTGGTAACTATAACATGTAAGTTCTCCCATATATGTGCAAATATGTTATACAATGTTGGAATACCCATATAAACTATTAATATAATTCCAAATTCGACTAAATAAGTCTAAAGTCACAATATAATTAACATATTATAAACTATATAAACGGTGCCATCCCGCATTCGTACCTAAATTTTCCAAATTCTATAATATTTTACTGTCTATTCTTAGTCCTTGTATACTTAGTATCGGGTTTTGTACTATTAAACACTACATTATTATACGTATCCTATGCAGTAGAGTAATGTATGCATGTTATTTCATACAGATACGCATATTCTACAATACCTGAACATAAATCAAATCAAATCATCTTTATTCATTGCAATACAATAGTACAGAATGGCGTCATCATAGCATAAAAAATACAACCTTTTTAACTTAATACTAAGGTACATAATTTAATAACATCGTTATTTATTGCACAGTTTCTTATAATTATATGAACTATTCAAAAAACTCCCCCAAAGAATATAAAGATTTACAAATCATAAATTTCTTTAACTTGTTTTTAAATTGATCAAAATCTAAAATATTTTTTAAATCAGCAGGCAAGGCATTAAAATACCTGATACCCGCATAACATGGCTTTTTCTCATAGAATTTTAATTTGTGTCTGTTGTAACTAAAATCATTCCTATATCTGGTGTTATGGTTGTGATAAGACCCCAATAAGCATAGGTCATTTGAGTTCCTTTTAACTACCATAATCAGTTCAAAAATGTATAAGGTAAAAACAGTCATGATTCCTAATGCTGGAAAATGTTCTTTGGCTGATTCGAGCCAATTTAATTTCAACATTATCCGTAGAGTTTTTTTTTTAAAAACTAAAATTTTGTTTAAATTGTTATTGGTGGTACTGCCATACATAACCAATTTAAAAGAGATGTGAGAATGGATGAATGCGAAATATACAGATTTCATAGTTGCCAAATCGCACACTGGTGATATTTTTCTTAGTACAAAAATTCCAGAGGAAATTTTATTGCAAACTTTTGCAATATGTTAATTCCAATTAAGATGATTATCAATGTAAACCCCTAGAAATTTTGTTTCATTAACCTCTTCCAAAAAATGCTCGTTTAGACAGATATTAGTTGATAGTCTTTTAGGCTTATTTTCAGTAGCTGAGAAGGAAATGAATTTGGTTTTTACAGGATTTAATAAGAGATTCAAACCAGCTAAATATTGTTGAATACCTGTTAGCTGGGTAAACGCAGATACTTCAATACTATTGGTTTCAGTTCCTGAAATTTTTAAATTAATGTCATCTGCATATAATATGACTTTACTAGATGTTGATAATTTTGGCACTCCATTGATGTAACATAAAAACAACAACGGGCCCAATATAGAGCTCTGTGGAACTCCATATTTCACAAGGGTTCTTGAAAAGTGGAATGAAGTCAACCTATTATAATTATTGAGATATTTCAACTCAAAAAAGTGACTTCTGTCACTCAAATATGACTTAATCCAGGAGTTGGCCCTATTTTTAATTCCAAGGTTTGAGAGTATATCCAATAGTTTGCCATGACAGACACTGTCAAATGCTTTACTTAAATCCATAAAAAACCCAATTGATTGTTCATTCTTATCAACAGATTCAATAATCGAGTCAATGAATTCAATACCTGCGGTTATAACAGATTTGTTTTTTCTAAAACCATGCTGCTCTACAGCATGAGATTGTAAGATTCTAAATAATTAGTTAATTGCCTAGCAACGACACGCTCATATAATTTCGAAAAGGAGGAAATTAATGATAGCGGTCTATAATTGGATACGATTTCAGGATCACCGGACTTTAAAAGTGGTGTAATTTTAGATACTTTGAGTCGGTTTGGAAAGATACAAGAAACAAAACTTGAATTGATTACATGGACCAAAGGCTTTTTTAAAAAGTCTATGGCGAGCTTAATAATTGGCATGGGTATCTCATCACAACCTGTTGAGTACTTGTTTTTAAATGCACTAACTAATTCCTCAATATCTTTCTCAGTTATAGGTAATCTTGGTTAAGTTTTACATTGGTTTTAAAGTTGCTTATGGAGGATAATGAGTCTAAATTAGGAATAATTTGTGACTCAACCATAGTGGAGTAGTTCTCATAGAGCCTACAGTCTCAGGTACATCAACCAATAAACCATTGTGTCACAGCTTAATATTGTCATTTTTGGTTCCTTTTTTCATTTCAACCTCATTCCTTATTACATTCCAAGTTGATGTACAAATGTTACTAGAACTACTTATAAGTTTACTATAAAATTCTTTCTTAGCCTTGATAACTCTCATACTATAATCAATTTTCTTATAGTTCTGTTTTATAAGCAGTAGAATAGGCGTCTCACCCTATGTCTGTTAAATGTGTTCTGTAAAGTAAAACATAAATGTAAATTGTGCTAAGACTGGATACAGCAGGCCAGATATTAGATAGTCAGGAAATGTGTTGGAAGTGTAGTGTAAAAAAAATAGTAAGACAAACACCACATAGTGCAGCATGTAAGCAATCTAAATCCATTACTATTTAGAAAAGGTCAGTATATGTACAACATCCGATATATTAGCCAAACACACAGTCAAACTTAGATAATAAACAGTAAAAAATAAATATTATAGTAACAGAAATAGTAAGAGTATAAGGACATAGAAATATTTAAAGTTTATAAAACAACACAAATGCAGAAACACTATAAGTAAAACAATCCAATGCATTACGACACGGGCACAGATATTGGTTTACAGCCATTTTACACAACTTTTACAGGTTCTGTCAAACGACACAAAAATGGTTTGTAAATTGTGTAAGAAATATATGTAATATAAACAAATTTAACACAATTAAACATAACATTTGGAGGACACAATGTTTTGACAATATTCTTGTTTTAAAGAAGAAAGAATCCTGAGTGGCAGTGTCATAGGTACATAATTCCGACTTAATTACAGCATTTATGTAGGTATGACACTTCCGCTCTAGGATCACTAAAGACGTGTTGGCTTAATTAGTTGACAATTTTTTATGGAAGGTAGAATCTTCTTTTTAGTAGTAATGTGGACAGAGTATTCTTGTCGATTACAATATTGAGGTATACACATTCTTTCCAGGATCACTGACGTTGTGGTCACTTGATTGGTTATTCAGTATTCATGTTAGAAAGATGAAAGAATCCTGAGCGGCAGTGTCATAGGTACATAATTCCGACTTAATTACAGCATTTATGTAGGTATGACACTTCCTCTCTAGGATCACTAAAGACACGTTGGCTTAAGTATGATGGTCATATTTATTTTTCCATAACACATATTTAAGTATGAATCCACCTTCACGGTCACTGACGATGCTGTGGCTTGATTTGTTCTACAGTATTCTTGTTTGAAAGAAGAAAGAATCCTGAGTGGCAGTTTTATAGGTCTATAACACCGAATCAATTACAGCATATATGCATGTAATTTCCTCTCTGGGATCAGTGAAGATACGTTGGCTTAGTGAGTTGACCATTTTTTATTGGTAGAAAGTATCTTCTTTTGTTGTAAGAATATGGGCGAATTATACTTTTCTATTACACTATTTATATATACACTTTCTTTCAAGGATCATTGACGTTGTGGTTGGTTCTACAGTATTCATGTTTGAAGGGTAGAAAATCTTGAGCGGCAGTGTCATAGGCAAATAATTCCGACTTAATTTCAGCATTTATGTAGGTATGACACTTCCTCTCTAGGATCACTAAAGACACGTTGCTTAATTAGTTGACCACTTTTTTATGGTAGATATAATCTCCTTGTGTTGAAGTATTGTAGACAGAATATTCATGTCTATTACAATATTGAGATATACACTTTCTTTCCAGGATCACTTGTGGAAAAGTTGTGGTTGCTTGATTGGTTTCAGTATTTCTGTTTGAAATATAGAAAGTATCATGAGCGACAGTATCATAGTTACATAATACTGGTTAAATAACAGCCTTTATGTGGGTATGGCACATCCCCTCTAAGATTATTTCCATTGTTTATTATTTAGGACACGTTAGGTTTAATGGTTGATTAGTCTATTCATAGGAATTATTTACATAATTTTTGCAGGTATGAAAATTTCTCTCCATGATACGTTAGCTTAATTGTTTGACCATTTGTTTTATTGATACAATCTTCTTGTTATGTCGTGTTATTGGCACATTACTCTTGTCTAACACAATATTGACATGTGCAATTTCTTTTCAGGTTTACCGACGTTGTTGCTGCTTGAAAAGTTATTCAGTGTTAATTTTGTTATTGGAAGGTAGAATCTTCTTGTGTTGCCGTTATATGGACACCTTACTCTTGAATAACACAGTATTTATAAATGCACTTTCTCCTCAGGATCAATGACGATGCCGTGGCTTGATTGGTTGTCTAGAAATCTCGCTGCGAAAAAGAAAGAAACCTGAGTACCGGTAGCAGTGTCATAGGTAAATCGAGCCAATTTAAAGGAAACACCTATGTTGGTATGCCACTTTATGACTACTAAAGCCACTTCGACCTAATATGATGAGTATTGATCTCATTGGCAAATATAATCTTCTTGTGTTGCAGAATTATGGGCATTTAAATTTTGTCTACCACAATATTTAAATAGGCAATTCATTTACAGGATCACTGACGACGTAGTTGCTTGATTCGTTCTCTAGTGTTAATGTGGGAAAGATGAAAGAATACTCAGCGGCAGTGTCTTAGGTACATAATACCGACTTGATACAGCACTTATGTAGGTATGACACTTCCTCTCTAGGATCACAGAAATACGTTGGCCTAATTAGTTTATAATTTGTTATTGAAAGATTGGATATTCTTGTATTGTAGTATTACCTGTCACCTGTTACCTCAGAATTCCGTCCCGAGGACCACAGTGGCATGGGACCCGTCAAACAGTCAACAGATTTCAGCGGCCGTAGACCTTGTCCAATCAGGTTGGGGTAATGCCAGGATTGGGAAAAGAGAGTTCCAGGATGGGACAGAGAAGAAATCTGGAAAAATGTGCAACTGAGGTCAGAAACCTGACAATCTGTAGAAGCACTATTGTAGAAGATGTAGTTTCAGTACTCTCTTGAATCTTTTAATATCTATCATTTCTTGAATGTGTGAAAAAACTGAGAAATATTTAAGCCCTGCGTAGCTCGGTTTTGTTTCAAACAACTTTAATTTATGTTGAACAGATGGATTTACTCGATGATTTCTGGTGAAATAATTATGTTGATGAGGCTGTATCAGATTATTTGCTTTAACATACATAATAACTTCAAAAATAAAAAGAGAAGGTACAGTTAAAATTTGCAGTTCAATGAATTTTTCATTACACAAGTCTCTAGGCTTAAGCCTAGACATACATCTCATTGCTTTTTTTGTAAAACAAAACTGCGATTCAAGTTTAATTTACTAGACAGGCCCCAAAGCACTATAGAATACCTACGCTGGTTTTTTAATGGGCCCATGAATCTTTTCTATCACAAAATTTAGGTGTGCATTTTCTTTTTAGGATCACTGACGGTGCAGTGGCAAGATTGGTTGTCCAATAATCTTCTTTGAAAGAAGAAAGAATCCTGAGCGGCAGTGTCATATTTACATAATACCGACATAACCACAGCATTTATGTAGGTATGACACTTCCTCTCAAGGATCACAGAAGATACGTTGATTTAGTTGGTTGACCATTGATGTTAAAGGAAGGTAGAATCTTGTTGTGTTGTTGTATTATGGGCACATTACTCTTGTCTGACAAAATATCAAGATATACACTCCCTCTTCAGGATCACTGACGGGGCGGTGGCTTGATTGGTTGTTTAGTATTCTAGTTAGATAGGCTAAATAATCCTGAATGTTAGTGGCATAGGTACATATTACCGCATTATTACAGCATTTATCTAGGTAAGACCCTTGCTCTCTAGAATTACTAAAGATACGTTGGCTTGATTGGTTGATTGTTGTTGTTATTTGAAGGGAGAATCTCCTTGTGTTTAAGGAAAAGGGAACTGCTCTTGTCTAACACAGTACATAAATGCACTATTTTCTTCCGGAACATTGTTATTATTGGAAGGTAGAACAGGGGCACATTACGTTTTGAATAAAACATTATTTATATATGCACTTTGTTTTCAGAGTTATTGACGATGTGGTTGCATAATTAATTCTCCAGTATTAATGTTTAAAAGATGAAAGAATCCAGAGTGGCATTGTCATAGGTACATAATACCGACTTATTTACATCAACTATATATGTATGACACATGCTCTCTAGTATCATTGTTGACGCGTTGGGTTTAATGGTTGACTAGTGTTCTCATAGGAAGGTACAATCATTATAAGTTGCTATGTTATAAGCACATTTTACTCTAGACTAACTCAATGTTTAGAAATTCACTCCCTTTTCAGGATCAATGACGATGTGTTTGCTTGATTCGTTCTCCAGTATTAATGTTTGAAATATTAAAGAATCGTGAGTGGCAGTGTCATAGTAACATAATACTAATTTAATAACAGTATTTACGTAGGTAGGACACATCCTCTCTAAGATTATCTCTAATGATTATAGAGGACACGTTAGGTTTAATGGTTGACCAGTGTACTCATAGGCATTAATTACATCATTCATGCAGGTATGACAATTTCTCTCTAGGATGACTACAAATACGTTGGCTTAATTAGTTGACCTTACTTTTAGGTAGAATCTTCTTGGGTTGTAGTATGATGGGTACATTACTCTTGTCTAAAACAGTATTTAAACATGCATTTTAACTTCACGATCACTTACGTTTTGTTTACTTATTTGGTTACCCAGTGTTCTTAATTAATCCGGTTTATTTCCTGGGTTAAAGCACGATGGTGATATTCCTTTTGCTAAAACACACATTTAAGTATGAAATCCACCTTCACGGTCACTGACGATGCTGTGGCTTTATTGGTTGTCCAGTATTCTTGTTTGAAAGAAGAAAGAATCCTGAGTCACGATATTGACGATCCTTGGCCCAGGCTGAATTTGGCCCCCCCTTCACTAACCCAGAACCGCCCTTCTGCCATCCGTCAGGAGAGCCCACCACCATCCGCTGAGGTGCTCCCTGCCATATCGGCCCCTGCCCCGCCTATTGCTTCTGCCTCTCAGATTGAGTCCGCCACTGAGTCTTCCCATGCACCTCTTGCCGCCTCACGAGTCTCGCCCTCAACCCATGAACCTTCACCTTCGCTGGGTGGCTCAAGTGGTGGCGATGAAGAAGACGACGAAGCTAATCCCCCCATTATTGAGGAGAGGATGGTGAGGTGTAGGTTCCTCCGGCAGCGTTGCAGTCGCTACTTTGTGGACGGAATGGAGAGTTGATCCAGGATAGGGAGAAGATGCTGTTAAAGGACGTCACTAAGAAACACAAATTCCTGGACGAGGCGGAATTGTTTAATATACTTCCGTTGGACCCCTGGCCAAAAGGGTATGCTGCACTCGCCCTCCAAGTAGAATTTATTTGTATGGAATACAAGGAGGTATATGATGAGGTGAAACGGCGGAGCAGGGACGCCATGGGCCAATCTCCACTCGAAAAGAGGGTGGCGACACCAATTTCGTTTAAGTTCCCAGAACGCTGTTGAGCCCCTACACCACACTACGTGTGGTGCCTTTTTATATTTCAAGGACACTTGCTCTCAAGAATCAATGAAGTTACGTTGGCTTAATTGGTTGACTGTTGTTGTTATTGGAAGGGAGAAACTTCTTGTGTTTAAGTATATAGGCACATTGCTCTTGTCTAACCCATTGGGTTGATAAATATTGATTTAGACACGCATTCTCTCTTCGGTATTACTAACGATGAGGTGGCTTGATTAATTAACCAGTATTCTTGTTAAAAAAAGAAAGAATCCTGAGTGGCAGTGTCATAGGTACATAATTCCAACTTAATCACAACATTTATGTGGGTATGACACTTTATCTCTTTGATCACTTAAGATAAGTTGGCTTAATTGGTTAACCAATTTTTATTGGTACTGTAGTTAGAATCTACTTGTGTTACAGTATTACAGGCACATTACTCTTGACTGCAACATATTTAGATATGCACTTTCTTTTCAGGATCACTGACGACAAGGTGGCTTAACTGATTGTCTAGCAATTTTGTTTGAAAGAAGAAATAATTCTGATCGGCATTGTCATGGGTACTTAATACCGACTTAATGACATGATCTTTGTAGGTATGTCAATTCCTGGCTAGGAACACTGAAGATAAGTAGGCTTAATCGGTTGACCATTTTTTTTATGGTAGAATATTCTTGTGTTGCAGAATAATGGGCACATTAACCTTTTCTATCACAAAATTTAGATATACACGTTCTTTTCAGGATCACTGACGGTGCAGTGGCAAGATTGGTTGTCCAGTTATCTTCTTTGAAAGCAGAAAGAATCCTTAGCGGCAGTGTTATAGGTACATAATACTGACTTGACCACAGCATTTATGTAGATATGACACTTCCTCTCAAGGATCACAGAAGATAGTTGGTTTATTCGGTTGACCATTGTTGTTAAAGGAAGGTAGAATCTTGTTGTTTTGTTGTATTATGGACACATTACTCTTGTCTTACACAATATCAAGACATACACTACCTCTTCAGGATCACTGACAGTGCAGTGGCAAGATTGCTTGTCCAGTTATCTTCTTTGAAAGAAGAAAGAATCCTTAGTGGCAGTGTCATATGTAGATAATACTGACTTAACCACAGCATTTATGTAGGTATGACACTTCCTCTCAAGGATCACAGAAGATATGGTGATTTAATAGGTTACCCATTGTTGTTAAATGAAGGTAGAATCCTGTTGTGTTGCAACATTATGGGCACATTACTCTTGTCTAACCCAATATCAAGATATACATTACCTCTTCAGGATCACTGACGATGCAGTGGCAAGATTGGTTGTCCAGTTATCTTCTTTGAAAGAAGAAATAACTGAGTGGCAGTGTCATATTTACATAATACTGACTTAACCACTGCATTTATGTAGGTATCACACTTCCTCTCTAGGATCCCAGAAGATACGAGGGTTTAATTGGTTGACCATTGTTGTTAAAGGAAGGTAGAATCCTGTTGTGTTGCAGTATTATGGGCACATTACGCTTGTGTAACACAATATCAAGATATACACTCCTTCTTCAGGATGACTGACGATGCCGTGGCTTGATTGGTTGTTTAGTATTCTAGTTAGATAGGCTAAATAATCCTGAATGTCATTGTCATAGGTACATATCACCACATTATTACAGCATTTATGTAGGTAAGACACTTGCTCTCTAGAATTACTAAATATACGTTGGCTTGATTGGTTGACTGTTGTTATTATTGGAAGGTAGAACATGGGCACATTACCTTTTTGTCTAAAACATTATTTATATATGCACTTTTTTCAGGATCACTGACGATATGGTTGCATAATTAGTCCTCCAGTACTCATGTTTAAAAGATGAAAGAATCCAGATTTGCAGTGTCATAGGTACATAATACCAACTTATTTGTATTATTTATGTAGGAATGACAAATCGTCTCTGGAATCATTGACGACACGTTAGGTTTAATGGTTGACCAGTGTACTCATAGACATTAATTACATCATTTATGCAAGTATGATAATTTCTCTCTAGGATGACTGCAGGTACGTTGGCTTAATTGGTTGACCTTTTTTTAAATTTTAGGTAGAATATTCTGGGGTTGTAGTATGATGGGCACATTACTCTTGTCTAAACAGTATTAAAACACGCATTCCCTCACCAGGATCACTTATGTTTGGTTGACTTATTCAGTTGACTAGTATTCTTTTTTTAATATTGTTTATTTCCTGGGTTAAAATATGATGGTCATATTTATTGTGCCATAACACATATTTAAGTATGAACCCCACCTTCACGGTCACTGACGATGCTGTGGTTTGATTGTTTCTACAGTATTCTTGTTTGAAAGAAGAAAAAATCCTGAATGGCACCGATAACACAGTCTATAATACCGAATTAATTACAGCATATGTGCATGTAGTTTCCTCTCTAGGATCAGTGAAGATAGGTTGGCTTAATTAGTTGACCACTTTTTTATGGTAGGTAGTAGTATTGTGTTGAAGTATTGTGGATAGAATATTCATATCTATTACAATATTGAGATATACACTTTCTTTCCAGGATCACTGAAGTTGCGGTTGCTTGATTGGTTTTAGTACTTCTGTTTGAAATGTGAAAGGATCATGAGCGACAGTGTCATAGTTACATAATACTGGTTTAATAACAGCATTTATGTGGGTATGGCACATCCTCTCTAAGATTATCTCCATTGTTTATTTAGGACACGTTAGGTTTAATGGTTGATTAGTGTATTTATAGGAATTATTTACATCATTTTTTCAGGTATGAAAATTTCTTTCCATTTAGCTTAATCGTTTGACAATTTTTTTATTGAAAGATACAATCTTCTAGTTATGTTGTATTATTGGCACATTACTATTGTCTAACACGATATTTACATATGCATTTTCTTTTCATGTTTACTGACATTATAGTTGCTTGATAAGTTCTTCAGCATTAATTTTTTTATTGGAAGGCAGAATCTTCTTGTGTTGCAGTTATATGGGCACCTTACTCTTGAATAACACAGTATTTATAAATGCACTTTCTCCTCAGGATCACTGACGATGCGATGGCTTAATTTGTTGGCCGGTAATCTTGATTGAAAGAAGAATGAGTTCTGAATGGCAGTGTCGTAAGTACATAATTTCGATTTATTTTCAGCAATTATGTATGTTTGACAAATCCTCTATAGGATCATTGACAACACTTTAAGTTTAATGGTTGGTCTAGTGTTTTCATAGGAAGGAGATCTTTTATATTTTCAGTTTTTTAGGCACATAACTCTTGACTGACTAACACAGTGTTTTTATATACACTTTCCCTTCAGGATCACTGACGATGCTGTCCCTTGATTGGTTGTCTAGAAATCTTGCTGAGAAAAAGAAAGAAACCCGAGTAGCTGTGTCATAGGTAAATCGAGCCAATTTAAAGTAAACACCTATGTTGGTATGACACTTTATGACTACTAAAGACACTTCGACCTAATATGATGAGAACTGAGCTCATTGGCAAATATAATCTTCTTGATTTGCAGAATTATGGGCATTTAAATTTTGTCTAACACAATATTTAAATAGGCAAATCATTTACAGGATCACTGACGATGTAGTTGCTTGATTCGTTCTCTAGTATTAATGTGGGAAAGATGAAAGAATACTCACGACAGTGTCATAGGTACATAATACCGACTTGATACAGCACTTATTTAGGTATGACACTTCCTCTCTAGGAGCCCATAAGATACGTTGGCCTAATTAGTTCATAATTTTTTTATTGGAATGTTGGATATTCTTATGTTGTATTGTGTATTATGGGCACATGAATCTTTTTATCACAATATTTAGATATAAACTTTCTTTTAGTGAATTTCCCCTATAGGGAAGAAGCTATTACCCTAGGTCTCATGGTAAGACTTAAGCTCGAGACTATGATAATGTTTTGTTTTGAGGTTCTCAAATGAAGAAAACACTATTCGTTTAAATTTATATATATGTATATATAGCTATATATATACTCTGTGTCCGTGCTATAATATACGTGTCCGTTAATGCGATAACTTCCTTTAAAGTCCGATTTCGAATAAATTTGGCTCCTTTTGGGTTAATGGGGGTTTTAAATTTTCAAAAAATCAGTTTTGTACATTTTTCACCCTAAAATTTTTAAAACACTTAATTTTGGTTTGGACCATGTTATATAGCTTTTAACAATTAATATAATATATTGAATTATAAACCTAGGTTAATTGGTTGAGGAGGAAATCCCAAAAAACCTGCTCATAAAATCTCCCATGTTAATATTATGAGAAAAAGATTTTTGTTTTTTTTCTCAGTAAATTTTAATGTAATCTTCATATTTGCCTTTACCAATTAACTCAGCTCCACCAAAAAATAATTGTGTCGTTTAAAATTTTGATTCTACGTCCAACCGTTGCAGAGATATTCAAAGTGCTAAACACAGTACGTTGTACAATGAAAACAAAAAAAAATAAATAAAAAAAATAAAAAAATAGAAAAAATAAAATAGAATAAATAAAATTGTATACCTCCATTATTTATGAGAATGTATAACGATGAAACTTGGTATGCGGCTTCACGTAGTATTGTTATAGTGATATTTGCACAGCAAAATTATTTTTTTTGTAGTATTCCCGCAGCAGCAAACCTGCATACTCAACCCTAATGTTATTCTTATGGAGAGTAAGTAAAGTTTTCTATCTCCCTTAATTATGAACATAAATTTATAAAACTCATTATGTAGCTTCACCTTATTGAGTTATATTGATAATTGCCCAAAAATATATTTACCCTCCCTTTTTTTAACAGCAATACATAAATATAACAGCATATATAGGTATGAGAAATCCTCTCTAAGATTATCACTAATGATTATTGGGGACACGTTAGGATCACTGACGTTGTGGTTGCTTGATTGGTTCTACAGTATTCATGTTTGAAGGATAAAAAATCTTAAGCGGCAGTGTCATAGGTACAGAATTCTGACTTATTTTCAGCATTTATGTAGGTATGTCACTTACTCTCTAGGATCACTAAAGACACGTTGGCTTAATTAGTTGACCACTTTTTTACGGAAGGTAGGATCTTCTTGTGTTGAAGTATTGTTGACAGAATATTCATGTCTATTACAATATTGAGATATACACTTTCTTTCTAGGATCACTGACGTTGTGGCTGCTTGATTGGTTTCAGTATTTATGTTTGAAATATGAAAGTATCATGAGCGGCAGTGGCATAGTGTCATAATACTGGTTTAATAACAGAATTTATGTGGGTATGACATATCCTCTCTAAGATTAACTCCACATTAAGTTTAATGGTTGACTAGTGTTCTCATAGGAAGGTAAATCTTTTAAAGTTGCAGTTTTTAAGTACATAACACTTGACTAACACAAATTTTTACATATATACTTTCCCTTCAGGATCACTGACGATGCAGTGGCAAGATTGGTTGTCCAGTAATCTTCTTTGAAAGAAGAAATAATCCTGAGCGGCAGTGTCATATGTACATAATACTGACTTAACCACAACATTTATTTAGGTATGACACTTCCTCTCAAGGATCACAGAAGATACGTTGATTTAATTGGTGAACCATTGTTGTTATAGGAAGGTAGAATCTTGTTTTGTTGTAGTATTACGGGCTCATTACACTTGTCTAACACAATATCAAGATATACTCACCTTTTTCAGGATCACTGACGATGCGGTGGCTTGATTGGTTGTTTAGTATTCTAGTTAGATAGGCTAATGAATTCTCTCTTCGGTATTACTAACGATGGGTTGACTTGATTAGTTAACCAGTATTACAGGCACATTATTCTTGACTGACAAAATATTTAGATATGCACTTTCATTTAAGGATCACTGACGATAAGGTGGCTTAGTTGGTGTCCAGAAATTTTGTTTGAAAGATGAAAGAATCCTGAGCGGCAGTATCATAGGTACATAATACCGACTTGATTACAGCACTTATGTAGGTATGACACTTCCTCTCTAGGATCACAGAAGATACGTTGGCCATATCAGTTGATAACGTTTTATTGAAATATTGGATATTTTTGGATTGTAGTATTACCTGTTACCTTTTACCTCCAAAGTCCATCGCGAGGGCCACAGTGGCATGGGACCCGTCAAACAGTAAAAAAACTTCAGCGGCCGTAGACCTTGTCCAATCAGGTTGGGGTTATGCCAGGATTGGGAAAGAGAGATCCTGGATGGGACATAGAAGAAATCTGGAAAAATGTGCAACTGAGGTCAGAAATATGACAAACTGTGGAAGCACTTTTCAAGTAGTTGAAGTTTCAGTTCTTTCTTGAATTTTTTAATGTCCATAATTTTTTGAATGCGTGAAGGAAGCTGTGAGAAATATTTAAGGCCTAAGTAGCTTGATTTTGTTTCAAACAACTTTAATTTATGTTGAACAGATGGATTTACTCTAAGATTTCTGGTGTAATAATAATGTTGATGGGGCTGTATCAGATTATTCCCTTTAACATACATAATAACTTCAAAAATAAAAAGAGAAGGTACTGATTAAATTTGAAATTCAATGAATTTTTCGTTACACGAGTTTCTAGGCTTAAGCCTAGACATACATCTGATTGATTTTTTTGTAAAACAAAAATGCGATTCAAGTTTAATTTACTAGACAGGCCCCAAAGCACTATAGAATACCTAAGCTGGTTTTTTAATGGGCCCATGAATCTTTTCTATCACAAAATTTAGGTGTACACTTTCTTTTTAGGATCACTGACGATGCAGTGGCAAGATTGGTTGTCCAATAATCTTCTTTGAAAGAAGAAAGAATCCTGAGCAGCAGTGTAATATTTACATAATACTGACTTTACCACAGCATTTATGTAGGTATGACACTTCCTCTCAAGGATTACAGAAGATACGAGGATTTAATTGGTTGACCATCGTTGTCAAAGCAAGGTAGAATCTTGTTGTGATGCAGTATTATGGGCTCACTCTTGTCTAACACAATATCAAGATATGCACTCCCTCTTGTCACTCTTGTATGGGCCTACTCTTGTCTAACACAATATCAAGATATACACTCCCTCTTCAGGATCACTGACAATGCGGTGGCTTAATTGGTTGTTTAGTATTCTAGTTAGATAGGCTAAAGTATCCTGAATGGCAGTGTCATATGTACATAATACTGACTTAACCATAGCATTTATGTAGGTATGACACTTCCTCTCAAGGATCACAGAAGATACGTTAATTTTGTTGGTTGACCATTGTTGTTAAAGGAAAGTAGAATCTTGTTGTGATACAATATTGTGGGCACTTTACTCTTGTCTAACACAATATCAAGGTATACACTCCCTCTTCTGAATCACTGACAATGCGGTGGCTTGATTGGTTGTTTAGTATTCTAGTTAGATAGGCTAAAGAATCCTGAGTGGCAGTGTCATATGTACATAATACTGAATTAACCATAGCATTTATGTAGGTATGACACTTCCTCTCAAGGATCACAGAAGATACGTTAATTTTGTTGGTTGACCATTGTTGTTAAAGGAAAGTAGAATGTTGTTGTGATCCAGTATTGTGGGCACATTACTCTTGCCTAACACAATATCAAGATATACACTCTATCACTGACGGGGCGGTGGCTTGATTGGTTGTTTAGTATTCTAGTTTGATAGGCTAATGAATCCTGAGTGGCAGTGTCATAGTTACATATTACCGCATTATTACAGCATTTATGTAGGTAAGACACTTGCACTATCAAATTACTAAAGATACGTTGGCTTGATTGGTTGAGTTATTCTTGTGGAAAAAGAGTTTATTCTTGGTGTGGTTTAATCCTGAGTGGCAGTGTCATAGGTACATAGTGCCAATTTAAACACAGCACCTATGTTGGTATGACACTTCCACTCTAGAATAACTGAAGAGAGTAGTAGAGTAGGAAGATCAGGAAGTAGAATCTTCTTGTCTTGTATTCTTGTAGTATGATGGGCGCTTTACTCTTTTCTTATACAATATTTAGACGTATACTTCTGCAGGATTACTGACGATAAGTTTGTTTGACTGGTTCTTCAGTATTCATGTTTTAAAGATAAAAGTAACTTGAGTGGCAGTGTCATAGGTAAATAATACCGACTTATTTACATGAATTATGTAGTTATGACACATGCTCTCTGGTATCATCGTTTACACGTTGGGTTTATTTATTTTATTTTTTATTTTTAGGATCGTCATAAGTTATAGTAGTGTTATAACCACATATTACTCTAGACTAACTCAATGTTTAGAAATTCACTCCCTTTTCAGGAACAATGCCAATGTGTTTGCTTGATAGGTTCTCCAGTATTCATGTTTGAAACGTGAAATAATCATAACCGCCAGTGTCATAGTTACATAATGCTGATTTAATAACAGTATTTATGTAGGTAGGACACATCTCTCTAAGATTATCTCTCATGATTATTGAGGTCACGTTAGGTTTAATGTTTGACTAGTGTACTCATAGGTATTAATTACATCATTCATGCAGGTATGATAATTACTCTCTATGATGACTGCAGATACGTTGGTTTAATTGGTTTACCTTTTTTAATTTTAGGTAGAATCTTCTTGGGTTGTAGTATGATGGGCACATGTCTCTTGTCTAAAACAGAATTTAAACATGTATTCCCTATCCAGGATCACTTTAGTTTTGTTGACTTATGTAGTTAACCAGTATTCATTTTTTAATTATGTTTATTTCCTGGGTTTAAATATGATGGTCATATTTATTTTGCCAAAACGCATATTTAAATTTGAACTCCACCTTCACGGTCACTGACGATGCTGTGGCTTGATTGCTTGTCCAGTATTCTTGTTTTAAAGAAGAAAGAATCCTGAGTGGCCGTGTCATACGTCTACAATTCCGACTAAATTACAGCAAATATGCAAGTAATTTCCCCTCTAGGATCAGTGAAGATACGTTGGCTTATTTAGTTGACCATTTTTAATGGTAGGTAGTATCTTCTTGTGTTGTAGTATTATGGGCGCATTATTCTTTTCTATTACACTACATAGATATAAACTTTCTTTCCATATCATTGACGTTGTGGTTGCTTCATAGGTTCTCCAATATTTTTATTTGAAAGAAGAAAGGATCCTGAGTGGCAGTGTCAGAGGTACATAATTCCGACTTAATTACAGCATTTATGTAAGTATGACACTTCCTCTCTAGGATCAGTAAAGACAAGTTCGTTTAATTATTTGACCATTTCTTTATGGAAGGTAGAATATCCATGTGTCGTGGTATTGTGAACAGAGTATTCTTGTCTATTACGATACCGACTTCATTACAGCATATATGCATGTAATTGCTCTAGGATCAGTGAAAATACGATGGCTTAATTAGTTGATCATTTTTTTAAAGGAAGTTAGAATCTCCTTTTGTCGTAGTATTGTGGACAGAGTATTCTTGTCTATTAAAATATTGAGATATACACTTTCTTTCCAGAATCATCGACGTTGTGGTTGCTTGATTGGTTCTCCAGTATTTATGTTTGAAATATGAAAGAATCATGAACGGCAGTGTCATAGTTACATAATACTGATTTAGTAATAGGATTCATATAGGTATGACACATCCTCTCTAAGATAATCTATAATGATTATTTAGGACACGTTAGGTTTAATGGTTTAGTGTATTCATAGGAATTATTTACATATTTTTAGCTTAATTGGTTGACCATTTTTTATCGAAAGACACAATCTTCTTATGTCGTTTTATTGTTGGCACATTACTTTTGTCTATCACAATATTTACATATGCACATTCTCTTCAGGTTTACTGACGTTATGATTGATTAGTTCTCCTGTATTAATTTTTTTATTGGTAGATAGAATCTTCTTGTGTAGCAGTTATATGAGAACATTACTCTTATATAACATAGTATAAATAAATGCACTTTCTCCTCAGGATCACTGACGGTGCGATGGCTTGATTGGTTGTTTAGTATTCTAGTGTGATAGGCTAAATAATCATGAATGGTAGTGTTATAAGTTCATAATACCGCATTATTACAGCATTTATGTAGTTAAGACACTTGCACCCTAGAATTACTAAAGATACGTTGGCTTGTGTTATCTCTGGAAGGTGTTATCATAGGAAGGTAGATCTTTTAATGTTGCAGTTTTATAGGCACATTATTATCAGTATTTATATATACACTTTCCCTTCAGGATCATTGACGATGGCTTTGAATGGTTGTCCAGTAATCTTGATGGAAAAAATAAAGAACCCTATGTAGCAGTGTCATAGGTAAAATCGTGCGAATTTAAAGAAAGCACCTATGTTGGTATGGCTCTTTATGACTACTGAAGACACTTCGACTTAATATGTTTAGTACTGATTTCATTGGAAAATAGAATCTTCTTGTGTTGCAGTATTATGGGTATTTAAATTTTGTCTAACACAATATTTAGATAGCCAATTAATTTGCATGATCACTGACGATGTGGTTGCTTGATTCGTTTGACGTGTGAAAGATGAAAGAATCCTGAGTGGCAGTGACATAGGTACATAATACCGTCTTGATACAGCACTTATGTACGTATGACACTTCCACTCTAGGATCACAGAAGATACGTTGATTTGGTTGTTTGACCATGGATGTTAAAGGAAGGTACAATCTTTTTGTGTTGCAGTATTATGGACACATTACTCTGGTCTAACACAATATCAAGATATACACTCCCTCTTCAGGATCACTGACCAGGCGGTGGCTTAATTGGTTCTTTAGTGTTCTAGTTAGATAAGCTAAAGAATCCTGAATGGCAGTGTCATAGGTACATAATACCGCATTATTACAGCATTTATGTAGGTAAGACACTTGCACCCCACAATTCCTAAAGATACGTTGGCTTGATTGGTTGACTCTTGTTTTTATTGGAAGGGAGAGTAAACTCCTCGTTTGGTTAAGAATATGGGCACATTGCTCTCTTTTAACACAATATATATATATATATATATATATATATATATATATTAAATTATCTTTTTAGGAGCAATATTATTATTAGAAGGTAGAACATGGGCACATTACTTTTGTCCAACATTATTTATACATCCAATTTCTTTTCAGGATCACTGATGATGTGGTTACATAATTTGTTCTCCAGTATTCATGTTTACAAGATGAATGAATCCTGAGCGGCAGTATCATATGCTCTTTGTATTATATACTGTAATACCGACTTAATAACAACATGTATGTAGGTATGACAATTACTATCTAGAATCAATGTAAATACGTTGGCTCGATTGGTTTAACATTGTTATTTTTGGAAGGTAGAACATGGCACGTTGCTCTCGTCTACAACAATATTTAGACACGCATTCTCTCTTCGGTATTACAAACGATGGGGTGACTTTATTAGTTAACCAGTATTCTTGTTATAATAAAAGAAAGAATCCTGATGGCAGGGTCATAGGTACATAATTCCGATTTAATCACAACTTTTATGTAGGTATGACACTTTCTCTCTATGATCACCGAAAGGTAAGTTTAATTAATTGGTTAACCAATTTGTATTGGTATGTTGAATCTCCTTGTGTTACAGTCTTATTGGCAATTATTCTTGACTGACAAAATATTTAGATATGCACTTTCATTTAAGGATCACTGACGATAAGATGTCTTAATTAGTTGTCCAGAAATTTTGTTTGAAAGATGAAAGAATCCTGAGTGGCAGTATCATAGGCACATAATACCGACTTGCTTACAGCACTTATGTAGGTATGACACTTCCTCTCTAGGATCACAGAAGATACGTTGGCATAATTAGTTGATACTTTTTTATTGAAAGATTGGATATTCTGGTATTGTAGTATTACTTGTTACCTGTTACCTCCGAAGTCCGTCCCGAGGACCACAGTGGCATGGGACCCGTCAAACAGTAAAACAACTTCAGCGGCCGTAGACCTTGTCAAATTAGGTTGGGGTAATGCCAGGATTGGGAAAAGAGAGTTCCAGGATGGGACAGAGAAGAAATCTAGAAAAATGTGCAACTGAGGTCAGAAATCTGGCAAACTGTAGAAGCACTGTTCTAGAATATGAAGATTCAGTCCTTTCTCGAATTTTTTAATGTCCATAATTTCTTGAATGCGTGAAAGAAGCTGTGAAAAATATTTAAGGCCTGCGTAGCTCGTTTTTGTTTCAAACAACTTTAATTTATGTTGAACATATGGATTTACTCTATGATTTCTGGTGAAATAATGATGTTGATGGGGCTGTATCAGATTATTCACTTTAACATACATAATAACTTTAAAAATAAAAATAGATTGTGCGGTTAAATTTGCAATACAGTGACTTCTTCTTTAGACGAGTCTTTAGGCTTAAGCCTAGACACACACATTATTAATTTTTTTGTAAAAAAATACGATTTAAGTTGTGATTCACTAGACAGGAACCAAAGCACTATAGAATACCTGAGATGGCTTTTTTATGGCCACATGAGTCTTTTCTAGCACAACATTTAGCTATACACTTTCATTTTAGGATCCCTGATGATGCAGTGGCAAGATTGGTTGTCCAATAATATTCTTTGAAAGAAGAAAGAATCCTGAGCGGCAGTGTCATATTTACATAATACTGACTTAACCACAGCATTTATGTAGGTATGACATTTCCTCTCAAGGATCACAGAAGATACGTGGATTTAATTGGTTGATCATTACCACATTATTACAGCAATTATGTAGATAAGACACTTGCTCTCTGGAATTACTAAAGATCCGTTGGTTTGATTGGTTGACTGTTGTTATTGGAAGGGAGAAACTCCTTGTGTTTAAGGATAAGGGACATTGCTCTTGTCTAACACAATATATATATATATATATATATGAACTATTCTTTTCAGGAGCATTGGTATTATTGGAAGGTAGAATATGGGAACATTAATTATTGTCTAAAACATTATTTATATAAGCACTTTCTTCTCAGAGCCACTGACTATGTGGTTGCATCATTCGTTCTCTAGTTTTCATTTTTGATAGATGAAAGAATCCTGAGTGGCAGTGTCTTAGGTATGTAATACCGACTTAATAACAACAGGAATGTAGGTATGACAATTACTATCTAGAATCACTGAAAGTACGATTGCTTGATTGGTTGAACATTGTTAATTTTAGAAGGTATAATATGGCACGTTGCTCTCTCTAACAATCTATTTAGATATGCACTTTCTTTTCAGGAACATTGTCATTATTGGAAAGTTGAATATGGGCGCATTACTCTTGTCCAACACATTATTTAGATATCCACTTTCTTTTCAGGGACATTGTTATTGTCTAACACATTTTTTATATATGCACTTTCTTTTCAGGATCACTGACGATGTGTTTGCATGTTTGGTTCTCCAGCATTCATGTTTGAAAGATTGATGAACCATGAGTGGCAGTGCCATGGGTACATGATACCGCATAATTACAGCATTTTTGTAGGTATGACACTTCCTCTCAAGAATCACTGAAGATACGTTGGTTTAATTAGTTGACTGTTGTTATTATTGGAGGGAGAAACTTCTTGTGTTTAAGGATATAGGCACATTGCTCTTGTCTAATCCAATATTTAGACACGCATTCTCTCTTCGGTATTACTAACGATGGGGTGACCTTATAAGTTAACCAGTATTCTTGTTACAAAAAAAGAAAGAATCCTGAGTGGTAGTGTCATAGGTACATAATTCCGACTTAATCACATTTTTTATGTAGGTATGACACTTTCTCTCTATGATCACTGAAGATAAGTTGACTCAATTGGTAAACCAATTTTTATTGGTAGGTAGAATCTCCTTATGTTACAGTATTACAGACACTTTATTCTTAAATGACAACATATTTAGATATGCACTTTAAATTAAGGATTACTGATGATAAGGTGGCTTAATTAGTTGTCCAGCAATTTTGTTTGAAAAATGAAAGAATCCTGAGCGGCAGTATCATATGTAAATAATACCGAATTGATTACATCGCTTATGTAGGTATGACAGTTTCTCTCTAGGATCACAGAAGATACGTTTTCCAAATTAGTTGATACTTTTTTATTGAACAATTTGGTATTCTTGTATTGTAGTATTACCTGTTACCTGTTACCTCCGACGTCCGTCCCGAGGACCACAGTGGTATGGGACCCGTCAAGCAGTCAAAAAACTTCAGCGGCTGTAACCTTGTCCAATCAGGTTGGGGTAATGCCAGGCTTGGGATAGATCCAGGATGGGAAGGAGACAAAATCTGGAAAAATGTGCAACTGAGGGCAGAACTCTGGCAAACTGTAGAAAAACTGTTCTAGAAGATCAATTTTTTAATGTCCATAATTTCTTGAATGCGTGATGGAAGCTGTGAGAAATAATTAAGGCCTGCGTAGCCCGTTTTTGTTTCAAACGTCATTCATATATTTTTAACAGATGGGTTTACTCTATGATTTCTTGTGAAATAATGATGTTGATGGGGCTGTATCAGGTTATTCGCTTTAACACGCATAATAACTTTAAAAATAAAAAGAGAAGGTACGGGTAAAATTTGGAATACAGTGAATTTTTCGTCACATTAGTTTCTAGGTCTAAGCCTAGACATACATCTTATTCCTTTTTTTGTAAAACAAAAATGCGATTCAAGTTTAATTTACTAAACAGGCCCCAAAGCACTATAGAATACCTAATATGGCTTTTCATGAGCACATGAATCTGTTCTATCACCAAATTTAGATATACACATTCTTTTTTGGATCACTGAAGATGCAGTGGCAAAATTGGTTGTCCAATAATCGTCTTTGAAAGAAGAAAGAATCCTGAGCGGCAGTGTCATATTTATATAATTGACTTAACCACAACATTTATGTAGGTATGGCACTTCCTATCAAGGATCACAGAAGATAAGTTAATTTATTTCGTTGACCATAGTTGTTAAAGGAAAGTAGAATATTGTTGTGATCCAGTATTGTGGGCACATTACTCTTGCCTAACACAATATCAAGATATACACTCTATCACTGACGGGGCGGTGGCTTGATTGGTTGTTTAGTATTCTAGTTAGATAGGCTAAAGAATCCTGAGTGGCAGTGTCATAGTTACATATTACCTCATTATTACAGCATTTATGTAGGTAATACACTTGCACTATAGAATTACTAAAGATACGTTGGTTTGATTGGTTGACCGTTGTTGTTATTGGAAGGGAGAAACTCGTTGTGTTTAAGGATATGGGCACATTGCTCTTGTCTAACACAATATGTATATGCACTATTGTTTCAGGAGAATTGTCATAATTGGAAGGTAGAACATTGGTACATTAATTATTGTCTAAAACATTATTTATATATGCACTTTCTTTTGAGAGTCGCTGACTATGTGGTTGCACAATTGGTTCTCCATTATTCATGTCTGAAAGATGAAATAATCCAGAGTGTCATAGGTACATAATACCGACTTATTTATACTATTTATGTAGGAATGACACATCCTCCCTAGAGTCCCTGACGACACGTTAGGTTTAATGGTTGACATGGTTGAAAGGTAGAAAACTTCTTGGCTTGCTATGTTATAGTATTTTTGTCACTACACATTACGTTTGTCAAAGTCAAAATGAAATAATGAAAATGAAATGAAATAATGATTTATTCCACCCAAACTTACAACACTCAAACACATTAATTTTCTTGGAATTACGTTGTCACATCAACCAGTTATTGTGACAACGTTGAAAAAAAACAAACAAAATAAACTTTACATTAACAACTGAGTCCAGTCCTTCTATCCATAAACACATCTTGCCGCTCTCCGTGGAGTCTGACATGACATCAACTTAATGTATTTATCTCTCCAAATAATAGTAAACTTTAACACACTTAGTATATAAATGACATCAAAAAATAGTTTCAATATAAGTTTTAAGTAGTGCAATAAGCAAATATAGTTTAAATTAATACATTATTCATGAAATTAACATTCGAAATTTTGAAAAGCCATTTTTTTAATTGCACAGAAAAAGATTTAAGACTCAAGCAGTTTTTAACTTCTTGTGGGAGCTGGTTGAAGTATTTAGGTCCGTTGTACTGATAAGAGTGCCTAAAAAATGTTTTGTTTACTTTGGGTAATCTAAATACGGCTTGATTACTACTTCTTGTATTGTATAAAAGATTTTGTGTACCTGTATTTCCACTTCTAAAATAAAAAAGTCTGAGCACTTTATACGCATACAAATGTTGGACAGGAAGTATTTTTAATTCAAAAAATAAAGGAAAAGAACTATCTGTCTTACGACTGTTAGTAATTAACCTTAAAAAATGATTTTGTGTGATTCTTAATTTTTCAGTGTAGCATTTATATATTCCTCCCCAACAACTGATAGCATATTCCAATCTTGAATTAATCAAAGCGAAATAAAGTATTCTTAACAAAAAGGCGTTACAGATATTTTTAAAAAAGTAAAATATTATTATAGAAGATAGAATTTTAGAATGCAAAGCAAAAACATGTTTACTCCAATTTAGATTTTCGTCTAATACTACCCCAAGATGTCGAAAACTGCTGACCCTTTCTATAGTTTCACAATTACACATATTTAAATTACAGTTTGAGCTATGGTAGGCCACATTAAACTGAAAATTGAAACTATTTGCTAAACCAAAATTAATGTACTTCGTCTTATCTACATTCACTTGCATTTTATTAGCTACACACCAGGAATTTAGTAAACTCAAATCATCTTTCATTTGCTCGTACAACACATTTGTATCTTTGTTTGCATAGAATAGTGCTACATCATCAGCAAAAGCACTGATTTGGCCGTGGAAAGGACATTCAAGGAGGTCATTGATAAAAATGAGGAACAGAGTTGCAGATACCACAGATCCCTGTGGGACTCCTGCCCTGACAGGCAAGGCAGAGCTCAACTGATTCAAAATTTTTGTTTGCTGTATTCTATTTTTTAAAAAGCTGCTAAACCAATCAAGTGCCAATCCTCTTACGCCTGCTGTGTTTAATTTAGAAATCAAAATATCGTGATCAACAAGATCAAACGCTTTTTTAAAATCAATAAATAAACCTGTAGCCTTCATATTGTTATTAAAACTGTTGTAGATATTTTCTGTCACGTTAATTAAAGCATCTTCTGTAGATTTTCCTTTCCTGAAACCAAATTGATGAATACTGAAAAAATTTATATTATCTAAATAACTAATAAGCCGATTTTTCATAATTTTCTCAATAACCTTAGAAAAAACTGAGATCAAACTGATGGGTCTTAGATTGTCTAATTTTTGAGAGTGGGTTTTCTTATAAATTGGAACAACTGTACTTAATTTCAATTTTTCTGGGAAAATGCCATTTGCAAAACTTAAGTTAAATATATGAGTAAGAACGGGCGCTATTAACTCAGAGACATTTTTTATAAGTTGAACAGTAAACTGATCAAATCCGGTAGACTTTTTATTTTTCAAATTGCTAATGGTACTTAAGACTTCGGGAGTAGTTGTAGGAGCGATGAAAATGGAGTGAGGCCGGAAGTACAAGGGTTGGGGCGGGGGCGGGAGCGGACAGCTACGACCTTGACCTTGGCCTTGCACTGCGATTAAGTAATCATTTACCTCTTCAGCTACTTGTTTTGGGTCAGTAATCACAGCTCCGTTTTCTAGCTCAACTCTATTGACAGTTTTACAATCTTTCACACCAATTATGTTATGTATCACCTTCCAATACTGAGAAGAATCACCATTACATCTATCGATCTTACTAGCTAAATATTCATTTTTTGCTGCATCTATATCAGATCTCAACTGTCTACTAAAACGATTGAAATAACTGTTAAAATGTAAATCATACAGCCTTTTTTTATATATAATATATAGTTTTTTTCCGCCTAGCTAATCTATTAAGCAAGTTAGGGTTGATCCAAGGACTAACAGATTTTGCCTTATGCAGTTTGTTGTTTCTAATAATTAACTTAGAGCTATTTACAATGGATGATAGAGTTTCATAAAAAAATTCGTAACAAAAATTAACATCATTTGACAAAAAACATTCTTGCCACGTTTCTTCCCGCAGCTTAATTTTAATAAAATCATAATCAACAATATTGTCATGCGAGGCAGGTAAAGTGCTAACTTCATTAGAGCTAACACATGCTTTACTGTAAACAGAGTATTCTTGTCTATTACAATATTGAGATATACACTTTCTTTCCAGAATCATCGACGTTGTGGTTGCTTGATTGGTTCTCCAGTATTTATGTTTGAAATATGAATGAATCATGAACGGCAGTGTCATAGTTACATAATACTGATTTAATAATAGGATTTATATAGGTATGTCACATCCTCTCTAAGATAATCTCTAATGTTTATTTAGGACACGTTAGGTTGATTAGTGTATTCATAGGAATTATTTACATATTTTTTGCAGGTATGACAATTTCTCTCCAGGATGACTTCAGATACGTTAGCTTAATTGGTTGACCATTTGTTTTATTGAAAGATACTATCTTCTAGTTATGTCGTGTTATTGGCACATTACTCTTGTCTAACACAATATTTACATATGCATATTCTTTTCAGGTTTACAGACGTTGTGGTTCCTTAATTAGTTCTCCAGTATTCATTTTTTTATTGGAAGGTAAAATCTTCTTGTGTTGCAGTTTTGTGGGCACCTTACTCCTGTATAACACAGTATATATAAATGCACTTTCTCCTCAGGATCACTGACGATGCGATGGCTTAATTAGTTGGCCAGTAATCTTGATTGAAAGAAGAACGATATCTGAGTGGCAATGACATAAGTACAAAATTACGACTTATTTACAGCAATTATGTTTTTATGGCAAATCCTCTCTAGGGTCATTGACGACAAGTTAAGTTTAATGGTTGGTCTAGTGTTATCATAAAAAGGTAGATCTTTTAAAGTTGCAGTGTTATAGGCTCATTACTCTTGACCAACACAGTGTGTATATATACACTTTCCCTTCAGGATCACTGACGATGCCGTGGCTTGATAGGTTGTCCAGTAATCTTGATGGGAAGAATAAAGAACCCTGAGTAGCAGTTTTATAGGTAAATCGTGCGAATTTAAAGAAAGCACCTATGTTGGTATGCCACTTTATGACTACTGAAGACACTTCGACCTAATATGTTTAGTACTGATCTCATTGGAAAATAGAATCTTCTTGTGTTGCAGTATTATGGGCATATAGTTTTTGTTCAACACAATATTTGACAGGCAATTAATTTGCAGGATCACTGATGATATGGTTGCTTGATTCGTTTTCCGGTATTCATGTGTGAAAGATGGAAGAATCCTGAGTGGCAGTGACATTGGTACATAATACCGACTTTATACAGCACTTATGTACGTATGACACTTCCACTCTAGGATCACTGAAGATACGTTGGCTTAATTAGTTGATAATTTGTTTATTGGAAGATTGAATCTTCTGGTGTTGTAGTATTATGGGCACATGAATCTTTTCTATCACAACATTTAGATATAAACTTTCTTTTTAGGATCGCTGACGATGCAGTTGCATGATTGGTTGTCCAATAATCTTCTTTGAAAGAAGAAAGAATCCTGAGAGACAGTGTCATATAATACTGACTTAACCACAGCATTTATGTAGGTACGTCACTTCCTCTCAAGGATCACAGAAGATACGTTGATTTAGTTGGTTGACCATTGTTGTTAAAGGAAGGTCGAATATAGTTGTGTTGCAGTATTATGGGCACATTACTCTGGTCTAACACAATATCAAGATATACACTCCCTTTTCAGGATCACTGACGAGGCGGTGGCTTGATCGGTTGTTTAGGATTCTAGTTAGATAGTGTTACGTACTCCTCCTTATTGTTACCACTGTTTAAGCACTCTTCTTGGGCCTTCTTTCTAAATAACTACTAAAGCTTATTTACTTTTTAAATTCTCATAAAACTAATGATATGTTTTATTGCAGAGATCTTTGACAGGTTGCTGGGCCCTAAAACCTCTCTGGATCTCTGAAGTATTTGTGGGTTACCTTCAATGATAATCAAAATTAAAGAACATCAGTTTATTTGAGCACTTTGCATTAAATTTACTTGGAGAGATATTGGAGCCAGAAACAATGCGATTTGAGAATAATGTAATAGAAACAGGAGTAGTCAATAGCTTGGTAGACTTTAAGGCGACTTTAAGGCCTTTATGTATTATATTTTTATAAATTTAGTTGCACATTTATTTACTATTAAACCTGAATAGCCCGTGCAACTTAACAATGCTGCAGGATATCAATTAATAAGTGAATAGCACGTGGCGATGCTGCAAGCGAATGTCTGGGAATGAAATAAAATATTTATCTAATTATAAATAGTGCAAACAACAGTATCAAAAAGCAATTAAATATAACAATATAAATATGACAAAACTTAACAATATATAACTGGCAGTAATTAAATATTAACAAATCATAGAAACTGTGACCAAGTTATAAAATAATATTAAATATATTACTTACGTATACATGGATGTGAGCTCTTTATCACTAATAGATAATCAATATTAAATACACGTTACAGTTCTATTAAATAGTTAACCCTTTTAACTTGTTACCTTTGCCCCATAAGAATTAGCCCCAACAGGAATTAGCCCCAATGATTCAACACGTGCCCGCAAAGTTAAATTTAAAGTTTTAACTCGAGTTAACTGTTAATCGCGTATTTTAGCTTTTCCATTTGGATTCGTGAAATCGAGAACGTTGGTGGGGTGCACCCGCAAACAAATCAACGAATTTAGAGATTAGCTGAAAAGTTAGCGATTTGAATTTGGAAAAGATTGATGTGTAGCGCGTAAATAAGTCTGAAGAAATGGGGCGTTCTGTCGTTTCCAAGCGGTTTTGTTGACTCGGCTGTCACGTGACCACCCCGGTTGCGTGAGCGATTCCTAGCGTCTTTGAGTCGAGATTGTGTTGTTCACTGTTTCGTATCATTTCCTGTTTGGAAAATAGTTTTACTTGTAACAATAGGCTAAAGAATCCTGAGTGGCAGTGTCATTGGTACATAATACCGCATTTACGTAATACAGAGTATTCTTTTCTATTACAATATCTACACTTTATGACTACTGAAGACACTTCGACCTAATATGTTTAGTACTGATCTCATTGGAAAATAGAATCTTCTTGTGTTGCAGTATTATGGGCATATAGTTTTTGTTCAACACAATATTTAGATAGGCAATTAATTTGCAGGATCACTGACGATGTGGTTGCTTGATTCGTTTTCCGGTATTCATGTGTGAAAGATGGAAGAATCCTGAGTGGCAGTGACATTGGTACATAATACCGACTTTATACAGCACTTATGTACGTATGACACTTCCACTCTAGGATCACTGAAGATACGTTGGCTTAATTAGTTGATAATTTGTTTATTGGAAGATTGAATCTTCTGGTGTTGTAGTATTATGGGCACATGAATCTTTTCTATCACAACATTTAGATATAAACTTTCTTTTTAGGATCACTGACGATGCAGTGGCCAGATTGGTTGTCCAATAATCTTCTTTGAAAGAAGAAAGAATCCTGAGTGGCAGTGTCATGTAATAATGATTTAACCTCAGCAATTATGTAGGTACGTCACTTCCTCTCAAGGATCACAGAAGATACGTTGATTTAGTTGGTTTACCATTGTTGTAAAAGGAACGTAGAATCTAGTTGTGTTGCAGTATTATGGGCACATTACTCTTGTCTAACACAATATCAAGTTATACACCCCCTCTTTAGGATCACTGGTGGGGCAGTGGCTTGATTGGTTGTTTAGGATTCTAGTTAGATAGGCTAAAGAATCCTGAGTGGCAGTGTCATATAATACTGATTTAACCTCAGCAATTTTGTAGGTACGTTACTTCCTCTCATGGATCACGGAAAATACGTAGATTTAGTTGGTTGACCATTGTTGGTAAAGGAAGATGGAATCTAGTTGTGTTGAAGTATTATGGGCACATTACTCTGGTCTAACACAGTATCAAGATATACACTCTATCACTGGCAATGCGGTGGCTTGATAGGTTGTTTAGTATTCTAGTTAGATAGGCTAAAGAATCCTGAATGGCAGTGTCATATGTACATAATACTGACTTAACAACAGCATTTATGTAGGTATGACACTTCCTCTCAAGGATCACAGATGATATATTAATTTAGTTGTTTGTCTATTGTTGTTAAAGGAAATTAGAATCTTGTTGTGATCCAGTATAATGGGCACATTACTCTTGTCTAACACAATATCAAGATATACACTCCTTCTTTAGGTTCAATGACAATGCGGTGGCTTTATTGGTTGTTTAGTATTCTAGTTAGATAGGCTTAATAATCCTGAGTGGCAGTGTCATAGGCACATCATACCGACTTATTTACACTATTTATGTAGGAATGACACATCTTCTCTAGAATCCCTGACGACACGTTAGGTTTTATGGTTGACATGATTGAAAGGTATAAATCTTCTTGGCTTGCTTTGTTATAGTATTTTTGCTGCTATGGGCACATTAAGTTTGTAAAAGACAAAATGTAGTTATGAACTCTAACTTCGGGATCAAGGACGTTGCCGTGGCTTGATTGGTTGTGTAGTATTCTTGTGGAAAAAGAGTGAATCCTGAGTGGCAGTGTCATAGGTACATAGTGCCAATTTAAACACAGCACCTATGTTGGTATGACACTTCCACTCTAGAATAACTGAAGAGAGTAGTCATCTCATTGGGAAGTAGAATCTTCTTGTCTTGTACAGTATTACTGTAGTATTATGGGCAGATTACTCTTTTCTTTCACAATATTTAGACTATACTTCTTCAGGAATACTGACGGTAAGTTTGTTTGACCGGTTCTTCAGTATTCATGTTTGATAGATAAAAGTAACCTGAGTAGCAGTGTCATAGGTTAATAATACCGACTTATCTACATGAATTATGTAGGTATGACACATGCTCTCTAGTATCATCGTTGACACGTTGGGTTTATTATTTTTATTTTTAGGATCATCATATTTTGCAGTATCATAAGCACATATTACTTTAGACTAACTCAATGTTTATAAATGCATTATATTTTCAGGAACAATGACAATGTGTTTGCTTGATTGGTTCTCCAGTATTCATGTTTGAAATGTGAAATAATCATAACCAGCAGGGTCATAGTTACATAATACTGATTTAATAACAGCATTTATGTAGGTAGGGCATAACATTTTTAATTTTGTTTATTTCCTGCGTTAAAGTGTGATGGTCCTATTTATTTTGCCATAACACATATTTAATTATGAACTCCACTTTCACAGTCACAGACGATGCTGTGACTTGATTGGTTCTCCAGTATTCCTTTTTGAAAGAAGAAAGAATCCTGAGTGGCAGTGTCATACATCTGTAATTCCGACTAAATTACAGCATATATGCAAGTAATTTCCCCTCTAGGATCAGTGAAGATACGTTGGCTTAATTAGTTGACCGTGTTTTAATGGTAGGTAGTAACTTCTTGTGTTGTAGTATTATTGGCGGATTATACTTTTCTATTACACTATTAATATATCAACTTTCTTTCCAGGATCATTGACGTTGTGGTTGCTTCATAGGTTCTCCAGTATTTTTGTTTGAAAGAAGAAAGAATCCTGAGTGGCAGTGTCATAGGTACATAATTCCGACTTAATTACAGCATTTATGTAGGTATGACACTTCCACTCTAGGATCACTAATGACAAGTTGGTTTAATTATTTGACCATTTATTTCTTATGGAAGATTCTTTTCTCTAGAATCTTTTTGATGTGTCGTAGTATTGTGTAGTATTGTGGTAGTATTCTTGTCTATTTTAATATTGAGATATACACTTTCTTTCCAGGATCATTGACGTTGTGGTTGCTTGTTTGGTTTTTCAGTATTTATGTTTGAAATATGAAAGAATCATGAACGGCAGTATCATAGTTATAAATACTGATTTAATAATAGGATTTATGTAGGTATGACCCTTCCTCTCTAAGATTATCTCTAATGATTATTTAGGACACGTTAGGTTTAATGGTTGATTGGTGTATTCATAGGAATTATTTACATCTTTTCGCAGGTATGAAAATTTTCTCCAGGATGACTGCAGATAAGTTAGCTTAATTGGTTGACCATTTATTTTATTGAAAGACACAATCTTCTTGTGTTGTTGAATTATGGACACATTACTCTTGACTAACACAATATTTACATATGTATATTCTTTTCAGGTTTACTGACGTTGTGATTCCTTGATTAGTTCCTCTGTATTAATTTTTTTATTGGAAGATAAAATCTTCTTGTGTAGCAGTTATATGGGAATATTACTCTTATGTAACACAGTATATATAAATGCACTTTCTCCTCAGGATCTCTGACGATGCGTTAGCTTGATTGGTTGTTTAATATTCTAGTTTGATTGGCTAAAGAATCGTGAATGCTGTGTCATAGGTACATAATACCGACTTGATGTACGTATGACAATTCCTCTCTAGGATCACAGAAGATACGTTGGCCTAATTAGTTGATTTTTTTATTGGAGGATTGGATCTTCTTGTACTGTAGTATTATGGACACTTGAATATTTTCTATCACACTATTTAGATATAAACTTTCTTTTTAGGATCGCTGGCAATGCAGTGACAAGATTGGTTGTCTAAAAATTTTCTTTGAAAGAAGAGAGAATGCTGAGTGCCAGTGTCATATAATACTGACTTAACCACAGCAATTATGTAGGAATGTTTTACTTAAGATTGGATCTTCTTGTATTGTAGTATTATTACATTATTACAGAATTTATGTCGGTAAGACACTTGCACCGTAGAATTACTAAAGATACATTGGCTTGTGTTATATCTGGAAGGTGTTATCATAGGAAGGTAGATCTTTTAAAGTTGCAGTTTTATAGGCACATTACTAACACTTTACTAACAGTATTTATATATACAGTTTCTCTTCAGGATCACTGACGATAGCTTGAATGGTTGTCCAGTAATCTTGATGGGAAAAATAAAGAACCCCGAGTAGCAGTGTGATAGGTAAATCGTGCGAATTTAAAGAAAGCACCTATGTTGGTATGGCTCTTTATGACTACTGAAGTCACTTCGACCTAATATGATGAGTACTGATCTCATTGGAAAATAGAATCTTCTTGTGTTGCAGTATTATGGGCATATAATTTTTGTCTCACATAATATTTAGACAGGCAATTAATTTTCAGGATCACTGACGATGTGGTTGCTTGATTTGTTTTCCGGTATTAACGCTGAAAGATGAAAGAATCCTGAGTGGCAGTGACATTGGTACATAATACCGACTTGATACAGCACTTATGTACGTATGACACTTCCTCTCTACGATCACTGAAGATACGTTGGCATAATTAGTTGATTTTTTTTGGATCTTCTTGTATTGTAGTATTATGGGCACATGCACCTTTTCTATCACAAAATTTAGATATAAACTTTCTTTTTAGGATCGCTGGCGATGCAGTGGCAAGATTGGTTGTCCAATAACCTTCTTTGAAAGAAGAGAGAATCCTGAATGGCAGTGTCATATAATACTGACTTAACCACAGCATTTATTTAGTTATGTTTTACTGGAAGATTGGATCATCTTGTATTGTAGTATTATTAAATTATTACAGCATTTATGTCGGTAGGACACTTGCACCCTAAAATTACTAAAGATACATTTAACACATGCTTGTGTTATATCTGGAAGGTGTTATCATGGGAAGGTCGATCTTTTAAAGTTGCTTTTTAATAGGCACATTACTAACACTTTACTAACAGTATTTATATATACAGTTTCACTTTAGGATCACTGACGATGGCTTGAATGGTTGTCCAGTAATCTTCATGGAAAAAATAAAGATCCCTGAGTAGCAGTGTCATAGGTAAATCGTGCGAATTTAAAGAAAGCACCTATGTTGGTATGGCTCTTTATGACTACTGAAGACACTTCGACCTAATATGTTTAGTACGGATCTCATTGGAAAATAGAATCTTCTTTTGCTGCAGTATTATGGACATATATTTTTTGTCTCACACAATACTTAGATAGCCAATTAATTTTGAGGATCACTGACGATGTGGTTGCTTGATTCTTTTTCCGGTATTAACGCTGAAAGATGAAAGCATCCTGAGTGGCAGTGACATAGGTACATAATACCGACTTGATACAGCATTTATGTAGGTAAGACACTTGCACCCTAGAATTCCTAAAGATACGTTGGCTTGATTGGTTGACTGTTGTTTTTGTTGGAAGGGAGAAACTCCTCGTTTGTTTAAGGATATGGGCACATTGCTCTCTTTTAACACAATATATATATGAAGTATCTTTTCAGGAGCAACATTATTATTAGAAGGTAGAACATGGGCACATTACTTTTGTCTAACATTATTTATATATCCACATTCTTTTCAGGATCACTGATGATATGGTTACATAATTGGTTCTCCAGTATTCATGTTTACGTGATGAAAGAATTTTGAGCGGCAGTGTCATATGCTTGTTGTATTACATACTGTAATACCGACTTAATTACAACATTTATGTAGGTATTATAATTACTATCTATAATCAATTTAAATACTTTGGCTTGATTGGTTAAACATTGTTATTATTGGAAAGTAGAATATGGCACGTTGCTCTTGTCTAACACAATATTTAGATATTAACTTTATTTTCAGGAACATTTTTATTATTGGAAGGTAGAATATGATCACATTGCTCTTGTCTAAACCAATATTTAGAAACGCATTCTCTCTTCGGTATTACAAACGATGGGGTGGCTCGATTGGTTAACCAGAATTTTTGTTATAAAAGGAAAGAATCCTGAGTGGCAGTGTCATAGGTACATAATTCCGACTTATTTGCAGCAATTATGTAAGTATTCCTAATAGGTTTAATGGTTGACTATTGCTCTCAAAGAAAGCTGGTATCTTCATTTGTTGCTGTGTTATAGGCACATTACTCTTGTATAACACAATAATTAGATATACACTCCCTATTCAGGTTCATTGACGATGCGTTGGCTTGTTTGGTGGTTGTTAATTATTCTTGTTGAATATTAGGGAAAATCCTGTGTGGCAGTTTAATAGGTGCATAATTCCGACTTAATTACAGCTTATGTGCAGGTATGACACGTCCTCTCTAGAATCACTGAAAATACGTTGGCTTAATCGGTTGACCATTTTTTTTTATTGGAAGGTAGAATCTTCTTGTGTTGTAGTTCAATGAGCACATTCCTTTTGTCTAAAACAATATTTAAATATTCACTTTCTCTTCAGTTTCACTGATGATGTAGTTTCCTGATTTGTTCTCCAGTGTTTATGTTAGATAGATGAATGAATCCTGAGCGGCAGTGTCATAGGTACATAATACCGACTTAATTACAGCATTTATGTAGGTATGACACGTCCTCTCTAGAATCACTGAAAGTAAGTTGGCTTAATTAGTTGACCATTTTTTTTATTGGAAGGTAGAATCTTCTTGTGTTGTAGTTCAATGAGCACATTCCTTTTGTCTAAAACAATATTTAAATATGCACTTTCTCTTCAGTTTCACTGATGATGTAGTTTCCTGATTTGTTCTCCAGTGTTTATGTTAGATAGATGAATGAATCCTGAGCGGCAGTGTCATAGGTACATAATACCGACTTAATTACAGCATTTATGTAGGTATGACACGTCCTCTCTAGAATCACTGAAAATACGTTGGCTTAATCGGTTGACCATTTTTTTTGATTGGAAGGTAGAATCTTCTTGTGTTGTAGTTCAATGAGCACATTCCTTTTGTCTAAAACAATATTTAAATATGCACTTTCTCTTCAGTTTCACTGATGATGTAGTTTCCTGATTTGTTCTCCAGTGTTTATGTTAGATAGATGAATGAATCCTGAGCGGCAGTGTCATAGGTACATAATACCGACTTAATTACAGCATTTATGTAGGTATGACACGTCCTCTCTAGAATCACTGAAAATAAGTTGGCTTAATTAGTTGACCATTTTTTCATTGGAACGTATAATCTTCTTGTGTTGTAGTATTATGGGCACATTACTTTTATCTAACACATTATTTTGATATGAACTTTCTTTTCATGATCACTGGGGTCGTGGTTGCTTCATTTGTTTTCCAGTATTCATGTTTAAAATATGAAAGAATCTTGAGCTGCAGTGTCAAAGGTACATAATACCGACTTAAAATCAGCATTTATGTAGGTATGACACTTCCTCTCTAGGATCACTGAAAATATGTTGGCTTAATCAGTTGACCATTCGGAGGATGACCGTTGGTTTTTGGGAGGTAGAATTTTCTTTTGTTATAGTAACCAAACCATTGAAACACCTTTTTTTTTATTTAGCATGTAGGCGTGAAATGTCTTTCGTAAAAAGACACTTTTTGAATTTAGACAAGTTCTAATGAATACTTTTTTAATATACATTATTATTTTGTTAGGGTTTTTTATAATGACACCTTCAAATTTAGCACGGTGGATTCCCATTTTGTTACATGTAATTTAAAATTAGCTTTACATTTCTTTTATAACTGGTGAACAATATTTCTTTAGATGGTTTAAGTCCGCCATTTTTGACGGGCTAATAACTGCTAGTAATATATTAATGGTGATATCATTGGAAAATAAAATCTTCTTATGGGGCGTTATGAACACATTACGCTGGTCAAAAATTATATTTAGAAATGTACTCCCTCTTTAGGATCACTGACGATGTGGTTCCTTGTTTGGTTCTCCATTAATTATGTTTACAAGATGAAAGAATACTGAGCGGCAGTGTCATAGGTATATAATACCGACTTAATTACAACATTTATGTAGGTATGGCACGTCCTCTCTAGAATCACTGAAAATAAGTTGGCTTAATTAGTTGACCATTTTTTTTAATTGGAACGTAGAATCTTCTTATGTTGTAGTATTATGGGCACATTACTTTTATCGAACACATTATTTCGTTATAAAATTTATTTTCAGGATCACTGACGATGTGGTTGCTTGATTGGTTTTTCAGAATTCATGTTTAAAATATGAAAGAATCCTGAGAGGTAGTGTCATAGGTACTTAATACCGTCTTAATATCAGCATTTATGTAGTAAATTAGTTGGTTAACCAGTATTCTCACTTAAAGTTGGTTTGTTTTCTGGGTTGCAGTTTGATGGTCATATTCATCTTGTCAAACAACATCTTTAGTTATGAACTCCACCTTCAGTATCACTTACGATGCGGTGGCTTGATTGGTTGTATGGTAATCTTGTTTCAATGAAGAAAGAATTCTGAGCGGCAGTGTCCTAGGTACAGAATATAGACTTTTTCCAGCAATTATGTTGGTATCACACATCCTCTCTAGGGGCATTTACGAAACGTTAGGTTAAATGGTTGACTAGTGTTGTCATAGGATGGTAGAACTTCCATTGGTTGTCTAGTATTCTTTTTGGAATGTAGAAAGAATCCTGAGTGGCAGTTTATCAAACTACTAATACCGACTTAGTTAAACCATCATTTATGTACCTAGTATGACACTTTATGTCTAGGATTACTGAAGATACTTAGGCTTAGTTTGTTGACCATTTTCTTTATTTGAAGGTAGGATCTTCTTGTCTTGCAGTGTTATGGGCACAATACTCTTGTCTAACACAATCTTAAGTTATACACTCCCTCTTCAGGATCACTGACGAAACGGAGTTCTAAATGTCTGTTGTGAAAGTAGTAAGTATATATGGTTGGAAAGTAGAAGGAATCCTAAGTGTAAGTGTCATAGGTACAAAATGCTGTTAAAATACAGTAATTACGTAGTCTGGCACATTCTCTTTAAGATATATAACATCACGGTGGTATGATGGATTATCCAGTATTCGTGTTGGAAGGCAGAAGGTATCCTGACTGGTAAAATCATAAGTATCTAATTCCGACCTAAACATTTTATGCATGTGGGTGTGCCACGTCTTCAGCATCACTGTCAATGAGGAGGGTTGACTAATTGTAGATTATTTTAGTTAGAATTTAGAAAGAATCCTCAGCGGCAGTATCATAGCTGATGAGTTTTAGGCATATTATGCTGGTGGATATACAGTAACACCGTAGATATTAATCCTCCTCTCCAGGATCACTGACGATACGGCGGCTTTATTTATTGAACAATAATATTTTTAGGGATTTGAACACAGTAATTTCTATGTAGGTATGATACGTCTTCTCCAGTATCAGTATTGCTGTAGTGGTGTTATTGGTTCTCTTGTGTTCTGTTTGATAGTAAAAGGTATCCAGAGTTTTAGTTTTATGGGCACGATGTATAGACAAAACACATTTAAAATAAGCACATTAAAGTATGCACTTTTTCTTCAGCATCACTGGCGATAAGGTGGCTTGATGTTTTGTCCAGTATTTTTGTTGGACTGTAGAAGGCATCTTGAGTGGCAGTGTCATAGGTACATAATTCTGAAATAAACACAGTAATTATGTAGATATGCCACTTCCTCTCAAAGATCAGTAATTTTTGTTTTCTGGTTGGAAGTTATAAGAATTTCTGAGTGGTTGTGTCATGGGTACATGATGCTGATTCAAAAACGGTAAATTTGTTTTTAACTAGTGGCTTGAAGAGGCCAAAGCCTCTTTTCCAATACTCGCCTCATCTGATTTTCATGCTGGGGAAAATAGAACATTATAAGTAAGATCACATGTTTTAATCAAAGCATGTTTTAATGTTGTAAACAAAGCAGACGTTTTTAAATCCCCAGGTTTTTCTTATGGGGGATGTTTTACGTTATTTCTCGTTTGCTGGTAGCTTTATATAAATACTGTTATTTTTCCAAAGTCCCTGGGATCAAGACCTTTAATTTGAGCCGTCTCCCATCATCCTGCGATTTCCCAAAACTCCCACAATTTTGACTTAAATATTTCGCTTACAGAATTATATATAAAGATGACACTCCTCTTTTGGGTTAATGACTTTTGTTGGCTTTATTGTTTAGTTTTTTCGTTGAATGTAGGATGTATTTTAGTTACAGTGTTTTTATTACATAATGCTGATTTAACAGGAGCAAAAATGTAGTCATGCCGTTCCTCCGGCTCACCCCAGCATCACTGACAAATTTTGTCTCTTGATTGGTTTTCCAGTGTTTTTGTTGCAACGTATAAATTATCATGAATGGCAGTGATATCGGTAAATAAGGGTAATTTGAACACAGTATTTTTGTTATGACACTATATTTCCAGGTTCACTACTGATGCAGATATGGTGAGTTGACTGTCCAGTGTTGAAGTTGGAAGTAAGAATGTATCCTGAGAGGCAGTTTCATAGGTACCTAATGCTGATTAAATAACAGTTATTAAGTAGATATGACACTGCCTCTCTAGGACCACTATTGTTGCGGTGGCTTATTTAGTTGTCCAGTGTCCACTGCTTTTGTTGAAATGTAGAAGGTATCCCGAGTGGCAGCGTCATAGGTACAAAATGCTGATTAAAAAACAGTAATGATGTAGGTATGACACTTCCTCTCTAATATCAGTATAGTTGCAGTGGCTTGATTGATTGTCCAGGTTCCAGCGTTCTTGTCGGAAGGGACATAATATTATCCTATGTGGCAGTGTCACGGGTCTACAGGGTGTCTGATAAATTGATTGATTGGTTACCAAACTAATTATTTGGGGTAAAATAATGAAAAATGTTCGTTTGAACTTAGGTCATATTTTGCTTTGTTTTCTGTCTATCTGTCTGTGTTTTTTAAATAATATTGTTTACTTTGATAATCGTTAGTATTAAAATGCCCAAACTAGGTATGCAGGTACATACTATAAATTTGAATAGGGTGTAATTATATTTTAAAATTATTTTAAAATGTTCAAGTTGGCGGCACTTTACTGATTTAAGCTTGAATTCCTCATAAACGCATAAATGTTTTACAAGAACTATAAAATATTGAAATTTTCATGACAGACCCTAAACGACCCTTGATTATTAAAATCCGTCCACAAACAACGGAGATACATATATTTTACCAGGTGTGTATTGTTACTGCAACCCGCTTAAATTAGTTGGGCCACAATGTTTGTACCAACTTATATGGCTTAAAATTTATCATTCTTTTTGTGCAGAAATATGATTTGTTGTTTTCAAAATATCACAGCCTTGATCACACTAAGCAATGTTTGACAAACATGTTTGCTCAAACAGCTTTTTAGTGTTTAAACAAAAATTGTGATGTGTGGCAAACAGTGTTTGATGTTTTTCAAGAACTAGATTGTTTGACTGTACCCGATTATTGTGTTGGTAAAACAAAATTTTACAAGCTTTTAACAATTTTTGTTCTGTTTTATTCTCAAAAAACATGTTTAGAAAACATGTTTGCTTGGTGTGGACGAGGCTGAAGCTTTAACAAATTGAAATGGCTACCATTTTGAAACGGTCAAAGCTAGAAACGTCAAATTCAATAAAGGAGTTGCCCTAAGCTAGTAATAACCCACGTGCCAAGTTTCGAGGTAGTCCTAAAATATGATGTATTGATTATAAAACAAAAAGACGGGAAACCAAGCGAGATTTTCTATATTTATATAACACTTTTTGTTTGTTTTTAAGCTAGGAAAAATTTCCTGAAGTTTTGGGTATAGTTCGGAAACGCCCTGTTTATAAAACAAAAACGTTCTGATTTTATTACGAACGAGTTCCAAATGCCTGGTCATACGACGCTCATTTAATGTTAAGTTTGGCAGAGGAAAAGTTGACATATTAACAATCCAAGCTTTTACTTTCTCCCCGTATAAGTTGTATAAGGATAAATACCCCCGTCGCAGCAAACCTGCGTACTCAGCGAATTTCCCATGCATATATGTGTCTCACTACTACATAGAGCCACTTACCAAGTTATACAAAAATGCATTCATAAATAAGTGATATATAGCATTTTATTTATTCTCCATAAGAATAGCATTAGGGCTGAGTACGCAGGTTTGCTGCAAAGAGGAAGATACAAAATGTGTATTTTTGCAATTACCCAATATAACTCAACCAGGTGAAGCTACATACCAAGTTTTAATCATTTATGTTCATAATTAAGGGAGAAATAAAGCTTTACGTATTCTCCATAAGAATAACATTAGGGATGAGAATGCAGGTTTGCTGCTACGAGGATAATAAACAAAAAAAATCAATTTTTTGTGCAAATATCAATATACCAGTACTAGGTGAAGCCACATAGCAAGTTTCATCAATATACGTTCATAAATAATCGAGATATAAAATTTTAAATATTCTTCATAAGGATAACATTGGACAACGTACTGTGTTTAGTACTTTGAATATCTCGGCAACGGTTGGCCGTAGAATCACAACTTAAACACCAAAATGATTGTTTTGTAGAGCTAAACTGATTGCTAAAAGCAAATGTGAAGTTTACAGTAAAATTAATTAAGGAAATGCTAAAAACCATTTTCCCATAAGATTAACATGGGAGATTTTATGAACACTTTTTTGGATTTTCTCGGCAACCGCTTAACCTAGGTTAATGATTAAAAATACTATATTATTTTTTTAAGCTCTATAACATGGTTAAAACAAAAATTGTGTGATTTAAAAATTTCAGTGTAAAAAGTGCAAAAAAAGTTTTTTGGAAAATTTTGAAACCCCATAAACCCCCTTTCCCATGGTCCGATTTTTATGGTTTTCGAACTTAAAGTCATGAATGTCACTTTACACATTTGAACCAAATTTAATCGAAATCTGACGTTTTTTTCTCAAGTTATCGCATTCACGGACACATTCATACATATGTATATATATATATATATATATTTGAACGAATAGTGTTTTTTCTATCTGGGACCTCAAAACAAAAAGTTATCATGGTCTCGGGCTTAAGTCTTACCACGAGACCTACGGTAATAGCTTCATCCCTATAGGGGAAATTCGCTAATATGAGTAAGGTTTGCTTGCTTGCTTGCTTGATTGCTTGCTTGCGACACTGATCTCAAAAACGGCTCCAACGATTTCCTTAAAATGTTCGAAATAACTAATTTCTGGGATAAAATAAGTTCTAGTCAGGCCTCATCCCCAGGAAAAATAAAATATCTCTAAAACGTCTCTAACGATTTCTATTAAACTTTATTGGTTTGTAGAGTACATGATTGAATAGTGGTTTTGGGACACATGATTGATTTACTACTTTTAGGTTCAACCAAGTATGGTTCCTCAAAAGTTCAAAAAGATAATGTCTTGCTTTAGGTTTTATTTTTTGGTAGTTTGTTTCATTTGTATTTATTTGTTTCCTAAAATGCCTAGAAGAGACCGCGTCCGCAATGTAAATGCTAGGGCTAGAGACAGAGCTAATCGTTTTCGCCCCTATCCACTACCCTTGGCCAAGGACAATTCGGTCAATCCCACTGGGTTTGATATTGGGCCAATGAATGAAGTATGTAGATTTTGTCTTGGTCGTTACTTCCGATATGAAAAAAACCTACAGGAACATTTACAAAATGTTGCCATAATGGCAAGGCACAACTAACGATTCCAGAAGTGTCTAATACAGTTCTCTCACTTTTGACTGAACAAGACCAAATATCTAAAAACTACAGATCAAACATAAGGTCTTATAAAACGCAGCCATGGCCACTAATGAACAGCGAGGAGGTGGAGGACCTTGCCGTTTTAAAACGCATGGTTCTTTTTATCATGGACATGGACCTCTAATATCTTCAAATCAAGAGGCGACGTATGCACAGTTGTATTTTATTACCCTGAAGAACCAAATAGACTCAGACTAAACCAACCAGAAAATGTGAGCTGCATAGATGTTGTGATGAGAACGCTTTCAAACCATTTCAATGAGGTAATCCTTATGTACAGAGTTACCGCCAAATGTATGAAATCGTCCGGTCAGGGCAGTTTGGCGATCCAAAAGACTTAAAAATTGTTATAGTCACCGATCCTACCTCAGATCTTCGCCGTTACAACGCTCCAATATCCACAGAAGTAGCTGCAATCTTCACTTCACTAGATGGCACAGCCCTCGGTGAAAGAGACTTAGTTGTATACCCTTTAAACGGACAATCTGTTCCTGAACGTATATCGATATTAATTCCCCATCTTCATCCATTAGCATATCCATTGATCCTAAAGGGGATCAAGGATGGAATCCTTCCCTAGAGTGACAATGCTTCAGCATGTTCAACATAGAATATCAATTCGTGAAACTCTAAGTATTATTCACTTACGTGAAAAACTATCTCCAGTGATTACGCAATATATACACTTACGTAAGCAGCAGTATATACGTATATGCAGTGGGATGCAATATATACGTCTTTTCCCACGGGCAACTCTATGTCGCTTTAAGCCGTGCCCGATCATTTAATGGAGTGAAGGTTTTCATTAAAGCTTCAAAAGGACAATATGTTACTTCTAGCTTCTAGCCAAGAAATTGTAACAGACAATGTTGTCTGGACTGAAGTTCTGTAAATTCGTATCTATTACCACTATATGTATTATAATAAAGAAATCGGGCGATTTCGTACTTATATTACAATGGATTTTTCTAATTTAATTTAATTTTCACTTTTTCTGACTTTTGGTTTTATGCAAAGTTCATTTTTTAATAAAAAAAGGGAAATAGGGAGTTATAGAATTATGGTTAACTAAAATAAGAGTTTGTTTAAAAAATTTCAAAGACTCAATAGTCTTTCGAATATTGTGTAAACATTCTTAGTCAAAGAAAAACATAAATTAAACAATAAATATCATTACTGTACTTATTTTGAAGTCACGAAGTGACGCTGGCTGCTAGTGTATATTGATGAAATTTGCTATATGGCTTTACGTGGTATTAAGATAAATAAATAAATATATATATATATATATATATATATATGTATTGGAAATTCGCTGAGTACGCAGGTTTGCCGCTACGGGGTAATTGACTTGTTTTATGACGTTGGTGACAATATATTTCCCTAGGCCCAAGGATGATGGAAAAATCGAATATATAAAAATCAATGTTTGATCGTCTGTTCGTCTGTCCGTTCGTATTTTATGCGCTGCCATACCGTTCATCCGATTGCTTTGGAATTTTGCATAGTAACACAGGTTAGGCCTGAGAAGGTTGCAGGCCATTAACCGAAGTCCTAGGACATTAGGACTGTGCCCCACTGGACTTCAAAGTTTCAACTTTAATCTTATCGAAAAAAGATTTCTTTTGATTTTATCAGATGATATCTATAACTTAAAATATTGTAAACAGCTGTTTATCATTATGGAAATAAAAAACCTACTTGAATGGCAACTCTCATAATGGAAATAAAAAAACTACTTGAATGGCAACTCAAATTCTTTTTTCGATAGGCGAGTGAGCGAAGCGAACGAGCTCATATATTGAAAATTAACGAGTATTTGACATAAAACAAATTCAATGCCTCTTCTGCGGCAGCAACGTGCCGGGTACCAGCTAGTACGATATATAATTTATTTTTTGTGTGTGTGAGAATCATATGCATGCATTAAAAACTTTCTTAGTACGCAGGCTAGCTGTGAGAGGGGTATTTATTTAAATGTAATTAAAACAAAACAAAAAATTGAAACCAGATTTGTTTGCCTTTTGCACAAATACATTGCACATTTGTTGCCTTTTGCCTTTTGCTGAGTATAGGATAATTTAGTTATATTTTGAAAATTATTCTTTTTATTTAAGTATATTTAGTAACATAAATGAGTTCATTATTTTGTAATAATGCATACGGGAATGGAAGTGGTAAAAAAGGGTTTGTCTTACCTTTCAGCGAGCATTTTTTGAAGTAATTTAGGGACGCCTTTATTAGGAATTGTGATGTTCGCTTCCTCGCAAGTAGTTTTACTTTTGAAGTCTTCTTCACAAGTTTAAATGTTCTGTTTCTGATTGTTTATAAGACTGTTTCATCACTCATATCTCCAGAGGAAATAGCGTGGACACTCAAATAAAACAAAGGAAAGAGTACAATGGAAACAGGAAGAAGATTTTGTATTACCGTTAGTAAAACACAGCGTGATGCAATATCAATTAAAGCAGAAACTATCGTTTTTTGTTTCTATGGATACACATTATATTGTTATTTCACTCGATCCATTACAATAATATTGGTTTAAGTTATAGGGACTGGACAAAATGTCCCTCAAATTGGTGTCATACCAGGACCTGGTTGTTGGGGGAATACAAAACTTCGGGTACTTTTTCCCCAATTTCAGAGCTTCGCTCCACTGGCTTCTTCTATCTTCCAGTCCTACAATTTTGACATGTTAGAGTCATTTGGATTTGTTATAAAAAACACATCTCTTGAATGAAGCCTCAACGTTGGATACAATCCCTCCCCTTCAACCCTAGGGCTCCGCCCCGTGATGGTCAAGTTATTCTAAGTTATTCTTGCCATTTTTAGTGCGATTTTAAATAATTTCCATTGATCTATAACATTTGGATAGCTTTACTCAGAACCATACCACGTTTTAGGGGACAACAAATATTTTGTATACGCCCCCCCCCAAAAAAAATGTCAGAGTTCCTTCCCAATGGCCTTAAAAGTTGCCATGTTATACTTAAGGTGAACATATTACTGTATTCTTGGAGCGACGAAAGGCGCTCGGTCTAGGTACTGGGGAATAATGTTATTTGAATTTAGGCTCTTAATGCATTATGGACAAGTAAGGTACCTGCATCTATCTCTATGAAAAAAGTATAATTTTGTCTAACCATCACCTATAGATTGTTAAATTTTTACTTATTTTTATTTTGTATGAATTGGAGAAATTGGAATTGGTGGAAAACAAAATGTGTCTATGATGCGTCTGTTACTCTAATGGACCAAATTTTTACCTCGTTTCACGATGGAGTCGGCTGTACTGAATGTTAAACTACTTCTTCCATTGCCGTGTGCAGATGGGAGAAAATTCTTGGTGGTTTTAGCGAATTTCCCCTATAGGGAAGAAGCTATTACCGTAGTCGGCATGGTAAGACCTAGGCCCGGGACCATGATAACTTTTCGTTTTGAGGTCCCCAGACCCCAAAAACACCATTCGTTCGATACTGTATATATATATATATATATCTATATATATATATATATATATATATATATATATATATATATATATATATATGTGTCCGTGAGCACGATAACTCTCGTAAAAATTATCCGATTTTGACGAAATTTGGTATAAACATGTAAAGCAGCATTTATGACTTTAAGTTCGAAAACCAGACAGATCGACCTATCCGAAGGGGTATTTTGGGGGGGTTTTGTACCCCAAAAATGGGTTTTTTGAATTTTTTACACACAATTTTTGAAAAAGTCAAATTTTAGTTTTGACCATTCGATTCAGCTTAAAAAAACACACAATTTGGCATTTCGATCATTCCTCTACGTCAATTGGTTACCGAGATATTGAAAGTGCTAAACACAGTACGTTGTCTAATGTTATTCTTATGGAGGAAAAGAAAAAATTTTTATCTCGCTTATTTATGAACGTATACTGACGAAACTTGGTATACAGCTTCATCTCGTTGAGGTTCTATTGATATTTGCTCCAAAAAATTGTTTTTGCATAATTATCCCGTAGCAGCAAACCTGCATACTCAGGCCCCATGTTATTCTTATGGATAATAATTAAATGCTCTGTCTCCCTTAATTATGACCACAAATTAATAAAAACTGGTATACGACCTCACCTAGTTGAGTTATATTGATATTAGCATAAAAAACAATTTTTTGTGTTCCTTGTTGCAGCAAACCTGCGTACTCAGCCCCAATGTTATTCTTATGGAGAATAATTAAAATTGTATATATCGCTTATTTGTGAATATATTTTTATGAAACTTGGTAAGTGGCCTTATGTAGTATAAAGACATTTATATCTCCATTGGAAATTCGCTGAGTATGCAGGTTTGCTGCGACGGGGGTATTATATCATCACAAGTCAATATCGTTGCAACGTTATACTGTAGGTTTAAGTCTTTACTAGGGGTGTGCGACTAGTGTTTTTTTTTTAATCGATTCGAGTCGAGTCGAGTAGTGCCAATTATTTTCGAGTTTCGAGTATTTTCGAGCTAGTATTTTCCATCAGTTGGTAGTTTAAAATAGAGTAATGGGATTTAAATACCACCCTGGATTTGATAATCTAAACATGGTTTCTAACTAATACATGAGTAGCAATACTAAGTTTTAGCCAGTACAATCAAACTGGATTACGTATTGACAAACAAAATGTGGTCTGAGATTCGTTTCCGGCCGATAAAAACGGTCCGGTTGACATTTGGCCAATATCACCTGCTCCATACATCTCCCATAATCAGTATTAGTTGACGAAATCGTTAGTTAGACCCGATATTAAGTGGCCCGGTCGCCACTTTTGCCGATATTATGATTTTCGTTGTCATTTACGGCCGAAATTACGCGGTCCAATCGCCATTTTCGGCCGATTTGATGTGATGCGATTACTTTGTGCGGCCGTTACTACTCGTTTTGGCCGGTCGCAATCGTTAGCGATCGTCTGTAAATCGGCGGGAAATACTCGCTTGAACTTTCGAGTATTTTTCAAAACTTCGAGTCGAGCTCGAGTATTAAAACACTTGGCCGAAAACTCGAAGTTTCGAGTACTCGTACACCCCTAGTCTTTACTAATCATAATTTGTCACCACAGAACCCATCATGGTTTTTTGTAATGATCATTTAGTCAGCTAATTAGACATATATTTTTCTACCCTACAACGATATTCTCAGTAATGACATTGTAGTGGAACTTTTGCTACGGGACACTTGCATCCCTGGAGGATCCCATTTTAAGCTAAATTGTCCAGGTAATTATTGTGATGTAGTACCTGTATTGAAACTGAGTTTTGTGTCTGTGTGTCAGTCTATCACGCACAAACTACATAAGTGATTGGGGAAATATAATAGGATATAATAGGAAAGTAGGAATAACTGTCAGCCACGCCGTATGGCGCCGTACAACGGCCGGTAGGCAATATGAGTGGTGTAGTCATGTTGCGTCGCACGGCCAGCAGGCGTTCTCGAGACAGATTGACCTAGCTACAAACATTGTTACACATACTGCACTTTAATTATGTCGTCGCTATACGTCTTTCTACAGAATTCTATACACGTTGACAACATTAAAGAAAACAATAAGTTTTAACTTTCACACGTTTAAGACCGGACGTCTGTTTTTGTAATATATTTCAAAACTTTACAAATCAACTACCAAGTTATGTTTTTAATTTCTTACCAAGTTATGTTTTTAATTTCTTAAGAAATGTACTATAGAAATCCCTTTATTTTTATAAAGCATTTTGTTTTTAATTCCAGCATCTTAGAATTAGAAAAGAACGTTTGGTTTTAAACGCAGCTATAATGGCGTCTGTAGGACAGTAACTTCTGAACAAACCACTAATCAGTGGGTCTATTTAACAGTAAGTTAGGAAATAAACATCTAACGTTGTCTGGTGCAGTCATGTTATTTTTATAACATTATTTATAGTGCAAGAATCTTATCAATATGTCAAAACCCCTATCACAAACGGACATAGTGATAGTCCTAGATACTATCATCACCATATACAATACTACTTACACTGACATTTCCCACATTGACTTAGCTAAAGTAAAATTTCACAAAAATAATGATTTTGTTAAATTTTGTTTTCTTTCTATCACTCTCGTTTTGCTGAATAAATCCCATATTTGTTTAACTTTAAGTGTACATTATAAATTTCAATATATTCGAATATGAGTTTGCTACCTTGGGTGGCAAATATTTAGGGTTTCAAGAGGGATTAATGTAACGACGTCAGTGTTAGTAGATATAATAAATATAGGTGGATCAAAGGTGCTGAATTGTTTCCTACCTTTGCGTCAAAATACTATTATCAGACATATACAAAGATATAAACATTCTTCAAGCTTATTATTAGTGAATTTCCTTTGGAAAGTGAACTATTAGCATGACCCGCACGGTGAAACTTAAGCCCGGGACCACCATAGAAGTTTCTAACGTGACCCCCTGAACACGTTTTGGGGGGTCGTTCAAAATTTTATATATATATATATATATATATATATATATATATATATAATAGACATATATATATATATATGTGTTTGCACTCTAGCGGTCGCATTTTTTGTCCGATTAACTTAAAATTTGGTAGGGACGTTCCTTTCTGTAATCAGTTAGACAAGTTCGTTAGGCAAAACAATCGGAAAACTCTAAACCCTTTTTTGGGGGATTAATCTTTCAAATTTCGAGTTTTTGGGCCCAAAAAGGGTCAGTAAAGCCCCGAATGTAAAATTAATGCATGTAAAAAGATGGAAATTAGTAAGGCAAAAGTTTTAAGCCCTCTCTCATAATTCTACCATAAATATTTACCGAGTTATTAAAGAAAATGTGTTTCGACTAAACACAGTACGTTGTCTTATGGGGATTTTACACTAGAAAAACCTGTTATTCCTTTGTTAGAGTACTTTTATTATCCCCAGCAACCTCACGCCTACTTTCAAGCCTGCCTGGACCTTCTCCTAACATTATAATGCGCAAAATTGTATTACCGGCTTTGCAGGTAAATGAAACCAAGAGCATCAGAACAGCCAAAAAATCAGTGTTTTCAGATTTCAATAAAAATTGGAATACATGTTTGTTTTTACACATATTTTGAGTTTTAAAAGTTGTTTTGTGGAAATTCACTTCCCTCACGTCAGCGTGCTGCGTGCGAACTCGTTTGTTAAAACCGTACAGTAGGGCAATGCGCTTATTCTCCCCACAAAATAGGTAATGTTTTTTTTAACCAGCTACAAGAAGTCAAATTGTGTTTATTACTAGGAACAACTAGAAACTAAATTAAACGAGAAGTAATAAGTAATTAGTTTTGGATGTTAAATAGAAAATAAATTTTATTAAAAAACTGACACATACTTTATTTCGTTTTAATCCTCTTCTAGTCCATAAATTTGTGTAAACTAACAAATCCAGCTGCTCAAATTCTAGCAGTTTAAATTGTGATGAAATTCTAGAAGTTAGCTTAAAACAGATCAGCTGATCTGCTGATCTTGCTTCTTCCCTGTGTTTTATTACCTTAAATAGCTGTCAAATGATCAATTTCAATGACTACACTTCTTCCGTAAGATGAAAATTACAACTTTTGAAGGGCTGTGGAACGTAACCCTAAGGACGAGCGTGGATTCTGAGGAAAGTCAGCAACTCTACGCGTTATACCCTTTAAACATAAATGTTGTAAATCGGTTCAGTAGTCACTGAGATCTTAGCGTTTGAACTGTGTATTAATAAATAGGATATACAAAAACTAGCAACAAAGCCTGTTGTAACAAAATATACAATGGTCTTTAGAACAATAATATATCACTATAACTATATAACTTACAAATTATTTTAATGAAAATCGCTAAACTTGACAATAGTGAAAATTAATATACTTGAAGCCAGAAAATATCCAACAAAATGGCGTTATGTATTTCTAAAAATTACTAATAAAACTGGACCAAAAGCTGCGCATAAAAATAAACATATGATTATTTGTTTAAATAATAGTCACAGAATTCCCCAAAAAGGGTAAATCGTGTTTTTTATCTCATGAAAAATATACCAGACTTTCATAAGCATTTTACAATCCACACAATTAAGGGTTTAAGGGCAATCAAGGGTTAAGGGCTGAGGGGTTGGATATTAAAACTCGTGGAACTCCAAAATTAGTTGTAAAAAGATAAACAAGATAAATAATAAACGGTATCAGGAAACTGACACATACTTTCTCCCTTTAGCCAAACTTTAATGAATAAATTACTTTTGATTTACTAAATATAGAATACAAAGCACGGTCGAATGTACAGAAAATCTTGTAAACAAGTTGTTTTAAAAAACATCCACCCAAATCCCTGCTTTGGAGGCACTACAGAATCCATTGCTACACTCGTGGTTTTAAGAGGGGAAATGCCCCCTATTCTCCCCCAGGGTTATTAAGGGACAACATAGTTCGAATTTCCTCTGTAGGTCAATACTAACTTGACAAGCATATCAAGTTTGAATGAAATTGATCAGTAAATAAGAGAGAAATAGTAATTTTTTTATTCCCCATAAGAATAACATGGGTACAACGTACTGCGTTTACCGCAAAATGAAAATTTCAATTTTCTCCTAAACCAGCAATCGTAGAATAGTAATTCAAAATACTAAATTATTTAGTTTTTTGAGCTCTTTTTAATGGTGAATAGTAATATTTTTTATGTTTATGTATTTTTATGAAAATTCCAAAAAACTGAATTTTTGATGTTTTAAGTCCTGTAATTCCTGAACCCGAATTTTTAAAGGAATGCGGGTGGTGCCATTTTGTTGGAAAACTGAAGTTCTACAAACGACTAAAGTTTAATCAAAATCGTTAGAGCAGTTTTTGAGAAATTTTGATTTTTCATGTTTTTTGGCGGTTTTGGGGGGATAATTACCCTTAAAAATCAAAAATTCAAAAAAATGAAAAAAACACCTGGAGATATCGTGGATTAGTACCTACATGCCAAATTTCATAAAAATCGGCCCATTGGTTAGGGCTCTAGCTCTGTACACATCCACACAGAGACACACACACACACGGACACACACACACACACACACACACACACACACACACACACACACAGACAGACATCACGTAAAAACCACTTTTTTGGGTTCAGGGAGCACCAAAACGAATATTTCCACTAACAACTCAAATTCGAAAATTTTGACGAAAACAATACTTTCTCCATATACTATGTATAAGGGGAGAAAGTAAAAATGCGTCTTACAACACTGCAAAGTATATCCACACATATAATGTTCCCACACACAATACGTCAAAATATACACAAAAGTTGGTACAAGGTGATTGATTGGGCCTGATGAGTACCGGAGTAACTGGTTGAAATCGGTCGTCTTGTATAATATTTTGTGTATATTTTGACGTATTGTGTGTGGGTACACTATAGGTATGGATATACTTTTTAGTGTTGTAAGACGTGTTTTTATTTATCCTGTTTATTTGTAACAACAGGTATCATGCTACTAAAGAAGTTATTTGTAAAAGATACCCCTTAGACAATTTTATATTGGCAAAAATAGTTGGCAAATCTGGGGGATGTTTTGATTTGTTATCTATAGTTAAAAACCAGTGGACAAACAAAAGATGTAATATTCTTGATGGTTGTAAACATGGCAACGCTTTAGCCAGTGGGGCGGAGCCCTAAGTTTGGGGTTATATAAAAAGTATCCAAAAATTATAGATCAATTACAAATGGTTAAAATCACGCTAAAAATGGAAAGCGTGATTCTAACTAATCACGTTTTCTACTGAACAAGACCTATAATTTGAGCACTCTCCCATTCCTGCGATTCGCCAAACTCCCACAATTTTGACTTACACATTTAGCTTACAGAATTATATATAAAGGTTGAGTCATTAAAAAAAAAATACTGTCCTATAGACATTATTCTTATGGCTTATTATGGACTAATTTACAGTCATTCATTTATCTTTCGTGATTCTAATTTTGGGCTCGTGTTCAAAAACATTTCAAAAAATTTAATGTGGCATCTCAATTTTTATTCTAGGACATAATCAATTGCTGGAAAGTTATTTTGTAATCATACAAATGCGTGGAAGCAGGAAACATATTACAAGAACTACTACACAAGTAATACACAGGCAGGTGCACGATACTTCCCGCGTCACCTAGGTGTAGCTATTTTGCCATCGGCGCGGCGCCGATGGATCTGGCTTGGTCTCCGACTGGCTAGGTCTTGATTGGTCTGGCCTCCTGTCCTGAATAACGGGCGTCACAAATGAACAACTTTTGTAATCAGCGTGATAGTCTCTTTACAACCACAGGATTTAAATACATCTTAAAAATCTGTTTATAGTGCGATTATTGAAAGAAAGTGACTGGCGGAGCGGCCGCGCGGCGACCGAACATTATATTTCATAACCTAGTGTAACCGTAAAACACATGGGTAGAAATTTACAATAAACTTATTTAAATAGTCAGTTGAATACATTTTCACGATACTATTGGTATATCAGCTGCTTTTCCATTGCGTATATTGCCAGGTATAGTTCGTCATATCCCCACTAGTGAGGACAAATTATATTCTCACTAGTGAGGAAGAATCAGCTGATTATAAATCAGCTTAACAATACAATGCTATATTGAAATAATGCCCATCTGTTTAAAACACTGTGTTGTTTGTTGTGTTTACTTTACTTCGTCTTTTGTTCATATTTTTTGCTGTTGTATCAAATAATTTTTTGCTGTAGTATCGTGAAAAATAGTGTTCAAAACTCGTGGGAAAATGATTTTTCCTGGTGCTCGTTCTCTATAAATTGCTCGTCTACGGCTCGCAATTGAAATACGACTCGCACCAGGAAAGATCACACTTTTCCCACTACTTGTGAAATATACTATTTCACGATACTATTGGAATATCAGCTGTTTTTCCATTGCGTATATTGCCAGGTAAAGTTCGTCATATCCCCACTAGTGAGGAAAATATATATTCTCACTAGTGAGGAAAAATCAGCTGATTATAAATCAGCCTAACAATACAATAAAATATTGAAATAATGCCATCTGCAATTTAAATACGACTCGCAACAGGAAAAATCACACTTTTCCCACTAGTTGTGAAATGTACCATTTCATCACTCCATCCAGAAAGTAGCTATTTTCGATGATAGCTGATGTCAACGAAAATGATCGTTTCCCAAGTTCTAATTTAGAGCAAGGGGAAAACGATCAGCTGATTTACCCTTGTTATAAATTTACTTTCCCTTGCTCTCAATCAGTTTTCCATTTGTCCACCACACGCACTAATGTTTCTTTACCATTTATTTTTAGAAAAATCAGCTGATTTTACTGTTTAACAATGTAAATGTAAACGGAAATAGGCGTCGTGATGAAAAGTATCGTTCATAACTTGTACCGAAAGTGATTTTCCGGCACTACCTCCAATTATTCCCGTACTCGGCTTCGCCTCGTACGTGAACCATTGACTATAAATTGAAACTCTCTTACACATGCTCGGCTTCGCCTCGCACGTGAAATTTTATGTTCCTGTGTTCGGCTCCACCTCACACATAAAACTTGAGCGCGCATCGGAAAATGCCACTTTCGGTACTTGTAATGCAATATACTACTATAGTACATTTTTCAAATATTTGTCATCTTATTCCGTTGAGTTTATATTGATAGTTATGTTAAAAAAACACGAATTGAGACATTTTTAACTGTAATTAATGTTTTTTTTAAAACATGACTATAAATATAATCTCAACGGAATAAGATAACAAATATTTTTAAAATGCGCTATAAACGTATTTAGCTGACAGTTTAAATAACGTTTATTGGAAATTTCAAACCGTGTGTTTACATTTCTACAAGGTTATGGAATAGATTGTTCGGTCGCCGAAAGGCCGCTCCGCCTGTCACTTTCTTTATATAATCGGACTATACACTTACTACAATACATTCTTGCATTGGGCTCAATGATTATCAGTGTGACCGATTGAATTTGATAGCCTTGTAACATTTAAGGGTATTTGCCTTTTTGTCTATTAAACAAAATTTCAACTGGCCGTCATCATGGGCCAATGGGTCTGTGCGGCGATCTAGTCTGCGAGAAAAGAAAAGGCACTCTCAATTTAGCGAGTCGGTGACGACCGCTCGAGAGAAAGTAGCTTAGCTGTGTAAGTCGGGGATTGACCCTACGCTTGACCACGACTGACTTGCGATGCCAGCGCTCTACCTCTGAGGCGCCGTGTCACTGAAACTAACGGAATGTCATTAAAGGCGTCTTAAGATACGTAACAATCGTACAAATATTGTTACACTCATTCTGTATTTACATAATAGACTGTAAATACATATAAAATATGGTACAAGGCTATCAACACCATCAGTGCTAACGATAATCGTGATAATATAAGTTAAAATCTATTTTTAAGTGCTTTAAGACGTCTTTAATTACATACAGTGGTTATAATAACACGCCCTAGCTAAAAGAAGGGTTATACAGTATAAGTATTACCTCTGACTGTACAATCGTTAAATATATTTAACGAATTACTTATGCAAAAGTTAGCTAATAGCGAGACCAATATGGTAAAAAATAAGCCCAGAACTGCCACAGAAGTAATTAACTTGACCCCCTGAACAAGTTGAGGCGAGGGGGGTCGCTAAAAATATATATGTGCTTGCACTGTAGCAGTCGCATTTATCGTCCGATTTACTTCAAATCTGGTAGGGACGTTCCTTTCTATAATCAGTTGGACAAGTTCGTTGGGAAACATAATCTAAGAACTCTAACCCCCTTTTTGGGAACTTAAACATTAAAATTTGGTGTTTTTTGGCCCAAAAAGGGTAAGAAAAGCCCCGGTTGTAAAATAAATGCATAACAACAATAGAATATAATACCCCCGTAGCAGCAAACCTGCGTACTCAGTGAATTTCCAATGCATATATATGGATTGTAACACCACATAAAGCCACATACCAAGTTTCATCAATATACATTCATAAATAAATGATTTATGACATTTTAGTTATTCTCCATAAGAATAACATGGCGACTGAGTATGCAGGTTTGCTGAAGCAAGGAACATAAAAAATGGGGTTTTATACAAATGTCAATATAACTCATGTAGGTAAAGCCACATAGGTAGCAAATTTAATTAATTTATTTTCATAATGAAGGGAGATAACACGTTACTTATTCTCCATAAGAATAACATGGGGCTGAGTACGCAGGTTTGCTGCTACGGGAGCCTTTGGTAAAAAATTGTTTTTTTGAGCAAATATCAATGGTCCACAACCAGATGAAGCCGTATACCAAGTTTCGTCAGTATACGTTCATAAATAAGCGATATATAAAATTTTTATTTTCCTCCATAAGAATAACATTAGACAACGTACTGTGTTTAGCACTTTCTATATCTCAGTAACCAATTGACGTAGAGAAATGATCAAAATACCAATTCGTGTGTTTTTTTAAGCTGAAACCAATGGGATAAACTAAAATTTGACTATTTCCAAAATTATATGTAAACAATTCTAAAAACCCATTTTTGGGGTACAAAACCCCCCCAAAATACCCCTTCGGATAGAGCGATCTGGCTGAACTTAAAGTCATAAATGTTACTTTACACGTTTATACTAAATTTCATCAAAATCGGATAATTTTTACGAGAGTTATCGTGCTCACGGACACACACACACACACACACACACACACACACACACATATATATATATATATATACCCCCGTAGCAGCAAACCTGCGTACTCAGCGAATTTCCAATGCATATATATGTATCTTACTACCACATAAAGCCACATACCAAGTTTCATCAATATACATTCATAAACAAACAATTTATGACATTTTAATTATTCTCCATAAGAATAACATGGCGGCTGAGTATGCAGGTTTGCTGAAGCAAGGAACACAAAAAGTGGGGTTTTATACAAATATCAATATAACTCATGTAGGTAAAGCCACATACCAAATTTCATTAATTTATTTTCATAATTAAGGGAGATAACACGTTACTTATTCTCCATAAGAATAATATGGGGCTGAGTACGCAGGTTTGCTGCTACGGGATCCTTTGGTAAAAAATTGTTTTTTTGAGCAAATATCAATGGTTCACAACCAGATGAAGCCGTATACCAAGTTTCGTCAGTATACGTTCATAAATAAGCGATATATAAAATTTTTATTTTCCTCCATAAGAATAACATTAGACAACGTACTGTGTTTAGCACTTTCTATATTTCAGTAACCAATTGACGTAGAGAAATGATCAAAATACCAAATTGTGTGTTTTTTTAAGCTGAAACCAATGGGATAAACTAAAATTTGACTATTTCCAAAATTATATGTAAACAATTCTAAAAACCCATTTTTGGGGTACAAAACCCCCCCAAAATACCCCTTCGGATAGAGCGATCTGGCTGAACTTAAAGTCATAAATGTTACTTTACACGTTTATACTAAATTTCATCAAAATCGGATAATTTTTACGAGAGTTATCGTGCTCACGGACACACACACACACACACACACACACACACACACACACACATATATATATATATATATACCCCCGTAGCAGCAAACCTGCGTACTCAGCGAATTTCCAATGCATATATATGTATCTTACTACCACATAAAGCCACATACCAAGTTTCATCAATATACATTCATAAACAAACAATTTATGACATTTTAATTATTCTCCATAAGAATAACATGGCGGCTGAGTATGCAGGTTTGCTGAAGCAAGGAACACAAAAAGTGGGGTTTTATACAAATATCAATATAACTCATGTAGGTAAAGCCACATACCAAATTTCATTAATTTATTTTCATAATTAAGGGAGATAACACGTTACTTATTCTCCATAAGAATAATATGGGGCTGAGTACGCAGGTTTGCTGCTACGGGAGCCTTTGGTAAAAAATTGTTTTTTTGAGCAAATATCAATGGTTCACAACCAGATGAAGCCGTATACCAAGTTTCGTCAGTATACGTTCATAAATAAGCGATATATAAAATTTTTATTTTCCTCCATAAGAATAACATTAGACAACGTACTGTGTTTAGCACTTTCTATATTTCAGTAACCAATTGACGTAGAGAAATGATCAAAATACCAAATTGTGTGTTTTTTTAAGCTGAAACCAATGGGATAAACTAAAATTTGACTATTTCCAAAATTATATGTAAACAATTCTAAAAACCCATTTTTGGGGTACAAAACCCCCCCAAAATACCCCTTCGGATAGAGCGATCTGGCTGGTTTTCGAACTTAAAGTCATAAATGTTGCTTTACACGTTTATACTAAATTTCATCAAAATCGGATAATTTTTACGAGAGTTATCGTGCTCACGGACACACACACACACACACACACACACACACACACACACACACACACACACACACACACACACACACACACACATACATATATATATATATATATATATACAGTTTCGAACAAATGGTGTTTTTGGGGTCTGGGGACCTCAAAACGAAAAGTTATTATGGTCCCGGGCCTAGATCTTACCATGCCGACTACGGTAATAGCTTCTTCCCTATAGGGGAAATTAGCTAATATATATAAATATATTTACAGTTTTGACCGAATGGTGTTTTTGTGGTCTGGGGACCTCAAAACGAAAAGTTATCATGGTCCCGGGCCATGCCATGCCAACTACGGTAATAGCTTTTTCCCTATAGGGGAAATTCGCTAAAAATCAAACGTTTTGAGCCCTCACTCATAGTAATATCTCATGTATTTACCGAATTATTAAAATAAGTGTAAATTGACTAGAAACAGTGTGATGTCTTATGGGTATTTGACTTTAGAAACGGCTGTTTTTCATATATTGGCTAAGATTTATCATCCTCAGTACCCCCATACCTACTTTTTATCCTGACTGAACCTCCTCCTACCTTATACATTGCCATCCCAGCATTACAGATAATTAGAGCCTGGAGCATCAGAAAAGCTAAAAAATAAAATCACTATACAAACTAGAATACTTGCAAGTTTTAACGCAGTTTTTGATCTTTTAGCAAATTTCCCCTATAGGGCAGAAACTATTACCGTAGTCGGCATGGTAAGACCTAGGCCCGGGACCATGATAAATTTTCGTTTTGAGGTCCCCAGATGCCAAAAACACCTTTCGTTTAAAACTGTATATATATATATGTGTGTGTGTGTGTGTGTGTGTGTGTGTGTGTGTGTGTGTGTGTGTGTGTGTGTTTGTGTGTGTCCGTGAGCACGATAACTCTCGTAAAAATAATCCGATTCTGACGAAATTTGGTATAAACGTGTAAAACAGCATTTATGACTTTAATTTCGAAAACCAAACAGATCGACCTAACCGAAGGGGTATTTTGGGCGAGTTTTGTCCACCAAAAATGGGTTTTTTGAGTTTTTTACATACAATTTTTGAAAAGTCAAATTTTGGTTTTTTTCCAATGGAATCAAGTTAAAATGACGCATAATTTGGTGTTTTGATCATTGCTCTACGTCAATTGGTTACAGAGATATTAAAAGTGCTAAACACAGTACGTTGTCCCATGTTATTCTTATGGAGATTAAGAAAAACTGTATACCTCATTTATCAACTTATCTTGATTAAACTTGGTATATTTCTTTTTATCTCTATTAATATTTACACAAAAAAACATTTTTTTCCAATAGTTCCCATAGCAGCAAACCTGCGTACTCAGCCCCCATGTTATTCTTAAGGAGGATAAGTATCGTGTTATCTCCTTTAATTATGAACATAAATTAATAATACTTGGTATGTGACTTTACCTATTTGAGTTATATTGATATTTGTATAAAACCCATTTTTTGTGTTGCTTGCTTCAGCAAACCTGCATACTCTGCCGCCATGTTATTCTTATGGAGAATAATTAAAATGTCAGAAATAGTTTATTTATGAATGTATATTGATGAAACTTGGTATGTGGCGTTATGTGGCATTACGATATATATACATTGGAAATTCGCTGAGTACACAGGTTTGCTGCTACGGGGTTATTTTAAATTTGTATGCGGAAATTCGGTTTCCTACATGTCAGTGTGCTGCGTGAGAACTCGTGGAGATGTTGCCAGAAATCGAGTACAATTCTTTCACCTTGTATCCATCATGAGTAACCCATGTAGCTATCATGATTAACTCGCAAACTGTGATACCATTTTAGTATTTTGTATACTTATCTTCAATATTTGACAATAAATACACAAAATGAGGTCCTAATGCTGTAAAACTGCACTCGGTTGCATTCGCGGCTGTTTTGATATGCTACTAAATTAAAATATATCTCCATGGTATACTTATTGATAAAACTAATTTTTAGGGTTAACCCCTAAAAGATGGAAGTATCGAAAATTGAAAACTACTTTGCTTGTATAATGATCGAGGCAATATTTGTTGATACCCCAAACATCAAAATTGGTTAAGAAATAAAGGAAAAGTTGTGTTTATAAAAATCTCCTTTGCGAAGCGTATATAAAAGATAGAAAAAGACGTAAAACGTCTTTAATTACATACATCCCGTACTTATAAACAGACGAAGGATTACGATTACAAATTGAAAGGACACTAAACAGTTGTTTTTGTTACTTAAGATTCACCTTAAAGTCTGATTAGATTATAAGTAGAATGATGGACAACTCCACCGGTTGAAAATAAATGTAAAATGTAAACGCTACTTTTCACAGACGGCAGCTAAATAACAATTAGGAAATCCACTTATAACGCTAGGATGGTACATATCAGCCATCCCTTGAGTGAAATTACTTGATCAATGTTACTTAAATGGGTCTACAATTGCAATATTTTAGGGTTTACTGTTAAAACTTCCTCAAACCTTCTCTTTCCCAAACGTAGGACCCCGGAAGGTATTCAAGTTCCCGTTACTAACACATGCCAACTGTTGGAAAATGATTGTACAGGTGAAAATACTATTTTGCCGTTAGAAAATAGGCTAGAAGGTAGTACCCCATTTTTCGCATTGGGGTTCACAGCCTTATGAATCGAGAAGTCTGCATATTTCTCGCATTTTTAGATTTGCGTAAATCACATTTGTTTATTATTTTGTGAGTGTATATGTTAACGATATACACATTTCTTAGCGTAATTTTCCTAGTGAGAGCGTTCTGACGCAGTGTTTCAGGGAATGCGGACCAAACCAACAACATAATGGGAATTCCGGGAATTGAACCAGCAATCTACACCTCACATTCTAATTCCTCCTCAGGACTATTCAGATGAACCTTGTAAATGCTGGTGACCCCAAGGATTGGGTTTTAGCGAATTTCCCCTATAGGGAAGAAGCTATTACCGTAGGTGGCATGGTAAGACTTAAGCCCGAGACCATGATAACTTCTAGTTTTGAGGTCCCCAGATGCCAAAAACAATATTAGTTCAAATTTATATATATGTATATGTATATATATATATATATATATGTGTGTGTGTGTGGGCGTGTGTGTGTGCGCGTGTGTGTGTGTGTGTGTGTGTGTGTGTGTGTGTGTGTGTGTGTGTCTGTTACCGCGATAACATTTGAAAGAAAGGCCCGATTTTTATGAAATTTGGCACAAATGTGTGGAGTAACATTTATGACTTTAAATTCGAAAACCAGGTCGATCGGACTATGGGAAGGGGGTTTATGGGGGTTTTAAATTTTACAAAAATCAGTTTTTTGAATTTTGCCTACTTAAATTTTGAAAACACTTAATTTTGGTTATAGCCATTTTATAAAGATTAAAAAAACAAATAATTTTGTATTTTGAATCATTAACCTAGGTTAAGTGGTTGTAGAGAAAAGTCAAAAAACGCGTCTATAAAATTTCCCATATTAATCTTATAGGAAAAAGGTTTCCTCAGATAATTTTACTAAAACCTTCACATTTCTTCTTACAAATCAGTTTAGCTCTGCAAAACAATCTTTTTGGTGTTTAATTATTGTTCTACGTCCAACCGTTGCAGAGATATTTAAAGTGCTAAACAGAGTACGTTGTCCAATGTTATCCTTATGGAGGATAAATAAAATTTGATATCTCGATTATTTATAAATGTATATTGATGAAACGTGGTATGTGGCTTCAACTAGTTGTGGTATATTGATATTTGCACAAAAAGGTTTTTTGTTGATTTTCTCCGTAGCAGCAAACCTGCATTCTCGGCCCCCACGTTATTCATATGGAGAATAAGTAAAGTTGTATATCTCCCTTAGTTATGAACCTAATTTAATAAAACTTGGTCTGTAGCTTCAACTGGTTGAGTTATATTGATAATTGCAAAAATACAAATTTTTAATCGTCCTCGTTTCAGGAAACCTGCGTACTCAGCTCTAATGTTATTCTTAAGGAGAATAAATAAAATGCTAGTCTATATATTGCATATTTATGAATCTAATTTTGTGAAACTTGTTAAGTGGCTCTATGTAGTAGTGAGACACATATATATGCATTGGACATTCGCTGAGTACGCAGGTTTGCTGCGACTGGGTATTATATTTTTAAAACTTCAATCAGTTCAGTGATTCGGGCGAGATCGATTAGAATAAACAAACGACCAAACAGTTCGACAGACACCTCCTAGTTTATATAATATTATAAAACATGATTTCTTCCTGGACAGCAAGCCCCTAAGTCGACAAGTCGATTAGAATACACAAACGACCAAACAGTTCGACAGACACCTCCTAGTTTATATAATATTATAAAACATGATTTCTTCATGGACAGCAAGCCCCTAAGTCGACAAGTCGATTAGAATACACAAACGATCAACAGTTCGACAGACACCTCCTAGTTTATATAATATTATAAAACATGATTTCTTCCTGGACAGCAAGCCCCTAAGTCGACAAGTCGATTAGAATACACAAACGACCAAACAGTTCGACAGACACCTCCTAGTTTATATAATATTATAAAACATGATTTCTTCCTGGACAGCAAGCCCCTAAGTCGACAAGTCGATTAGAATACACAAACGACCAAACAGTTCGACAGACACCTCCTAGTTTATATAATATTATAAAACATGATTTCTTCCTGGACAGCAAGCCCCTAAGTCGACAAGTCGATTAGAATACACAAACGACCAAACAGTTCGACAGACACCTCCTAGTTTATATAATATTATAAAACATGATTTCTTCCTGGACAGCAAGCCCTTAAGTCGACAAGTCGATTAGAATACACAAACGACCAAACAGTTCGACAGACACCTCCTAGTTTATATAATATTATAAAACATGATTTCTTCCTGGACAGCAAGCCCCTAAGTCGACAAGTCGATTAGAACAAACAGACGACCAAACAGTTCGACAGACACCTCCTCGTTTATATAATATTATAAAACTTGATTTCTTCCTGGACAGCAAGCCCCTAAGTCGACAAGTCGATTAGAATACACAAACGACCAAACAGTTCGACAGACACCTCCTCGTTTATATAATATTATAAAACATGATTTCTTCCTGGACAGCAAGCCCCTAAGTCGACAAGTCGATTAGAATACACAAACGACCAAACAGTTCGACAGACACCTCCTCGTTTATATAATATTATAAAACATGATTTCTTCCTGGACAGCAAGCCCCTAAGTCGACAAGTCGAATAGAATACACAAACGACCAAACAGTTCGACAGACACCTCCTAGTTTATATAATATTATAAAACATGATTTCTTCCTGGACAGCAAGCCCCTAAGTCGACAAGTCGATTAGAATACACAAACGACCAAACAGTTCGACAGACACCTCCTAGTTTATATAATATTATAAAACATGATTTCTTCCTGGACAGCAAGCCCCTAAGTCGACAAGTCGATTAGAATACACAAACGACCAAACAGTTCGACAGACACCTCCTAGTTTATATAATATTATAAAACATGATTTCTTCCTGGACAGCAAGCCCTTAAGTCGACAAGTCGATTAGAATACACAAACGACCAAACAATTCGACAGACACCTCCTAGTTTATATAATATTATAAAACATGATTTCTTCCTGGACAGCAAGCCCTTAAGTCGACAAGTCGATTAGAATACACAAACGACCAAACAGTTCGACAGACACCTCCTAGTTTATATAATATTATAAAACATGATTTCTTCCTGGACAGCAAGCCCTTAAGTCGACAAGTCGATTAGAATACACAAACGACCAAACAGTTCGACAGACACCTCCTCGTTTATATAATATTATAAAACATGATTTCTTCCTGGACAGCAAGCCCCTAAGTCGACAAGTCGATTAGAATAAACAAACGACCAAACAGTTCGACAGACACCTCCTGGTTTATATAATATGATAAAACATGATTTCTTCCTAGACAGCAAGCCCCTAAGTCGACAAGTCGATTAGAACAAACAGACGACCAAACAGTTCGACAGACACCTCCTCGTTTATATAATATTATAAAACATGATTTTTTCCTGGACAGCAAGCCCCTAAGTCGACAAGTCGATTAGAACAAACAGACGACCAAACAGTTCGACAGACACCTCCTCGTTTATATAATATTATAAAACATGATTTCTTCCTGGACAGCATGCCCCTAAGTCGACAAGTCGATTAGAATGCACAAACGACCAAACAGTTCGACAGACACCTCCTTGTTTATATAATATTATAAAACATGATTTCTTCCTGGACAGCAAGCCCCTAAGTCGACAAGTCGATTAGAACAAACAGACGACCAAACAGTTCGACAGACACCTCCTCGTTTATATAATATTATAAAACATGATTTCTTCCTGGACAGCAAGCCCCTAAGTCGACAAGTCGATTAGAACAAACAGACGACCAAACAGTTCGACAGACACCTCCTAGTTTATATAATATTATAAAACATGATTTCTTCCTGGACAGCAAGCCCCTAAGTCGACAAGTCGATTAGAATACACAAACGACCAAACAGTTCGACAGACACCTCCTTGTTTATATAATATTATAAAACATGATTTCTTCCTGGACAGCAAGCCCCTAAGTCGACAAGTCGATTAGAATAAACAAACGACCAAACAGTTCGACAGACACCTCCTCGTTTATATAATATTATAAAACATGATTTCTTCCTGGACAGCAAGCCCCTAAGTCGACAAGTCGATTAGAACAAACAAACGACCAAACAGTTCGACAGACACCTCCTAGTTTATATAATATTATAAAACATGATTTCTTCCTGGACAGCAAGCCCCTAAGTCGACAAGTCGATTAGAACAAACAAACGACCAAACAGTTCGACAGACACCTCCTTGTTTATATAATATTATAAAACATGATTTCTTCCTGGACAGCAAGCCCCTAAGTCGACAAGTCGATTAGAATGCACAAACGACCAAACAGTTCGACAGACACCTCCTCGTTTATATAATATTATAAAACATGATTTCTTCCTGGACAGCAAGCCCCTAAGTCGACAAGTCGATTAGAACAAACAGACGACCAAACAGTTCGACAGACACCTCCTCGTTTATATAATATTATAAAACATGATTTCTTCCTGGACAGCAAGCCCCTAAGTCGACAAGTCGATTAGAATAAACAGACGACCAAACAGTTCGACAGACACCTCCTCGTTTATATAATTTTATAAAACATGATTTCTTCCTGGACAGCAAGCCCCTAAGTCGACAAGTCGATTAGAATAAACAGACGACCAAACAGTTCGACAGATACCTCCTCGTTTATATAATATTATAAAACATGATTTCTTCCTGGACAGCAAGCCCTTAAGTCGACAAGTCGATTAGAATAAACAAACGACCAAACAGTTCGACAGACACCTCCTCGTTTATATAATATTATAAAACATGATTTCTTCCTGGACAGCAAGCCCTTAAGTCGACAAGTCGATTAGAATAAACAAACGACCAAACAGTTCGACAGACACCTCCTAGTTTATATAATATTATAAAACATGATTTCTTCCTGGACAGTAAGCCCCTAAGTCGACAAGTCGATTAGAATAAACAAACGACCAAACAGTTCGACAGTCACCTCCTTTTTTATATAATATTATAAAACATGATTTCTTCCTGGACAGCAAGCCCTTAAGTCGACAAGTCGATTAGAATGCACAAACGACCAAACAGTTCGACAGACACCTCCTCGTTTATATAATATTATAAAACATGATTTCTTCCTGGACAGCAAGCCCCTAAGTCGACAAGTCGATTAGAACAAACAGACGACCAAACAGTTCGACAGACACCTCCTCGTTTATATAATATTATAAAACATGATTTCGTCCTGGACAGCAAGCCCCTAAGTCGACAAGTCGATTAGAACAAACAGACGACCAAACAGTTCGACAGACACCTCCTCGTTTATATAATATTATAAAACATGATTTCTTCCTGGACAGCAAGCCCCTAAGTCGACAAGTCGATTAGAATAAACAAACGACCAAACAGTTCGACAGACACCTCCTTGTTTATATAATATTATAAAACATGATTTCTTCCTGGACAGCAAGCCCTTAAGTCGACAAGTCGATTAGAATGCACAAACGACCAAACAGTTCGACAGACACCTCCTCGTTTATATAATATTATAAAACATGATTTATTCCTGGACAGCAAGCCCTTAAGTCGACAAGTCGATTAGAATAAACAAACGACCAAACAGTTCGACAGACACCTCCTTGTTTATATAATATTATAAAACATGATTTCTTCCTGGACAGCAAGCCCCTAAGTCGACAAGTCGATTAGAATACACAAACGACCAAACAGTTCGACAGACACCTCCTAGTTTATATAATATTATAAAACATGATTTCTTCCTGGACAGCAAGCCCCTAAGTCGACAAGTCGATTAGAATAAACAAACGACCAAACAGTTCGACAGACACCTCCTCGTTTATATAATATTATAAAACATGATTTCTTCCTGGACAGTAAGCCCCTAAGTCTACAAGTCGATTAGAATGCACAAACGACCAAACAGTTCGACAGACACCTCCTCGTTTATATAATATTATAAAACATGATTTCTTCCTGGACAGCAAGCCCCTAAGTCGACAAGTCGATTAGAACAAACAGACGACCAAACAGTTCGACAGACACCTCCTCGTTTATATAATATTATAAAACATGATTTCTTCCTGGACAGCAAGCCCTTAAGTCGACAAGTCGATTAGAACAAACAGACGACCAAACAGTTCGACAGACACCTCCTCGTTTATATAATATTATAAAACATGATTTATTCCTGGACAGCAAGCCCTTAAGTCGACAAGTCGATTAGAATAAACAAACGACCAAACAGTTCGACAGACACCTCCTTGTTTATATAATATTATAAAACATGATTTTTTCCTGGACAGCAAGCCCCTAAGTCGACAAGTCGATTAGAATAAACAAACGACCAAACAGTTCGACAGACACCTCCTCGTTTATATAATATTATAAAACATGATTTCTTCCTGGACAGTAAGCCCCTAAGTCTACAAGTCGATTAGAATGCACAAACGACCAAACAGTTCGACAGACACCTCCTCGTTTATATAATATTATAAAACATGATTTCTTCCTGGACAGCAAGCCCCTAAGTCGACAAGTCGATTAGAATGCACAAACGACCAAACAGTTCGACAGACACCTCCTCGTTTATATAATATTATAAAACATGATTTCTTCCTGGACAGCAAGCCCCTAAGTCGACAAGTCGATTAGAATACACAAACGACCCAACAGTTCGACAGACACCTCCTTGTTTATATAATATTATAAAACATGATTTCTTCCTGGACAGCAAGCCCCTAAGTCGACAAGTCCATTAGAACAAACAGACGACCAAACAGTTCGACAGACACCTCCTCGTTTATATAATATTATAAAACATGATTTCTTCCTGGACAGCAAGCCCCTAAGTCGACAAGTCGATTAGAATGCACAAACGACCAAACAGTTCGACAGACACCTCCTCGTTTATATAATATTATAAAACATGATTTCTTCCTGGACAGCAAGCCCTTAAGTCGACAAGTCGATTAGAATACACAAACGACCAAACAGTTCGACAGACACCTCCTCGTTTATATAATATTATAAAACATGATTTTTTCCTGGACAGCAAGCCCCCAAGTCGACAAGTCGATTAGAACAAACAGACGACCAAACAGTTCGACAGACACCTCCTCGTTTATATAATATTATAAAACATGATTTCTTCCTGGACAGCAAGCCCTTAAGTCGACAAGTCGATTAGAATACACAAACGACCAAACAGTTCGACAGACACCTCCTCGTTTATATAATATTATAAAACATGATTTCTTCCTGGACAGCAAGCCCCTAAGTCGACAAGTCGATTAGAATAAACAAACGACCAAACAGTTCGACAGACACCTCCTTGTTTATATAATATTATAAAACATGATTTCTTCCTGGACAGCAAGCCCCTAAGTCGACAAGTCGATTAGAACAAACAGACGACCAAACAGTTCGACAGACACCTCCTCGTTTATATAATATTATAAAACATGATTTCTTCCTGGACAGCAAGCCCTTAAGTCGACAAGTCGATTAGAATACACAAACGACCAAACAGTTCGACAGACACCTCCTCGTTTATATAATATTATAAAACATGATTTTTTCCTGGACAGCAAGCCCCTAAGTCGACAAGTCGATTAGAATACACAAACGACCAAACAGTTCGACAGACACCTCCTCGTTTATATAATATTATAAAACATGATTTCTTCCTGGACAGCAAGCCCCTAAGTCGACAAGTCGATTAGAATACACAAACGACCAAACAGTTCGACAGACACCTCCTCGTTTATATAATATTATAAAACATGATTTCTTCCTGGACAGCAAGCCCCTAAGTCGACAAGTCGATTAGAACAAACAGACGACCAAACAGTTCGACAGACACCTCCTCGTTTATATAATATTATAAAACATGATTTCTTCCTGGACAGCAAGCCCCTAAGTCGACAAGTCGATTAGAATACACAAACGACCAAACAGTTCGACAGACACCTCTTCGTTTATATAATATTATAAAACATGATTTCTTCCTGGACAGCAAGCCCCTTAGTCGACAAGTCGATTTCGCAGTTACCTCTTTTTCCCCGCCTTATGAACTCGCATTACGGTATACATCAAATAGCACACCAATAATATATTTCGTTAAAATACGTCTGTAAGTAATCAATTATATAAAGTAGATTTTCATGCTAAACGTTAAATTTTAATAAAATATAGAACAATAAAATGCGATAATTAAGTTTACTTAAGGCTCAAATCTACAAAATGTACAATATATTGTTGAATTCCCACTATATCAAATATACTACACAACACACTGTTACCACTATTGCAGGAAAACGTTTTAAATTTTTTTTTTAGAAATGAATTGGTATTTATCAGAGCTTGGAAAGTAATGAGAATTTGCCGTTTTAGAACAAGGAAAACGTCGTAAATTTAACGAGGTTGTACAAAGAAATGTCTTGGATTTGCTGATTAAGAACAAGGAAAACGTTGCAAGTTTGCTGATTCGGTGACGACGCGCGACGCGACACTGGGTCGGCGAGAAAACCAAGGACGAATGGAAATAACTTATCCGGTCATTCAAAGAATCTGAAATTTTGCTAAATAAAATCTAAGCAAATGCTGAGTTGAAGTTCCATGAGTTAGTTGTCTAGCATTGTAGATTTAATAAATACAATGTAAAGTCATAATATACCAAAATTAAATTAGCAGTTTATCCGAAATCCACAGGGATAGAAGATAATACCCCCGTCGCAGTTAACCTGCATACTCAGCGAATTTCCAATGGAGATATAAATGTCTTAATACTACATAAAGCCACTTACCAAGTTTCATAAAAATATATTCACAAATAAGCAATCCATACAATTTTAATTATTCTCCATAAGAAAAACATTGGGGCTGAGTACGCAGGTTTGCAGCATCAACGAACACAAAAAATGGGTTTTTATGCTAATATCAATATAACTCAACAAGGTGAAGTCTATTCCAGTTTCTATTCATTTATGTACATAATTAAGGGAGACAAAGGCTTTAATTATTATCCATAAGAATAACCTGGGGCTGAGTATTCCTATCCATTGTAATAGTTTACATGATGACGATTCGTAATGCGTTTCATACAAAAAAAATTGCAAATACATAACCGTGTATTCATTTTAGCGAATTTCCCCTATAGGGAAGAAGCTATTACCGTAGTCGGCATGGTAAGACCTAGGCCCGGGACCATGATAACTTTTCGTTTTGAGGTCTCCAGACCCCAAAAACACCATTCGTTCGAAACTGTATATATATATATATATATATATATATATATATATATATATATATATATATATATATATATATATGTGTGTCCGTGGGTGCAATAACTCTCGTAAAAAAGGTCCGATTTTAATTAAATTTGCTACAAACGTGTAAAGCAGCATTTATGACTTTAAGTTCGAAAACCAGACGAATCGACCTATCCGAAGGGGTATTTTGGGGGGGTTTTGTACCCCAAAAATGGGTTTTTTGAGTTTTTTACATACAATTTTTGAAAAAGTAAAATTTTATTTTTCCCATTTGAATCAACTTTAAAAGACGCACAATTTGATGTTTTAATCATTGCTCTACGTCAATTGGTTACTGAGATATTGAAAGTGCTAAACACAGTACGTTGTCCAATGTTATGCTTATGGAGGATAATAAAAATTGTATATCTCGCTTATTTATCAACTTATCCTGACGAAACTTGGTATATTGCTTCATTTCATTGTGGTCTATTGATATTTGCACAAAACCTCATCTTTTGCCCGATAGTTCCCGTAGCAGCAAACCTGCATACTCAGTCCCATGTTATTCTTATGGAGGATAATTAACGTGTTATCTCCTTTAATTATGAACATTAATTAATATAACTTGGTACGTGGCTTTACCTAGTTGAGTTATATTGATATTTGTATAAAATCCCATTTTTAGAGTTCCTTATTTCAGCAAACCTGCATACTCAACCGCCATGTTATTCTTATGGAGAATAATTAAAATGTCATAAATCGTTTATTTATGAATGTATATTGATGAAACTTAGTATGTGGCTTTATGTGGTATTAAGATAAATTAATATGCATTGGAAATTCTCTGAGTATGCAGGTTTGCTGCTACGGGGGTATTAATTGTTACTATCAAATTTTAAATTAAATATTTGCAGGAATATTATAAACTAGTGGCTTGAAAGGGCGATAGCCCTTAACCTTGCTCCAAGTAGGAACACATATCAGTTCGTAATCAAAGTACACATTAAATCACATGTTTTAATGTAAACAAAGCAGACGTTTTTAAATTCTCATGCTTTTCTTATGGGGAATGTTTACGTTATTTTTCGTTTGCTGGTAACCTTTTAGAAATGCTATTTTTCCCGATACCCTGGGATCAATACCTTAAATTTGAGTTGTCTCCCATCATTCTGAGATTTTTCAAACTCCCACAATTTCGATTACATAATTATATATAAAGATGTCTCCAAAGTACATACTTAAATTAAATTAAACTGAATTATAACTGTTTAGTAAAAAGACGAATGAAATAAAACAAATAAAAAAATGGGAACCATGCGTTCGGCCAATTTGGCGTTGGGGCAACGATGATGAATTAAAACCTTGTTAGCCAATGAAAACGTTCGGTGTCGTTAACAGATTAGCTTAGTTTCTTTACTTTTACTTATAGCTATCATACATAACTATGGATATAATGCCTGTTACATTATATGACGTAAAATGTATTTTAAAACAACAAATTTAAACTAGGCACTAACTACTACACTACTACCCTAAATGTGATTAAAATGTTATCAGGTAAAATAATGTTATACCATGATATACTCATATCGATCGATGTATGAATTAGGTTATATTTTTCTTGACAATCATCTGTTTACTATTAGCGAATTTCCCCTATAGGGAAGAAGCTATTACCGTAGGTCTCATGGTAAGACTTAAGCCCGAGACCATGATAACTTTTTGTTTTGAGGTCCCCAGATGTCCAAAACACTATTCGTTCAAATTTATATATATGTATATATATATATATATATATATATATATATATATATATATATATATATATGTGTCCGTGAATGCGATAACTTGAGTAAAAAACGTCCGATTTCGATGAAATTTGGCTCAAATGTGTAAACTGACATTTATGACTTTAAGTTCGAAAACCAGAAAAATCGGACTATGGGAAGGGGGGTTTATGGGGGTTTTAAATTTTCAAAAAATCAGTTTTTTGCATTTTTTACCCTAACATTTTTAAAACACTTAATTTAGGTTTAGACCATGTTATAGAGCTTAAAAAAACAAATAATATGGTATTTTGAATTATTAACCTAGGTTAAGTGGTTGCGGAAAAAATCCAAAAAACATGCTCATAAAATCTCCCATGTTAATCTTACGGGAAAAAGGTTTTTGGCTTTTCCTCAGTTAATTTTACTTTAAACTTCACATTTTCTTTTACCAATCACTTCAGCTCCACAAAACAATCATTTTGGTGTTTAAATTGTGATCCTACGTCAAACCGTTGCAGAGATATTCAAAGTGCTAAACACAGTACGTTGTCCAATGTTATCCTTATGGAGAATAAATAAAATTTGATATCTTGATTATTTATGAATGTATATTGATGAAATTTGGTATGTGGCTTCATGTTGTGCTGGTATATTGATAATTGCACAAAAAATAAATGTTTTGTTGATTGTCCCCGTAGCAGCTAACCTGCATACTCAGCCCTAATGTTATTCTTATGGAGAATAAGTAAAGTTTTATATCTCCCTTAATTATGAACATAAATTAATAAAACTTGGTAAGTAGCTTCACCTGGTTCAGTTACATTGATAATTGCATAAAAACTCATTTCTTATCTTCCTCGTTGCAGCAAACCTGCGTACTCAGTCCTAATGTTATTCTTATGGGGAATAAATAAAATGTAATAAATCACTTATTTATGAATGTATTTTTCTCAAACTTGGTGAGTGGCTTTATGTACTAGTGAGAAACATATCAATGCATTGGAAATTCGCTGAGTACGCAGGTTTGCTGCGACGGGGGGTATCATTTTAACTTGTTTTTTCTCTTGATGTTCGTTCTCCTTTTAACGCACTATCGTTTTTAAAATAATAAAATAAACCTTCTCTTGCCGAACTAATTAGAGATATTTTTTCTCCAGTGCTTATGTTGGTACTCATAGAACAGAGTGTAAAAATTATCAATGAAAATATAGTATAGCCTCAACTGACAAGTGCTTCGGCGAGCTGATTGGCTCAGATCGTTACAGCGAGCTCGCGTTTGATTGGCTCCGCTAAACGGGACCCGGTGAGAGACTACCGTTGCCCCAATGGCTTGTCCCCACAAAAATTAATATACATGCGAAGTATGTATATCAAAACCCGATTCAGAGTGTTTTGACTCTCAGAATTTGTTTTTTACACTACCCCACTGTAATATCTGTAACCACATCTACTTTTAAAAATCCCATCCATAAGTTTGTTGCCACCGGTTTCGAGATAGTTGAACTTGTCGCTGAAAGATGGCACCACCGGCATCCAATTCCGTGGAAAATCACTCATTACAATATAATTTTCAATTTACATTATTATCAATATTATTTTAAATTATAATTCCTCAATAGTGTAGGGTTTAAGCTTTAAAATTGTAATTCTTCCTTACTTATCGAATTTGCATGGTTGCGTATGAATTTCATACCGCAAAAACATAATATAGAAATAGATGATTTATGTATATTTTAACATATTTCTTATCTTAAATAAATATTTTGATTGATATTTCTAGTATACAGGGGCGGCAACAGAAATGATGGGCCCGGAACTGAAGGGCCCCCTTGATTTTACCTCCATCCCCCCCTTAACCCCTTAAACTTGAACACCAAGAACACCAAAGCCCTTTCAGAACACCACTCGCCACATTGATTTTGTAAATGTTAAAACTCACATTCTTGATGCTTGATTATGATAAAGAGATTCAAACATGTGCATATTTTAATGCAAAGATGAGAAGAGAGATGTCTGTAAGGGCAAAAATATACCAAGCAAACGTTTTAATAACAATTAATTTAAAAATTGCTGTTGTATATTTTTATTTAAATGAAATTTAAAAAAAATATATTACATCAATTAAAAGTACATTAAGATTATTGGAGGTCAATATATGCTACAGCATGTTTTTAAAATTAAATATAAGCTATAACATTATTGTTCCTCAATATATTAGTTGTAAGTCTTGAGAGAATAAAAATAAAAAGGTGTTCTTAGTAATTTGTCGGCGTCCAAGTGTTCCCAAGGAGTAGTGTCAGATTTTATAACACCAAGATGATTAACCAGGTGAGGTAGTGCAAAATAGCAGTGAAGATGGTAGCCTATTGTGTTTTAACTGAATAAACAGTCAATATTACATACATTATTAAATTAACGAAGTGAGTAACACAAGTACTTAAAAGTTTAACAAAAGCAGCCTTAAATACAGTAGTGCAGCAGAACGGATACTACAACCTTACAACATAACTGTCAAAACATAATCTCACAAATTCAGCGATGACCGCGGAAACCAATACTTCTGCTGACAGGAACACCGGTCACTGCCACTGGGACTGGGGGAATGAACTCAGTTTAAAAATTTGTTTGTGGTTAAAGGTAACTCTTGCTTTGGTTGGTTTAAAATTTTTCTTTTTTAACAATAATATATAAAATATTATTTGTATTATTCAATAACTATTCTACCAAAAATTACTGAGCCCCTTACGGGGCTCTGCGGCCCCTTTGAGCTCAGGGCCCGATACAGCTGTCCCCCTGCTAGTATATTTAGAAAAAATGTTTAGTTAATATGTTAATTTATTTATAAAGTACTTGCATTGCTAAATATGTAATATCAAATTTATGTTAAGTAAATTTGAGAAGAAATAAACTAATAATGTTGTAAATCTTTTAATTAAAGAGAAAATTACATTATGATCTTAACACGCATATTCACTGTTGTTTCAAGCAACATAAACCGTCGTATTAAAATTCCCTTATAAGAAAATGTAATAAAGCTCACTACATATACTAAAATATAAGGTTTACAATTTACCTATAAAGTTTATATTGTTCTTATTGATTTTATTCGTATCTATACAACTTTTCGGCGTAAGAAAGCTTAATCTCATTTTAAATTGCACAAATGAAATCAGGAATTCATCATACATTATTTCTAGGATTATTAAAAGTTAACTTTGGAATTTTTAATAAATACTTAATGAAATGCATAATTAAAAATAATAGTTTTTAAAATAATATGATTTAAAACTGTTACTTTAATTTATTTATTTTATCACCTTTATTGATCTTACTACTTTAAAAACGTCTCTATATCTAAATTTGTATAAAGTAAAATATTTTAAGTACTTAGTTAACAAACCTAAGTTAACCTTTTTTTATTACCTTGGTAGGGGGCCTAATTTAAAAATGCATTTCAAAGTTGTTGTACTTAAAACATTGAATAAACTATTTCGTGATTATACAGGTTATTAAAGATGATTATTATAGTTAACATTACACTGCGTTTCCATTCCCATTTTATTTGAAGCTTAAAACTCCTTAGTTTATTATACACATTAAAATAAAGATGAGAACATTCGAAATGAGGCAATTTACAGTAGCATATTTAAGTTTTTATAACGTAGAAAATATTAGGATTCGCTGATTCCTAAAAAATTCCGTTAAAAAAGATTTTTGGACTTCTATATAACAAATAAAAATTGGTGCTCGACGGAAAATTCATTTTTGTTATGTTTCCTTCGTTTATCACAAGGCCACACAAGGCATCTCACCCATGCTAAACTCATCATTCATTCATATTCGCCTTAAAATACGTCATAGTTACGTCGGCGTCTTAGACAATGATTTAATGAAAGAATCTTTAGAGGGTAAATCTAATACTAATGATTTAACGATTTCTTGCTTTGATGATCATCTTATATATAACCTTTAGAAATAATAAAATATAATAATGAAACAATAAACTTATTTTATTTAGCCTATTTACTCATTTATCATCCCTTTACTAACTGTCCCTTGTTATTACTCCAACGGGCTTGACCAGATGTGAGCCTCCTTTTACGTTTTATTTTCAAAAATAATACAACACTTTCAGTCTTAAATTACTTATTTATGAGAATGATACGTGTTGTTATCTTTTCTTATTTAAAACTTATTACTGAATTTTAAATGTTAACAGCATTTTAATCAGATCCTTGCCCCATCACAGTTTATCGTCTTGTCACGGGAGGTGGTCACACGCCACCCGTTACCGGTACCAGGGTAATATCATGGGACAGTAATCACAACTGAAGTACTTACTTGCACATTGTAGTCTCTCGCTCAGTTAGTCGTTGTATCCATGAGAGAATTCTTCAAAGCGGGTGTGGGTGCCGGGCTCATTTACTATTTCGTATGTAAGACCTTATTTAGTATATGTTAGACCTTATTTCATAGGCATGACCTTGATTTTCGATATATAATACAAAGTCATAACTGCTTGTAGTCGTTGTCTAACTAGAAACGACCCTCTTCTGTACTTAGAGAAAATATCAACTGTGGGGTTCTTCAAATTCATTTCAGTACTTAACAGTGTTATCAAACAAAACTGATCAAATCAATCTGCTGTAGACGTACGAGGCGCCGCCACCGTGGCAGTTGAGAAATTTCATCGTTAGTTTTCAAGACTATTAATCATTACATTTGATTTACTGTTAAACTAAAAAAAAAAAAAAACTACAATATTTAGATGGGAAAACTAAATCGTCGTGATTATAAAGAACAATAAAAATATGATTCCTGAAAATTACTTTCAGTTGGAGGATAATATGTCAAAATCGTTAAAACGAGGAAACGTTAAAACGTATTTAAATCGCAAAAGAACTCAATTAAAAAGTTTTCACAGTTTTTGTCACTTTTACATGAAAACATCTAGCACGCTTTTAAACAATACAATACATATTCTTCACACAATACCTAACACATCCTTGAACATAATGTTAACATACGTTCTAAACGAAAAATAAATTCAAGGAAACTAAAACAAAGTTACACGTACTGTACAACTTGTGGGAAAATCACGTTGAATTGGTTTGAAACTAAATTCACACAGGTACAAAATTTAAAACACTTTTTAATATAAACTAAAAGTTGTACTTACCGCAGTTGAAAACATGAGCGGAACCCGCGGCGAGCCGTCTCAGCAATTGGTCACCCGCGCACACAGAGATTAGACGACTGTCCGCCGCGAAACATGCTTATATAGCATCCGCCTCCTGTCCTGATCTGTCACCTGATTGGCCGAGAGTTAACCAATCACGGAGCAGCTAAGTCTGGTATCCGTTAGACAGTTTTCTTGGTAATGCATGTCTGTCTGCATTTGTCACAAATTTACAACTTAGTAATAAAATAAATAGTTGTACCTTATGGTTAAACCAACTTTGAGGGTAGTATCCGGGCCTACGATAACTAACGGGCTTGCTACTTCCTCCTTCCACTAAAGTCACGAGACTATACTGCTATTGAGCAGCCGAATTCCTATTAACAAATATTGTAAAAACATGACCCTCCTCACTTATTTCCGATCTCCTCGGATTAAAATGATGTAGGGGTTTAGATTTTTACCAATCGAATTTTGAGGTCTTGTTCTCAACATTTAATTCTAGGAGTACGCTCAAATATTCCCGTAATAAAAATGAGTTGTTAAAAATTTACTTTACAAACTATATCATGATATACCGCTTGAATGAGGCTAGGCTAGGGTGACTAAATCATAAACTTGAAAAAACGGGACACACCCAAGGAGGGCTTGTAGGCATAGGCAATACCCTCCAGCTGAAGGAGGGTCCGAGTCCGAGGGGCCTCCCTCGGGACGTTATCATTGAAACATGCTCTTTTTAGCTGTTTTGAGACCTGTAAATCGTGTTTCAGTTTACCTTTGCTTTTGTAATTTAATTTAAATTCGGAGGTATTTCATTCTGGCTACTGGCGCTGGCTACCTACAATACACGATTACATAACTAGCAAACATGAAAAATATTACTTGGTCATGTTATAAATTAGGATGTTTTAGTGATTTTAAAATGTGAAAATTAGTACCCAACATAAATACGGGACATTTAAGCGTCCCGGAAGACTTTTTCGGGACTCCAGGTACGATCGTGAAAAAACGGGACAATCCCGTTTTACGGGACGTTTGGTCACCCTAGGCTAGGCAAACCCCGGGACAACTCAAATTTTGTAAAAAAAACTCATCCAATTGCGGGAGTATTTGAGCGTAATCATAGAATTAAATTTTGAGAATAAGGGTGATGGACCTCAAAAACCGATTGGTAAAAACCTAAACCCCGGGAAAACTAAAATTTTGGAAAAAACTCATTTGAAAATTTAAAATTGTAACATCGGGCTTTTGGAGTTTCAAATGAAAACAAAAGAATCATAACAGCTAATCTCTTTACTAAACTGTATAAAAATCATCACCATCATCATAATTATACGGTATTATTATTATTATTTTAAAAGATAAGATGATTTTTGCCAACGGAAACCGGTGAAACTATTACATATAATACCCGTCGCAGCAAACCTGCATACTCAGCGAATTTCCAATGAATATACAACGTAACACATTAAAACACTTAACATGATTAATAATAAATATATTCACAAACAAGCGATATTTAAAATATTAATTATTCTCCATAAGAATAACATTGGGGATGAGTACACAGGTTTGCTGCAACAAGGCACAAAAAATAATTGGTTTTTATGCAAATATCAATAGAACTCATCTTGGAGTCACACACCAAGTTTTATCCATATACATTCATAAATAAGCCATATGTAACATTTTAAGTATTTTCCATAAGAATAACATTAGGACCAAGTTACCTAGGCTTGCTGCTACAGGAACCATAGGCGAAATTTTTTTGTGCAAACAACAATAAACTACAACCAGATGAAGCCATATACCAAATTTCTTCAGTTTATGTTCATAAATAAGCGAGATATACAATTTTTCTTTTTCTCCATAAGAATAACATTAGACAACGTACTGTGTTTAGCACTTTCAATATCTCGGTAACCAATTGACGTAGAGCAATGATCAAAATACCAAATTGTTTGTTTTTTAAAGCTGAATTCAATGGTATAAATTAAAATTTCATTTAAATAAAAGTTACATTGAAAACCCCAAAAAACGCATTTTTGGGGTACAAAACCCCCCAAAACCCCCCTTCGGATGGTGCGATTCATCTGGTTTTCGAACTCGTTCAAATAAATGGTACTTTACACATTTGTACCAAATTTCATTAATATCAAACCTTTTTTACGAGAGTTATTGTGCTTACGGACACATATATATAAACATATATAAAAATTTGAACGAATGGTGTTTTTGGCATCTGGGGACCTCAAAATGAAAAGTTATCATGGTCTCGGGCTTAAGTCTTACCATGAGACCTACGGTAATAGCTTCTTCCCTATAGGGGAAATTCGCTAAAATCATGGTTGATGTGTTATTTGTAATATGTGACTTTGAAAATGTGGAAGATGTCCACCTTCAGAACGTCTCTTCTCCCTTGGCTTTCAAAGTTCCAATGTTAATCTTATGGAAGAATATCAATAAATATAATTGAACATTTAACAGCAGCTGTTAATACCAACAATCAATAGAGAAGCAATATCAGCTGTTTTAAGAAAACTTCTAGAATGACATCTCATTGAAAACTAATAACACGGCAGGCTATGAGCTGGATAATGAAGAAAATTGAAATATTTAGTCCTGGGTGAAAAACTACTCCAGGACTTTTCCACAAACTGACATGAAATAGAGAGATAATTAATTAGCTTCGGTAACTAAAATTGATAATCACATTAGAAGATTTATTAGGAACTATATAACTATACACCATTAATCTATTGGGTTTTTAATCCACGAAAACTAATCAAATATCACCGAGCATGCCCCCCGGTATTCTCAACTTATTTTATCAATATACTGTATTATACGATAAGTGAAGATTTTTACGATTTTCAAAATTTATCATTTGATTGTCCTTTTTAGAACGCTATACAATTAGAATCACCTGTTTTAATGCATTATTTGTTGGAGCCAAAGGTTGGACTTTAAAAAAACCCTTCAGAATGTCAGTTTGGAAAATGAAAAACCACTATGCAGTACTACGAATTGGGAGAATTTGTTAGAACCCTCAATTGTTGAAATTGACGATAATAACTCAGAACTAAGAACTGTTTACTCAAATTTCCTCAGTGCATCCAACCATTCATTCTTATCCTTACTAATATATAAAAATGGGATGGTGTGTCTGTCTGCTTTTTGTTCCTCAATCACTCAAAAACTACTGAACCGATTGGCATGAAAATTTACAGGAATTTTCCTTATATACCAAATAAATACATAGGCCTATTTTAGTTTTGAAAATCCTATAGGGCTTTGCCCCTCGGGAGTTCAAAGTTCCCATGTGCTCCTTATGGACATTAATTTTTGTTTGAGCTGATGAAAATACAAGCAGCTAATCTTGATTCGTAGTAGTTCCACGGGCTAACCACAGAATGAAGCACACATAACTGTTGTATTCCCGGATGAAACCGGGTACGATGGCAGCTAGCACTATTATGGTAGTGCATGTCTGTCTGCATTTGTCACAAATTTACAACATAGTAATAAAATAAATAGTTGTTGTACCTTATGGTTAAAACCAACTTTGAGGGTAGTATCCGCGCCTACGATAACTAACGGGCTTGCTACTTCCTCCTTCCACTAAAGTCATTTGACTATGCTGCTACTGAGCAGCCGGATTCCCTTTAGACTAAGAAACTAAACCGGAAGGTGGTGTCTGTCTACCAACATGCGTGTTCCGTTTTAACGCTATAACTTCTGAACCAATTGAGCTAAAACGTGCATGAATTGAGTTAACACATTGGTTACGCGGAGCCCTATTCACTTTTGAAAACGCGGTAGGTTCCACCTTACGAGTTTTTAAGGTTCAAATGTTACTTATGTATACATTTACTTTAATTTCATCACGTGATTACTTAAAAATATGGTCATTATTTGAAATATTTCAAAAGTTTAACCATAAACAACAGCACACAACTAACTGTTGCATTCTGCGGGTGAGGCCGGGACATGCGGATAGTCATAAATATAACTTTCATTCACATACTTTAGATAACTTATAACTTACGTGAACAATCAAATATGTGATACCACGGAATTTCTTACCTATGATGACACCGCAGAAGAAGTATAGCCTACTTATTATATCTGGTGATGTTGTTTTACAGCGCCAACTGCGTCATATTGTCCTCATAAATGAAACCAACCCTTAAAAAATGCGAAACATATGATGCAAAACAAAACATTGTTTTCTTCACTAACCTTCAATAGCAATCAAGATGCATTCTTCTAAATTTTAGTGTTAAACTTTCCAACTTAAAGAAAATCACCACACACTTATCTCCATGCAACTAAAATATGCAAAATCGCACCATTGAACCTAGTCCGATTGTTAAGAACCGAAAAATACCAGCTCCAGGGAAAGAAACTAAACCGACAATCACGACTAAAAGTGAAGGGTTTCACAAGAAGTGTTCAGAGATCTCTACAGCAGCGGAAAAATCCCGAATACCATCAACACAGTTGAAAACCCCTTCAAAACCATCGACTAACATTAAGAAGCCTTCTGTATACACAAAGGTTCCAGATAAACCAGTTACTCAACAGGAACAGACTCCATCTTCAGCTTCACGGCCAATACCAACCGCGGCAGAAAAATCCCAACCTCCATCGGTAATCTCTAGAGCCCCTTCCACATTATCGACCAGCAGTAAGAAAACTGTGAGTAAAAAAGTTTCAAATCTACCTAAACAGCCGACTCAGCAGAAGTCAACTCTAGCTCTACTTTCCCGACTAGAAGTATCGCTGTCGAGGGCAGACTTGAAGCAGCTGGTTACGAAGTTCGGAGAGGTCTCGAAGACAGTTCTGCATCTAGCCACCTCCAGACGACCCGTGAGCACCCGCTCCTTGGAGGCTCTCCTCAACCTCGAGATATCCAACTCTCTAGGAGGTGCAGTCAACGACCCTGCGTTCTCTCAGGCATTCATACAGGCTACCAGGTTTGTAATTTTATTTCCATTATTATTTCAATCAAGTATTGCAGTAAGATATGTTTTATGTTCTACATGTGCGGTTAAGTGCAGCATAATTTCTCACCTTCATATTTAATGAAAGCCGCGTCCACATGTAGCTCATATTATAAACTAACTACTGCATAACTGCGCAAGCACACTCGTGCAGGAATAGAGAACCACAGGGCACAGTGAAACTCCAAAGTTGAATATACAAGCGTCAATTTCACTTCTGAAGTGTCATATTGCTGAACTTAATGTCATTTTTGCAACAATTTGAAATAATAAAGAGTCTCTTGCAACTCAAGTTCAAAATCTGTAATCCAACAACTTGCTTTTAGGTATTGCAGTCCTTATCTTATCCCTCAAAACAATCATATTAGCTACATATAACAATAGAGCTAATTAAGTAGGTTTAAATTCATGGTGGTTTCAAATAACTACATAATTACACTTTTATTCGCACAAACCTGAAACATACCTAAACAAACAAAATGCAAACTTAAAATTATTTCAGTTGTATAAACTTAAATATAATCTTTTAATTCTACAAATTAAACATATCTATATCATTAAAAGAATTTCTTGATTTTTGTTCGGTGATTTTCGACCCTTAAAACTATTATTTAAAATACATATTTGGGATCAGCCGAAAGCTCTTACCTTTGACCATAGTCAATGCTCTTACCTTTACCTTTGGCCATAGTCAATGCTCTTCTAGGCTATATGTGCCTTTTGGGGGTTTGAAACAATTCCACGTTCAGGGCTACGCCCTCAGGCCTTCAAAGTTCTAATGTTTGGAACCTATTTAGTTTATGTAGTCAGCTGATCAATCCAAACTTTTCAAAACATATGGCTCTACGTCTGCTAGATTCCCGAGCGTAGAACGGGCCATCAGCTGGTAATCATTTAATCGAATTGTCTTACTTGGTTATTAAAATTACATCTCCTTAAGACTATTTTATTTGTTTGAAAAGTAAACGTTTACCTTGAAGCTATAAGATAAGTAATGAAAAGGGAAACCGAAAATAATTTAACCAAAAGTATTATTTTGTTTTTGTTTAAAGTGCATCATTCCTAATTTGTCGTTTATACTTATACCTTGATTTAATAAAAGTCGAGCTTTTGTCAAAACATTAGATTGCTGGTCTCCGTTTCTAAAGGATATTAAAAATTCGTATAAAATCATTCATAGCAAGCAGTCCAAAAATAAATCATAGTTTGCCTAATGCGTTCATAATGGTTTGCCTAAAAGAGTTGCCACTTGGCCAACGTTAAATGACTTTTGAGTCGGAACTGGGTAAAACTCCGGTCCCTTGCATCACTCCGTAATGCGTGAGTTTTTAGAATTGTAAGCTTCATTGCGGCCAGATAATGAATCAAAGTTATATTTTGTCAGGTATAAAAAAAAACGTAGAAATGAGGGAAATTTGGCCATTTAATCAATAATCTTTAAATATCTGGATAATCATTATTTTTTCGTAAAAAGTCAAAATACGAAAAAGTTTGAGTTTAATAAGGCCTTATAAACAATACCCCCGTAGCAGCAAACCTGCGTACTCAGCGAATTTCCAATGCATATATATGTATCTCAATACCACATAAAGCCACATACCAAGTTTCATCAATATACATTCATAAATAAACGATTTATGACATTTTAATTATTCTCCATAAGAATAACATGGCAGCTGAGTATGCAGGTTTGCTGAAGCAAGGAACACAAAAAATGGGGTTTTATACAAATATCAATATAACTCATGTAGGTAAAGCCACATACCAAATTTCATTAATTTATTTTCATAATGAAGGCAGATAACACGCTACTTATTCTCCATAAGAATAACATGGGGCTGAGTACGCAGGTTTGCTGCTACGGGAGCCTTGGGTAAAAAAGTGTCTTTTTGAGCAAATATCAATGGTCCACAACCAGATGAAGCCGTATACCAAGTTTCGTCAGTATAGGTTCATAAATAAGCGAGATATAAAATTTTTATTTTTATCCATAAGAATAACATTAGACAACGTGCTGTGTTTAGCACTTTCAATATCTCGGTAACCAATTGACGTAGAGAAATGATCAAAATACCAAATTGTGTATTTTTTTAAGCTGAATCCAATGGAAAAAAATAAAATTTGACTATTTCCAAAATTATATGTAAAAAATTCGAAAAACCCATTTTTGGGGTACAAAACCCCCCCAAAATACCCCTTCGGATAGAGCGATCTGGCTGGTTTTCGAACTTAAAGTCATAAATGCTGCTTTACACGTTTATACCAAATTTCATCAAAATCGGATAATTTTTACGAGAGTTATCGTGCTCACGGACACATATATATATATATATATATATATATATATATATATATATATATATATAGATATATATATATATATATATACAGTTTCGAACGAATGGTGTTTTTGGGGTCTGGGGACCTCAAAACGAAAAGTTATCATGGTCCCGGGCCTAGGTCTTACCATGCCGACTACGGTAATAGCTTCTTCCCTATAGGGGAAATTCGCTAAAACCAACTTCACTGAAATCGGATATCTATTAATCAAGTTATGACGGCTTTTATAATTTCAATGGCAGCCATCTTTAATGGCCGCCATTTTGGTGTCCTGCACGGATTTTGAAGTGGCTCCCTACATTAAAACTTAGCTTTTGGCATCAACTATATGACCACAGAAAGTGCCATACCTCAATTACAAAGTGCCGCTTTTTGGCTGTATTAGCCGTGAACCCAGGGTACTATTAATTAGGGTCTTAAATTAAAAAATAATTAAATAATAAAGTAACCATTCTTCAAGTTTTCATTATTTTTTGGTATTTTAAACTCTCAAAACAGTACTTTGACGTAGCCTATTACAATTTGACAGGTTTTTCATAATTTGTTTATTTTAGTATAACAATGTGAGTTTTAACTTATATTTGAAACACCAAGTTTAGAAAGCATTTTATTTTAAAGATGTTAACGTTTAAAAACCTATAATCTAGCAGATCAAAATGTGCGATATTATTTATACACTTACCAAATTTAAAATCTTAATATATAAAATCCAAATACCATTGATTGACTGACTGACCTATCACGAAATCTCCATAAGTATAAGGCCTACAGAGTTGAAATTTGACATATAGCTAGGTTCCTCTTTGGCCTTAGGTGCTTGCTAAGAAACGGTATTACGAAATCCCCCCTGTGTTCCGCGCAGGCGCGGATTCACGAGGGGGTGGGAATGAGGTAAATTCCTCTCTCCAAGGCAAAAGGTTGGAGTTGCGCGCGCACCCCCTTACCAGCACCAGCGCTACGTCTGCCCGGCAACGTTATCACGACTAGTCTGATTGATGCGTCGTCAGTTTGACTTGCCTGTAAAAATACTACAGGGTGTCCATATACTAGAAATTCCAGGACAATCGAATAATTATACGGACATTTTTATGCTAGGAAATTGCGGGGAATATACGGGAATTTCCACGAAAATCCGGGAATTTAGTTTAAAACAAAGCATTTTTCGCCCATTTTCGTTCATGGGGCTCGGTTGTTGTTTCCAGCCAATAAAACACGTCGTGGTTGTCATTTTCAGCCAATAAAAAACGTTGCCGATTGTCAATTTCGGGCCTTTAAATGCAACTAAATTGCTGTTTTTAACCCAACTGACGCGGAAAAATGGCGTTCATTAGCGATAAAACGGGGTCTAATCGCCGATTATATTCGTAAAAATACGTTCCTTTTGTCGTTCGGGCCTGTAAAACGCGATCTGGCTTTATTTGTCACTGGGAAAATGTGGTCCGATTGCCAATTTTGTGTGATTAATCACGGATTAAGATTTTAGGCACAGGCTATATTGAGGCTCAGTCGTCATTTTCGGCCGATAAAACTAGTTGCGGCTGTCGATTTCAGACTTTAAAATGCGAGGAACGGTTGTTTTCGGCGAATAGAATGATGTGAAATTGCCTATTTTGTTTTATAAAATATGTTAGTCAGTAAATCTTTTCTATAAAACACAGTTTGGCAGTCTTTTTTGCCCGGTAAAATGTGGCTCTAAATTTTATTGTGGTCAATGTTTTTGCCCTACAGTATGGATTTTTAGGTCAATTGCATTTTTCGGATACCAAAAAGAGGTTATATTGCTATTTCCATGAAAATATGCGGCTCCAGGCCAATAAAACGCGGTCCAGTCCATTATACCTAAACATTAATTAATTTGGTGTTTTTGACCACCAAGTCGCGGCAAAATGTATGATTTTACCGATAAACCCGGCAAAATCTCTGATTTTGCCAGATAAACTGAGTTTCGGACGTCGTTTTTGGTATATAAAACACGACCCAGCTTTATTTATTGCCGAGAAAATGCGGTCCGATTGCCGTTTTTGAGGGATTAAGTACTTTCCGGCATAAAATACGGTTTGTACTCAATTTTCGGCCGATAACAAACTTTGCGGTCGTAGTTTTTGGCTAGTTATATGCTGTAAAATTGCCGGTAAAATTACCGATTTTGGGTGATAACACACGTCTGATCGGTAAATTTGCGTAAACACAGTTTGTCCGTTTTCAGGCTATGAGAATCTATGATATTTTAGGCTGATAATAGGTATCGTGCGTTCTCTTTTAAAATAGTTTTAAATCGCCGCGTATCTCGGCCGATAAAATTAGTTTCGATCTTAGTTTCAGTAAAATCTTCATTTTCGACAGTAAATACTTTTACGTCCCCACTGGCGTGTTGGCCTCTAAATTCGGGTTGGGTACAAACTACGTTCACGTTTGTTTTCGGTGTAAAAATTACGGTAACCATGAAATGCAGTCAAATAGTAATTTTTAAACCGAAATAATCGGTATCAGGAAACTGACACATACTTTCTCCTTTTTAGCCCATTTTAATGAATACATTATTATTTATTTACGATACATAGAATATAAAGTTACGGTAGAATGTGCAGAAAATCTTCTAAAAACCATGTTTTCCAAAATGTCCGCCCAAATCCAATTTTTGGAGGCACTACAGAATCCTCTGCTACATTCAGTGGTTTTAAGAGGGGAAATGCCCCCTCCTACCCCCAGGGTTAAGGGGCAACGTAGTTCAAATATCCTCTGTTGGTCAATGCTAACTTGACCTGGATATCATTTTTTAACGAAATTGATCAGTAAATAAGAGATAAATGGTAATTTTTGTATTCCCCATTAGAATAACAATGGACAACGTACTGAGTTTACCGCTAAATGAAAATTTCAATTTTGTCCGCAACCAGTAATCGTAGAATAATAATTCAAAGTACTAAATTATTTAGTTTTTTGAGCTCTTTTTAATGGTGATAAGTAATATTTTTTAACATTTATGTTTTTTTATGAAAAATCAAAATAACTGAATTTTGGATGTTTTAAGTCCTGTGTTTTCTAAACCAGAATTTTTCCAGGAATGCGGGTGGTGTAATTTCGTTTGAATCGTAAAGCTCTACAAACCACCAAAGTTTAATCAAAATCGTTGGAGCCAAATTTGAGAAATTTGGATTTGTCATGTTTTTTTAGCGGTTTTTGGGGGATAATTACCCTTAAAAACCAAAAATGTTAAAAAACACCTGAAGATATTGTGGTTTAGTACCTACATACCAATATTCATCAAAATCGGCCAATTTGTGTGGGCTCTAGCTCTGTACACATCCAGACAGAGAGACAGGCATCACGTAAAAATAACTTTTTTGGGTTCAGGGAGCACCAAAACGAATATTTCTACTAACAACTGAAATTCGAAAATTTTGACTTAAACAATACTTTCTCCATATACCTACTATGTTTAAGGGGAGAAAGTAAAAACAGGTAAAATTGCTGATTTTGGCAAATGAACTCAATTCACTCACGGTCTTTTTGGGCTGAAAACACGCATTTTGGTCAATAAAACACGTTCGAAATCAGAATTATAATCAGAAATAATTTATTTCGTGAATAACAAATTTTTATGTGAAACAAGTCAGATTTAAAACTAATAATAACACTAAATTGACAATTTAAAAATGTTTTCCCAAGCAAAAAAGTGCACATTTCCTTCACATATTTGTGCAGTCTGACAGGAATTCATCCACCGACTATGGATACCTTTCAATCAGAATATTGTTTACCTTTTAAAGAAAAATGCTTGCACTGGCTATGTTTTTCAGGTGCCGGGGCAGAGCATTGTATAGTCGTAGAGCAGAGTAGTGGATGCCGTTTTCAAGTAGTGTCAATCTGTGGATAGGGTAGACCATGTTACACTTATGACGTGTATTACAGGGATTTCTAGCCATAATCTCTTCGAAGAGATGGAAGTTGCATTTAAAAAAGGATAAAACCTCCAGAATATAAATACTTGGAAGAGTGAGAAGATTCAGTTCTTGAAAAAAAGGCTTACAATGCGCTTGGTGCCAGCTCCACACATAATACGAAGAATCCTTTTTTGGAGTCTAAATACTCTCAAGAACTAACTAGACGATCCCCAGAAACCAATTGCATATTTCATTCTACTATATACTTAAGCATAGTAAATCTAAAGGGTAGTTTCTTTACCAACTACAGGCATTAATATTCGAAAAGCGAAAGTAAGTGGAGTCAGTTTTTTACACAGGGAGTCACAATATGTTTGGACCAGTTCAGCCTATCATCAGTGGTAACGCCACGAAGATAGGCGGACTCTGATGGACTTATTCTGTTTACACTGAAATTTGCTGGATCACGTTTAACTGTTGATAATACCATAATTTTAGTCTTCTCGTCATTCAAGTAAAGACCATTTGATTCGGCTATTCTTTACGGCCGATAAAATTATTGATCTGGAATTTTTAACAAATTTCCGGGGGAGGACTCCCACACCCCCAAACCCCAGGCATTTCCCCCCCATTTTTACTCCCTGGATCCACCCTTGAAGTTCCGCCCCGCTTGGTCCCAAAGTTCCATACATTCCTTATGAAAATGTCCACTTCGGTTTTAGCTGATGAAAATTCAAACCGCTGATCTTGATTCGTAGTAGTTTCACGGGCTAACCACAGATTGGACCATGTGGCAGCACACACAACTATCATAGTTTACGCGGGCGAAACTGCAACAGATTGACTAGTCTATTTTCTATACATTTAATTCCATAAGCGAATCTGTCCCTACGAAATATCTCAAGCTAGGAAGAAGATAAGTTAGGTTATGACGATTCATTTTAAAGGTTGAGGGCCAAGGATGGTGGTAAAAATATCAAATGTCAAAGATTACGTGGGCTACGCCCCACTGGACTTCAAAGATACAATTATTTTCTTATGGAAAATCACTACATTGTTTTTACTATATATCCTATCCCATACTCTAATATGAGTAAGGTTTGCTTGCTTGCTTGCGACACGGATCTCAAAAACGGCTCCAACGATTTCCTTCAAATGTTCGAAATAACTAATTTCTGGGATAAAAATAAGTTCTAGACAGGCCTCATCCCCAGGAAAAATCAAATAGGCTAATGTAAAAAAAAACTAAAATGAAAAGTTAAAAAAATTAACATTGGGCTTATGGAGTTTAAAATCAAATCAAAAGAATTGTAACAGCTGTTCATAATCAACCAGGGAACTGTCAAAGAAATACTCATGTTGTTTATGTTTATTAGCATGTGAATTCCTGAGAGCAGAGATTAAAAGATTTGAGTGAAGATTACATAAATAGAGTAGTAAAATAAATCAAAGGGACATTGAGCTAAAAATAACAACTGGAGTGACCTTAAAAATCTAGAAAAGAGGCAAATCAGTTATACAAATCTTATTATCAGTAGGGGGAAGTGGTGAAATATTACTCCGAGTCATCTAAAAAAACTGACTGGCCTTCCCCCGAGCAAAGCTCGGCCCCCAGGTACTGAATAAGCAAAATTAACTAATGATCAGCTGTGATCACTTACAACAAAAAACCATATGTTTGGGGCTATATAGCCCCTGTAAGCTACTAGTGTATTATAAAATCAATTATTGTCCTGGACAGCCTTACTGGCGGGTGGCATAAAATGCAACATTGCCAAACACGGTGCACTTAATATCTTGGGACTGATCACCTGACAGCTAGCAGAAGAACATGTCACTGTACAAGGTGTCTGCTTAATGTAAATATAAACAATCAACTTCTGCTATGTTTACATACTGTCTGCTTTATTTATTTTTTGTTTTTAAAGCAACTGCATGAAATAATATGAAAATGAAATAAAACTAAGGTTATTGTTGACATGGAATGATTTGTATTCAGAATGTTTAAAATGTTTAATATGTTTGAAATCAATGTTTCATCAGGGTTGTGGGATTTATTTTAAGAAACTAATGTTTTAAAATGAGTTTGAAATTCCTTTGAAAACTATAATTTTTATCAACACAGTGGTTTTACATACAGGCGATAAATTTATATATTGAATTAAACATATTTACAATTTTAAAATTTTAAAAAACTCTTCAAGGTGTGGTATGAATTTGCAACAAATTTACAACTGGCAGTTAAAATTTTAGGATTACAAAACAAATTCTTGCAATTTTTTAATCTTACTGGTTTACAAGTGCGATATGAGTGTTATAAGAATAAATAATAATTAAAGGAGTTAGAAACCTGACACTTATAACTTCATCTGAAAGGCATTAATAAATGTTCTACATTGGTCTCTCCAGTGACAAGTTGTATAAAGTAAGGTAATGTAATCCTTACTTTACAAAAGAGTCACCATGGTTGGTTAGAGTCCCCTCAGAAAATAAAATCCAAAACAAAAATACATGTATACTTTGTACAACAGAAACATAAATATATAAGGTAGGTGGAATGTTCTAGGTGTGTCAGTTATGCTCTACTGGAACTGCTGCACAGTTGACGATTTTTCCTCACGGCACACTCGCTGAACTGATAATACAATCGGGTTCCTCGTCCAAGTCTTTGATGAGTGAAAACAAAAAACCGCACAAATTTGTCTTCTTTTAAATCTACTAATCACAGGCATAGCGACTATGAACGACCGTCAAAATTCCCTATATAGGCTACTGAATCACTGGCACACTCCACACTTGAATAACGCAGTTTAGGAAAACGCTCTTGCCAAAAAACGCAGGTGCACTGAACATCCTGCGAGATTTGTAAGTACGCCACCGAAATCGGCAGCGTTATTAAATTGATCATTTTTAAATGACTACAGTAAACTAATTAGAAAATACTTCACTTAATAATCATTGGTTAAATTACAAAAATCAACATCAATAATTAATGTAAGCTTACAACAAATTTAGGAAATTTTCACCTTAAAATTGTAAGATGTTTACACCACATAAAAATACAAACAAAACCTACACATGTGATTATGTAAACAAAAACATATGTAACACTTGGACAATACTGGCAACATCGGAAGCACAGCGTTGCAATTTACACGTGTTAAAGAGAGAGAGCTATGCAAGATAGAGGACAAAAGTGGCAACAGGGCGATCTTAGCCACCCGCCAGTAAGTCTGTCCAGGACAATAGTTGTCCTGTAGCTCGAATCTGAGCAAGTTTGTACCCAACAAAAGGTTACTTCAGTTGTAAACAAACATAACAAAACATCTGATATTAAAACGGATGATAACAACTGTTCCAAAAGTCAGCCCTTCACTGTATTTAAGTGATGTCTGAGATGTATTGGCAAATCTACATAAAAATACCTTTAATTTGACACCTCACACCTTAAAATCCGTCCAGCCGTTATCGAGTTATGACTGTGAAGAAAAAACCCTTAGCGTATTAATATATAGATAAAGGTTTCAGTGCTCCATTGCCTTATTAATTTAAGTTTTATGAGTAGGTATTTGATTTGATCGATAATCAAAACATATGATTATTATGTTATTTAAAACGATAATATTGGTAGGCCTATGTATTTGGGAGACGATTATTAGCTACACTAGTTCATTTCAGTAGATTCACCAAAGAATGTAACACAACAGTTTTTTATGCAAAAAATGGGCAAATGGGCAGGAAATTTCCTGAAAATATGCCTACTGGAATCGCCAGAGGCCTATTGGTATTCAACATGATTAAACTGTGATATTTATATAATTTAATACCACAAATTTAATTGATTCAAATATAAGTGTTTGGAGTTTGATTTTGAACTGTAATGTAATTTTATTTACTTTATTTTACATTGATAAATAAACAAAAATTAAACCTAATATTGCAACAGGCGACTAATGAAGATAGTGATGGACACTCCAAGGCTTTGCCTTTTAAATTAAGAAGAAGAAGATAAGTGCAAATCTCATGTTGTTTTGATTGAAAGAAGTTACTGTCTTGTGTTGTTTCTGGCAGGCGTCTGTTGGAAGAGCTTATCCAGTTATACGAGGGAGGGAAGCTGAACCCCAAACTGTTGCGGGACAGAGAAAAGGAGAACAGATCTTTCATCAGAGCTAACTCCGCCACTACAGTCTGGTCAGTTGCGCCAACATCCGGTATCAATACAAGGTGTACCAACAGCAACAACCAAAATGTTGCCCCCTGGCGACTCTCTAATTTATTGTTTCTGTAATAAGTAAGTGTAGGTTTGTTGTGGGTTGTGGGGTTTAAATGTTCACTGTAGGGTGTGAGTAACCTAAGTTGTCCTAAACAGATTATAGACAAACGGCTTGACATAAAAGGATGAAAAACAACTTCCCCACACTAATTCAAACCCAAGGAATAATGTGAAAATATTTCAACCCTTTTTGCATAAAGGGTGGACGATAACTGAAGGTCACGGATTTGAATCTCAAATTTTCCGTATCTGAACACTGGGCAAATTATACATTATTTAAAGGTCTCGTGAAAAGAAACATTTTGGCGAAAACATAATTCACTTATATTTATCCGTTTCAAAATGACAGAATTTTTTTTAAATATTGACATTTACGAAATACTCTGTATTTTCTAAACCGCAACTCTTACCTTTTTTCCAATTCACATTTCTTGACTGCCAAAAACTTATGCTACATGATAGGCTTAACAAAAATCAATATTTAAATAAAATTGTAACTAAAAATACTACTTATTTGCCCGAAATTCAAAAAAGTCAAATGGTAGCATGTGTCAAAAAGCATACCATTGAAAAGGTCTTGTGAAACCTAGCAACCTTCTAATTTACACCAACCTTGTATCTATTTTTTTTTGTATCGGCAAAAAACATTGTTTTCCCAAATAAAATTAATGTTAATTTGCATTACACTTGCATGAACTTTGTGTAGTTTAAGTTTAAGATGATGAATAATTTGCCTTATCTTCATATACAGAAATTTTGAGGTTCGAACCCGAGACCTTCAGTTTTGGTATACCTGTTTGTAAAATAGTTGAACATAATTTTATGTTATTTCTTGGGTTTGAATTAGTGGGGAAAGGTTTTGTTTTATCCCTCTTTGTCAAGCCGTTCGTCTATAATCTGTTTAGGACATTTTAGGTCACTCAACCTGTATAAGGCAGTCAGTCAAAGTCTGGGTGGCTAGATTATTCTTATAAACTCATACGAGAGTAAAACTTTCGTCAGCCATAACACTAAAGGCGATCCAGCAAAGCGATTCTCCACTATGTTAGAAAAACCTCGAAAAGCTAAGGGACAACCCGGAGCGGAGTTTTACACATAAGCGTAATTTCTGTATTTTGATTGGAGGGGCAAACATGGTCGTGAACGTGATTATTGTGTCTTTTCATATATTAAAATAATATTTTCCCCAAATTATTGGGGGGCATCTGCCCCCCTTGCCACCCGCAAATTACGCCTATGGTTTTACACATATTGTAGAGGAACTGTTAACATAAAATTAAATCTTTGTCCATTCTCCTACTGTTAGAGTGGATGAAATACTGTTAGAGTGGCCTAGATGAAATACTGTTAATATGTTCAAAGTATTTCTTTACAATAATTTGTATTATTGTTTGGTAATTCATGACCCCTAAAACTATTTTCCATGATATTAGGTATTCAAGCAAGAGCTAAAAAAGGGGGATCGATAAATATCCACGCTACAAGGTTCCCCCTTGGGTGTTCATAGTTCAAATGTAGTCTTTAAAAATATCAACAATCAATTGAGTTACATATAGCTGTTGATAAAATTACAATACACAGCAAAAACAGATGTTTCAGACATAATGTACATAAAATAAGTTATGGAATGGACTCTATTAATTATTAATAGGACCTTAGTCAAGCCAGGCAATTCCAATTCCATGAAGAAAATAGTAACTCTAACTGAAGCAACTGGAATCGCTCGTTTCATTTAACTTTTTACATTATAATGAAATAAAATTATTAACAGTGAAACTTTAAAAGTAAAACATTATTGCCGTCTCTACGGTCAGCAGGGTCAAGCAGCTGGTCAGGTGTTGTTATCAGTGCTGGGTCAGCATTCCATTGAGTCGCCTATGTTATCAGCTGTTAAACACGATAATAGTCACGTAGGCAATTTGTGAGAACTTAAAATATGATCTGATCAAAAATAATTTGTTAAGCAGGTTCTCCATAGTTCCCAAACTTGTAACAACGAATAACAACTGCTACTCTAAAAGTGCTATTAAAAATCAAGCTTTTATTAAATACTACCACCCCAGTTGAAGAATCAGCGGAACATATGTTGTTACATGGTTAGAAACCTGTTACTTAAATAATAAATCAAAGATCTGTAATAAATGATTAATTTGCTTTAAAATAACAACTACTTTGTATGGTTGTACCATACAATATACAATCTAGGAAAACTTTTGGAATGGCTTGCCAGTTGTGCTGCGGCATTAACTGTTAACCCCAGTGGCAAAATTCATGAAAGCTTATATGAATGACTGAAACGTTGCATTGGTACTGGATCCTCTCTACGCATGGCATGTGCAACAGCTCTAAAGAAGGTCACATTGCCTTCCATACAAATTGGACAATGAAGGTCTGGAATACATGTGTTACATTTAACATGATATTAAATATATACAAAATTCCTAATATTATAAATTGCCTATTATAAGGCCATCATCACTAAGAACAAATATCTCACTGGAAACTCTTTGAAATTTTAATTAGTTCAAGTTAGGCTTGTCTCAAACCAAGATCTAAGGTTTTATAACAAAATGAATATTCAACAATGATACAAATTGGAATAAATGTATGTTTTAACACTGATTTTGATTTTTTAAAGTTTTTTTAAGTGGAAATTTACTTCCCTTACATCAGCGTGCTGCGTGCAAACTTGTTTTTTGATAACAAGATTAAAACCAGACTTAGGAAATAACTCTCCTATACAGTAACTATCAAAGAAAATATAATTATGTGTAATTAACAGTTTCAACAAAATGGTTATATTAAAAAAAATGCTTTAGCCAATGGCAAGTACATAAGGACTGTGATTGGTAACATCCTCTCCGAGTAGTGTTGGAGGAGGGGGTAAGCCACCCTCTTGCCACTATTTCTATATATTTTCCACAATATGTAAAAAACCCATAATAATAATTAAAGTTCTATTAGATCTACTGATCTGAATTATTGCAACCAACAAGGACCATCACGCGGAATATCTTGAGCTGTAGCTTACTCCACTGCCGGAGTGACTGAGATAACCAGCTGGTCTACTGAAGATGGAATATTGACGAATAGTTATTTTGTTTACATAACAACAATATTATGATTAAATGACTGAATAGATGATGGAAACAACAGATGACAGATTTATACAGATGTCTAAATCTCACACGATTCCCAACTGTTTGAACTGAAAACAGTTCCCTCAGCTCAAGATATTCTGCTTAAGCAGACAAAATTTACCGAATAGTATCGTAAAATACACAAACACAGTATGTCACAATGAATGTCATATAGGGCTGTTAACAGGGTTTTAAGGTGCAACCACAACTTGGTCATGAATCGAACTGCTGCGGGCGGAGATTGGTTTCATCTTCCTGTCAGTAGACTGAACAGGATTCAAACTGATGTTGGTAGATGCAACTATTGGAAGTCAATGTGGGGTCATGTCCCCAGCCAATCCTGTGATCGCAGATGACTAAACGTGTTTATATAACGTGTGGTTATTAACTGCCCTCTGCGTGCGTTCTTGGAGGGTTGGAGGGTCTTCAATGTGTCAGTGGATTGGATCTTGACTGCCACTGGTTATTTAGATGACATGATTCAAAAATATCCCTACAAAATATTAGAGAGAATTAATTATTAGTTTTGCTACCAGTAAAAGTAGTTATTTTTTCTTTGCTGCTAATGATGACATTATACTGATATTCCACAGCATTGGAGAGCTTATTAACACATTTTAGAATTATAGAATACAGATGAAGAGAAAATAAATTAAATAATTATATGTCTTTGAGGGTGGTTTGATAAAGATAGTTTCAAAACCATCTTGGTTAAAAGCAGATATTGTTTAAAAAAATATTACCTTTGCAACAAACCTCTGTGTCCTCTCAGTTTTCCATTAGAAATAATCTTAGTGTATGAAGCAATATACATATACCTATTGGGAGATCAATGCAAAGGCATGGTACTGAGAGCTTGTAATTGACTGGGAGATTCGACATGTATATCAAATAGAAACTTTAATAATGTGGGTATAGATAGGAAGTAATTTATTAGCTATTATTAAAAGTTCCCCTTTTACCTTGGTCCTTCCTTAAATGTAGAAAACTAAGGAAGGACCGTGGTTCTAGTTCTTAGGCTGATGAACATGAACTTGTCATCACAGGTGACACTTTCCGCCCCATCCCATCTTTGCTGTTCCTGCTATCTCCTTTAATTCTTTCTGGCGAAACATTCCCACTGTGGAGAACAGCAGCTCAACTGAGAGGCCTCGTCTAGCAGTAACATACAATGAATAACAACAAATTGTTCCTTCTTATTATATGAACAGGAACAAAGATGCTCAATGTTTTACATTTTATTCTTTGCAATAGTATTGATTCTTAAATAAATCATACTGTTTCAGCTACAGAGACCGATATTTCAAGGAGCTCGTGATGAACATTCTGCAAAGTATGACTTCCAGCGAGATCGAGGAGGAGGTAGCAGGCAAGGCAGTACGCAGTGAAGAGAGCAGTGAGAGAATTCGGATTATCAGGGATATGGTTAGGTCTGAAGCGGGGCTTGAACCAGAAGACTTCAGGGAGTTGGAGCGACGACTGGAAGAGCTTAGGAGGTCACTGTCTAGAAACAAGCTAGAAATGGAAAAAGCGGCCTCAGAGGTGGACAAAATCATATCCCAACACACTGTTAAACAAGACCAGAGCACAAGCAGTTTTCAGATACCAAAGTCAGCGAGAGAAGTGTGGAGAGCTGGTTTTAAACGTCTGGAGTCAGGAAGTGATAGTGGTGAAAGAGGTGCTTGTAGAAATGAAAGTGGTTTCTGTGAACAAATATCATGCTCTAAAACAGAAGCTGAGGACGGAAGTGAAAAATACAAGAAAAGCTTGGACATCGTTGGAGATAAAGAATGTTTTGAGAAAGGAAATTCTGATGAGGTTCAAAATATAAGGCCCCAGTTGAAACATTTAGTTCATGAAGAACTGCTTAGGATAAAAATTAAAGAAGAAGAAATTTTGAATCAAGATAGGGAATTTTATCGGAACAACAGATTGGGAGATACACCTAAGAGTTCATTTGAAAGTGTGGAATTTAAAAGTGCAGTATCTAATTTCAGTGCTGATGATGATGATGAAATCAATGAGGAGGAAACTCGTACTTTTCTGGAAGCTTTGAAGGCTGAGATAGAAGAAAATAAAATAACCGATGAAGATAAACTAAACTGTGGACCTCAAGGGATCTGCATTAGAGTTTTAGAAAGAATAGATGAAGCCGAAGACGAAATAAACTACAGAGAAACAGCAGAAAAAACTAGCAGCTCTGCAAGTAGTCAAAGAAAAAAATCCTCTTGTTCTTTAAATGTCTCAAGTATTGACACTGATCCAAAAGAATATTTTGATGAAAATCTGATTGGAACAAGGCAACATAGTACTGTTAGCTTAGAACATCAGTCAAGTGAAAAAAGTGAAATCGAACGTGTGAAATCTCAATGGTGTTGTCAAGAGTCGTTAGAAGTTAACAATGTTTTAGCGGAAATGAAAGATGCTTTTGAAACAGTCCAAGTTATGTCTGATGTTTTTAGTGCCTTTAAAGTAAGTGAAGATGTAAAGAAAGTAAGTGAAAAAGAAACAGGAGATGCAGATGAAACTACCAAATTTAATGACGACAGTGATTTTAATCTGTGGGATTTCACTGTTGGAGAAGTAGCAAATGTGTTGGTTAATATATCAGTCAAAATAAACAGTCTTCCCGAATACCTGAAAGAAACAGCATCAAAAAATCTTACTGAAGAAAGAAAACAGGCGTTTCAAATTATGTCTGTTTTGGACAAATGTATGAATGATTCAAATCCAATAAATCATGATGTTACTGTCGCTGTGGATGAAACATATTTGCCGATAAAAAAGTTTGCAAAAACATTTTCTTTTTTATCCAATACTTTGAGTAGTTCTCCAAGAGAGATGAAATCTGAATCAATATCTGTTTTTAACCCGCCCAAATCTCTGGTTGACACTCTTTATACTCTTAGTTCCACAGAATATTTTAGAGATTGTTTTAAGTCTGTCAGAAATAATCCAGGCAAAAAAACAGAAAACACAAGAGATATAGAAGTTGTGAAACCATACAATATAAATGAAAATACTTCAAGTGGTGATATGTTAAATTCTAATCTAGACGATAACCAATCCTTACAGGATAAATCTAGCGGGTCTAGAAAAAAAATTTATTCTCATACAAGAGACATAAGAAGTCCTGATGACTTAAAAAAGAACATTGGTAAATTTGAGCACTTCATGGGTTTAACTGTGTCTGTAATGACTCTTCAGAATGTTTCTGACATGTTTTTATTTTTATCAACCGTTTTAAACGATGTGCCGCAAAGATTGAAATCAGAAAAAATCCTTGATCTAGATCCACCTTTATCGTTCTTGAAAGCTTTGGACATCATGTACTGTGAAGAAGATATGGATTCTTTAACAGACCTAGAGAAGAAAAAGAGCTTTGCGTCTTTAACGATACAAAATGTCTCTGATTTCCTTTTGACTCTTTCAAAAACATTTGATGATGTTCCCGATAGACTGAAGGACTCCATAGTTGCAGACCTCAGGCCCCCACAATCCTTACTCAGGGCAATCACTCTATTAACATCACTCTCCCACTTCTCAATTCCAGAAAGATGTAGCCGAGAAACAGAAGAAGTTCACGAGGAGAACCTTTCCAGTGATAATCATGAAACATTTTTTGATGCAGTAGCTTCTGTAGGTTCAATGAGTTGAAATACTCAGGCCTTAATTCTTGTGAGAGTGTCTGTTCTGTCTTAAATAAGTTAACATTAAACTTTCAACAGTTAGTTGTGTTTTGATTTTTGTTAAACACAAGCCTAACATTACAGAGAATGGACTCATAAGTCAAGCAAAGTTGCCTGGATAGAATCCTAGGCAGAGATTTTTTCTTTTTATAGAACTGAAACTCAGCCCATGGCTTCACAATATGTAATCTTAATTTTCGACTCGGACCACAATTGGACATTGTAAGATTGCATAGCTTACTTATAAATAAATTAAGTTAAAAAGTTCCCTGGGGAAGCCTGCCTAAAATTAAACATTGATTTTTCATATATTCGGGAAACTCTGTTTTCGAGTTTATATTTTGTTATAGTGTTTTTCTTCAACATTCAAGAACATGACATCCTGTAAACATATTTACGTTTTAGACTATTTTTCCTGCAGGGTTTGAAAATGAGGATTTACCCTTGAAAAATGTGAAACCTGTCTATGGGAGACTCTGAAAACTGGTCACTCTGGCCCAGGGAAAGATTTACCCATAGGCGTAGTTCGGGGGTGGCATGGGGAGAAGATATTATTGTAATACTGTATCTAAGGATATATTAGAAAAGTCATCAGTAAACACGATCACGACTACATTTTCCCCTCCAATCAAAATACTGAAATTACGCTTATGAATTTACCTTACACTGTTTCTGGATAGTCAGAGGTTGAAGGAAGGTGACATTCTTAGGCTGAACGTTTCCAAGAATCCTTATCAGAGTCTCAGCAGAACAATGAGTTTTGCAGACTCAGAAATAGATAAGAGGGCAAATGGTGTGTGTTACTACACGTTCTAAATATATAAACTGTACTATCAGTTCTGCTTGTGATGTTCCTAACAATCATTAGTTTAGGGCTTGTAGAGTACTTGAGATAAAGAATTTTGTTGCCTCTTCCCTTCATATTCTCTTGGTATTTGTACTGAGCTAATTTGATGTTAACACACCATGTTAACTACCACCACCTACCCTTATCCTGTAGCTAATAACCCATTGAAAATTCTGTCAGCATAAAGAACAAATTCATTCAGTAATATACCATAAAGTTTAGTTTAATTTCAGCTATATTTTAAAATTTTACCCACCCATGTTTCTTTTATCAGTATATTTAAGAGGATGTTCAAGAGCAGGTAGGAGGAGTGTTAAATTTAACAAGACAACAACCTCCATTTAACAGCAAAACCAAAATCATGATATTTAAATGCTTTCTGATTGTCAAGCAATCTTGTTTATAGTATCGCAAATGTCTCCAACTAAATATATCTCAATTTCAAATATTGACTACATAGTTAACAAATTTATAAAAATAAGTGTTACAAAATTTTAAAAAGGTTTAAAAATTGGGAAAATGTAATAAACTTCTTCCATGTGGCCCAAGTTGAGAAGTACGTAGTACTTATGATTAAAATGGAAGATAAAGAAGACTTGCTTGGTTATGAAATCCAGACAAAGAAAGAAGTTTGAACTTGAGGCAAGATTATAAAGTGTAAATATAAGATTTTTAAAAGAGGATTGAAGAAAAGTTAAATGAGTGGTTTGAATTTGAGTTCCAAATGTATGTGCACACCAGCGACCAAAGAATAACATAGACTGACAATCCCTATACACTGTACATTACTGTAGCCGGTTACCGGTAGCCGGTACATTTGAAGCCGGTTCCCCACCACTCAGAGGCTTAAACGGCTCAGCCACTGGCCGCTACTGGCACAAATTTTAATTCGCCGCATCTCATTACAACCATCTAAACGTTCCGTTAGAGCTAAGGTAACATTTTTGTTTTTTTGTGAAATTGAATAAAACAGTATATCAACAGCAATGGGTTAAGTTGGAGTAAAAAATAATATATTTCAATGACTTAAAAAAGTAAAACTAAAGAGATCAAGTTTTTGTTTTGGATTTAGACATGACAAAGTTGATCTGTGAGGATTTTTTAATTTTTTGGTCAGGCAAGTTTTGCCAGCGAGAAAGTTTTCAGAAAAGACATGATAATCAAATTGTTATTCTTCATATTTTTTCTCAAAATGCTTAGTTTAGCCTGCAGGCAGCCTCAAAGTTAGGGATAATCTCATCAATCTTCATACTCATATTTTGTATGAGTAATGTTATTCATGGGAGTAAGGCAATAAGTTATTGAACAAATGTTATTTAATCAGGTAAATAATAAGAATCCTATATATTAATACGCGAGGGGTTTTTTCTTCAGTCATAACTCGATGACGGCTGGACGGATTTTAACGTTTGAGGTGTCAAATTAAAGGTATTTTTTTGTAGATTTGCCAATACGCCTCAGAATTTTCAGAAAGGGCATCACTTAAATACAGTAAAGAGCTGAATTTTTGGATTAGTGGCGCTATCCGAAGGCGGAAGTCTAACCTACGTGTTGATTGAAAGTACGGTTGTTATTATCCGTTTTAATATCAGATGTTTTGTTATGTTTGTTTACAACTGAAGTTACCTTTCGCTGCGTACAAACTTGCTCGGATTTGAGCAACAGGGCAACTAGTTAAATTAAATCAGTTGGTACAGGGATAATCTTGAATTAAAGACAGCACCGGGACAGCGCCAGCGACGGCAACACTCGGTAGTGGACGATTCATGTGGATTCATCCCCACCACTCAGAGGTTGCCCAGCTTCAAACCAGCACGCAATTGCCAGTCCATGTTATTCTTTGGTCGCTGGTGCACACAGCAAGAAATAAATGGTTGTCGATCATCTCACACTGAAATCTAAAACTTTGGCTGCCCAAATAAAATGATGAGTTAAATAAATAATATTAGTGATTAGTTAATAATTTCGTGGTTTAAATCATTATCACTTCACTAACCTGTTGAATTATCTTGTATCGAAGATGAATTAGGAGAGTAAATAACACTATTTAATACAAAAATATTGAGTTCTTTAATTTATGATCAATGTAATACACAACACTTTATCTCTAATTCTAGATTAATTCACATTATAATAACTTTCACAAATGTTTATACATTTAAAAAAATAATCAAAGATTTATTTGTAATTTGTACCATTAATAAATTAAAAATATACAAACATTAGTTGACTGTTCAATTTACACTGCATCCTCAACAAGTCCAGGTAGGCAGAATCCCAGACTATAGAAACAAATTCTATGGCCTATGGGCAGAATTGCTAAAGTAAATTATTGTTGAGTTGCGATTATTTGATTACAGCCAGTTTATACCAAATTTAAGTCAGTGTGATAAGAAGGACTCTGTTCTTTAAGAGGGGCCTCCAGTCACGGCTCCTACCTGCTTCCCCCATAAGGCCTCTGTTAACTTTCAAAGTCCGTCCTTTCACAACAGATTATTCGATATCTTTAATTTATGTTTAACTTTAAAAACCAACAAAATAACTAGTGATTTCAGTGAACAAAATTCAAATATCACAAATAACCATAGTTCAAAACATTTCTAATATATTCAATAACAAAACACACTATACAACACAATTGACAATTTATGTAATAAAAAAAATTATATATTTTTGCATTTGTGTTGTTTTTTTTATTGATGGACAATTTGTTATAGGTAGGCTCTTAACCATGTGATTTCAAAATAATGCCCTCTGAAATCGCTAGGTATTTTTTCCTCTTTTTACTGAACCACAAACCATCAATTACTGATAATTCTTGAGGAAGGACGAGCTTTGAAAGTTAGCATTGGTCTTACGGGAACAGCAGGTAAACACAGAGGACTGGAGCCCCATCTTAAAACTGACTTCCAGTCTCACAACCTTGTGCTTGCCCACAATTTTGCCAGACAAATTTAGCTTCATTCTTGCTGTTTCTATCGGTAAGTACAATATAATAAAAAGTTTTTAAATAGCAAATATAGAATTGTCAACCTTCTGAAATATCCCAGGAAACATATATAATATGTAGGCTAATATATTTGATAGGAGAAAATAAATTCAAATACAAAAATTACCGTTACACAACAGCAAAACAATTTTGTTCATGACATTGTTTAGTTATTCTAAAAACTAAAATAATGAGAATTTCAGGCCTTCCTTAAGATACAATAATGAAACTATCTCAATAAAACCAGTTTTAAAATGTAATTTCAACAAAAACTTTTAATAACAAGAGTACAGTAGATGACCAAAGAGTATAATTTGGGTTTTTTATCAATTTATAGAACCTTGCACGAACTGAAGACACTGAAAGGCTTATCTGTACATTTGCCCTTTAAGTGGCATGGGCTGATTTACCGGCTTTCAGTAAGCATCCGACAATGCTTAACACGTTCAGCCTGATGGAAAATTATAGTCCGTTTTTGAACTCCCAGAAATCCCGACGTGCGCCATCGGTGGAGCACGGCAAACTTTCTAAAACTCCGACGTGTACCAGCTGTGGCGCACTGTTTCCATTTGATTTAATGCCTTTTTAAAGTGCATTCGTAGCTTTGCTGAGTTATTTAAACTATATATTCGTGGTTTAGGTTTATATAGACACACCGTGGCCACCGGTGGCACAGGTGTAATTTTTTTTGTCAGAATTGTGTTCTTGAAAAATAATGCTCCATTTGCATTAACATTTTGTATACTTATTTCTTTACCTTGAAACTGACCTAATGGGTTTTAAGATAAACAAATAAATAATAAATAATTCAAATTTTTAAAATGTTAACATTTGATTGAAAATAAAAAATGTTTTGCCAAGGCAAGCCACCAAAAGTCAGAATGGCGGGAACGATCGTCAGAAGGCCCGGGAAGACCTGTGCGCCGTGCCATCGGCAAATAGTGCGTGTACCACATAAAGCCCGGTGCACATTCGCGGTTTGCAGCGGCGGCGCATTCTTAAATACATTGGAGCAAATGCGAGAGTTGCCGAGCAGTGCACATCAGCGGTTTGCGGTGGCGGCGAAATCTTCGCCGTAGTTTTGTCCAGCCGAGCTGTCTTCCGGGGCATAGAATCAAATGGAGCAGTGCACATACGCGGCGGTGGCGAGTTCGCCACAGGCTTCGGACCACTCCAGTGGTGATGGAAAACGTCTTCAACTCAGATGTTTTATTATTAAAATTCGGGAGCCCCGTTATTTTTACATAACAACTGGTTTATTAAAATGTAATAATCTTCTTAAACTAACTCTAAGTATGTAATATCGTTCAAAAGTAAATTGTGTTATGGAATTTATAAAGTAATGCATTCAAACATTACTTGAACGAAAATAACCAAATAATTTCAAATTATTTTTTTTCGCATGCCCATTCAATTCTTACACAGCAGTGCATAATTATCTCTGTAGTTAAAGCTTTTTTAGAGAAAATACTTAAGCGTAGTTTGCATGCATTTTACATACAGGTTGTTTTACATTGTTATTATTTTTGTAGAATAAAAAACTTTTCATGATCTTACTTATTTAAATGATTTTATTCTGACGGTCATACTCTGGAATTTACAACCGGAGTCTATCTATTGTATACTGAGAGGAAGTGTGACGCTACGGAGCCATATACATATTATGTATCGCATTTTTCGTCATTTCAACCCCCCTCCCCCTCCCCCAGGTAACGCAACCATAACGCTTGACTATACCCTCCCCTCTCCTCAATGTGTTACGTAACTCAATCGTAGTAGACCTCAAACAGCTTAAACCTTTTGATCATCGTTTTATTAACAATTTGGAGTATGGATTTCAATTAATCATTATACTTTTAATGTATTTATTTTGACAACATTTTTTAATAACTTATTTCAAAGCAAAATATATACAAACAAACAAGACTGTTACTTATAATATAAACAAAAAAATAAACTATCCAAGCAACAAATTTAATTCATAAGTAATACAAATACAAAATACTAATAATAGCACTGATTTAATATTCAATTCAGTACAGTATTTACTTTAGATTAGTAAGATTATATTTTAAGAAATAAATTAAATATTGAGTTGGAAAACGCATAAGTTTCTTAAAATTGTTGTTTATTATTGATTTTGTTGATAAAGTTGTTGTTATAGAGTAACAGACTGATTAATACCATTGATTATTCACCTTGTGTACAATCCATGCTAATCCTCTATAGTCGCCGCTGCCGCGCCGCCACCGCTGATGAGCACTACCTTTCTCGTCGCCGCTGATGTGCACCGGGCCTAAGGCGCACGTCGGCTGGTAGGGATTCTAGAATACCCACTGGCCGACGTGCCCACCGGTGGTACACTTACAAAATTACATAAATTCACTCCCATAACAAAGTTTCAGTGTATGTGAGACAATATCAATAGAGATTTTGACGATACTCTTAAAATTATCAGTTAATTTAGTTTCGTATTTTTGTTCAGATTACTGTTTGCTCTATCGTATTTTTAACATATAAAAAATTGCGATGTGTACCACCGGTGGTACACGTCGGGCTGAACGTGTTAAGGACCAACACTATCATTTATGAGCATTTTCTTTCCATTCATTTCGGAAAAAACACAATAGAAGCTAAGATGAGTTTCTGCACCGATTAAATCAGCTTTTGGCACTTAGCAGTCCATGGTTTTGTTTTTATAAACTTTTGAGTGCAGAAATTTGTTAAATTAATAGTCCTGGCTTGGCAAATCAATTAATTAGCTGGCAAATATCTTTGGTGTCCAAAGACCTTTCTGATGACCTTGAATCAAACATCTAATAACTTTGCTAGTAATCCTTGTACAACGTTTAGCTGACCTTTGTAATATGAGGTTACCAGTAATACAATAAATCTGTATTTCTATTAGTTTGTTGCTACATCACACACAAAGCAAAGGACCAATAAGCTAAAGTTTTGTAAGAAGCTAGCTAATACACCCCAAGCATATTTACAAGGCATATTTACATTTACAACAAACTTCGGACGCTCTTAGTTTTATTAGAAAATATATTTATTTTTTGAGATCCTCCAGAAATTCAGGTTAACTTCATAATGCAACAAACACAACTGTTGTTGAACCTGGCACTGCTGCTAGCTCTTAATATAAACTAGTAGCCTGTCGCGGCTTCGCTTGCGATCACAACGTAATATTATACTGACATTCCCGTATAAATATTGTGTTACCGTTCCAAAGCCAACATGGCCTGCTGATTAACTGTGTTTACTCTATCCAGCTGATTGTTAAAAGTTATAGTTATTTCCCAATATTAAGCATTATGGGGAAAAACTCAACTTTAAGTGGCCCCAGGGTCCACAAATTATTTCTCTATAAAAAAAGTTTCCTGCACAACTTCATGTTAGGCTCTTTCCCACCAAACATGAAAATCGGTTCAGTAGTTAAGGAGGAGTGATTGTCACAAAAAACCTGCTCGCCTATTAAATAAGTATAGATAAATATATATAGTTGAAAAATGAACTCAGGAATAAAATAATAAATAGCTAATAAAAGTATCTCATTACAATGATTCCTAAATATTCCCACTTTGAATGCAAGTTCCCTTAGGTTACACAATAAAATACAGAACATACATATTTTCTCATAAAATAATTAAAAAATATACGCTAAAATAAAACTAAATGTTGAGGATCATTGTCAGGATCCATTAGCTGTTACTATCACAATATGAGCATTTCTTCAGGGAACGTTAACTTCTCTATCCCTTCCTTATGTTTTCAGGTAACATATGACAACACCTATAATAAGTGGATGTAAATTACCAAAGCATTTGCTAGTTAAAAGGTTATTGGCAAAATTAAGTGTGTGAATAAAATGTATTTTCATAAATGACAAATTAAATACATAAGCCACTGAGGTTGGTTTATTATTATGTTTTCAGTAACAGCTTGTGGGGAGTAGCATTGATTTTGAATAAAGAATAGATGGACTGAGCTTATGGCTCATCTGTTATGCGAAAAATACACCATGGAAATAGTGCTACACCATGTCAAAGGAGGCGCTGGCAACCAGTATTGACATTTTTGGGATTTTTGCCCCCTTTCCGGGATTTTTAAATGACCGTGGGATTAAAACGGGATGTGGGATAAAAATACCAATATTACTTTAATCGATTGTCCCGTATCACAGATTAGAATAATTTCCTGTATTTAACATTTAACACGTTCGCTACCACAATTATACAGAATTTTGCATTATTACAGACCGCGGATGCATATATGCGGCCGCCTGTTTCTTCCCACAGACTGTCGACACATATTTGCGCCCGCCGGTCACATTGAAATAGACCAGAGACGCATATATGCGTCTGCTTCCTCGTGTTATACAATGGGTTATTTTTTACAAGCAGTCTATTTTAAACCCCTGATTTCTGCGTACCAGTCTACAGGAATGGTTGGCACACATTTGTGCTGCTTGGTCTGTTGGTATGACGATTAGTGACGTCACAACACAGTTGGCAAAACTGTTGTATTTGTTGTTGTTTCCACTGCATCACTGCGCTCAACTGTTTATGTGGATAACCTCAAAGTTACTACGTGTGCTTTAGTAGAGGTTGGTTACGTATTTGTTTTACCTTTGAACTAGCCTAACAAACCAAATTATGACGTCGCATGTGTGCGTCGCTAGGTATATTTGAAAGATAACCTATACATTTTTACTATTTTCATGCTACAGACCGGGGGATACACAGATGTGTCATTTTGAAAAATGGTATAAATGATACAAAACCAAGTTGTTGGTATTTATAAATACACTATAAGTTAATTAGAAAGTGAATAGAGTCACTAGTCACTAAAATTGCTATGGATATTTTTGATTTTATATTTATTGATTGTGTTGTTATTTATTCTGATGGTTTATAGTTGTAATTTAAACATGTTTAACCTATATTACTGACTATTCTACTTTTGACTATATGCACACTGTTTACTATATTATGTGAGTTTATTAATGTTAGTTTTAGTTATATAAGTATTAAGAACATGACAATGTCTCATGCGTCACATTTTGTATGCCTTATAGACAAATAAAAACCTTGAATCTTGGGTCATTTAAATTACATGACACTCGTAGTCCTTGGTTATTGTCAATCAGGTGAGTCCCGGGTCTATGAGTACCATTAAAATGTCTACCTAAGTCTTTGGAAGTGACCAGAGCGACGTGTATATGCGTCGCTCGGTAGCGAACGTAATAAGCATACAATTAAAAGAGAGCAGCTGGTAAATAGATTCTCCAATCTAGCAGGAAACAAGTCAATGATCTCAGATTAAAAGCGGGATAAAAAAGGATTTGTCACGAGATTTAATTTTTTGTCTGAAGAACGGGTTTGTTATTTTTGTTTTGGACAGCAGCAAAATAATATAATTGTAATAATATAACTGGGTTAATAATATTATAGTGATATAATTGTCTGGTTAGTGGACCAGCTGGTCCATTTTCCTGGAAGTAACCAGTCTTGGGATATTTATTCTATATACAAAATCAATGGTACTAGTCAAGTTATGTGCAGTTGAATACTGATCAGTAATGTCACATTGTTGTTGTAGTATAACCAGTATTAGGTTGATATTACCTATTATAAATTTCCTGCCTTTAATTTCCTTCAGCTATAAATAAAAAAAACATAAAGTATAACATAGCGTGATCATCATTATACATTTTTTCATAAATTTTCTTTAATTAAAATTACTTCAATATAGCGACAAAAATAGGACTAGTTAACCCTCCAGTGTCTGTAATAATGGTCTTAATGTTTGCCTATGTTTTGTGATTTTGCAGCGTTTCATTCAAATAAATGTAAAAAACTTAAAAACACTCCATACTGCATTATTGTATAGTTTTTCTTGTTCAGAAAATCATGGGCTTTAATATTATATGATAACATCTCACAAAAGTTATAAAAGGAAAATTATGTGATGTTGACAAAAATTAAATACAAAAATTTAAAGTTTGCGCTCCATCACATTATAAACGATTCTAGAATATACAATTTTCAAAATAGCCAATTTCTTCTAAATTTTATAAGGATACTAAATATATAAACAAATAATCACAAATAAAAACATCGAAAAACATCTCAACAGAACACCATTCCCGAAGTGATGTTAGTGACACACAACAAAACTTCACACTTCAGCTGTCTGCTAAAGTACGATTGGCACGAACGTAAAAAGCGTCTGCAGACAGACATCGGGAGAAAGCTTAGAATCTGCCGTAAACGGCGATACCAATTTCTGGGGTAGATTAAATATGCCCCAGAGCCTATTCCGTAAATGCTGTCTGACTGTCGACGCAGCGACAATAAACACCCCAGCGGATGTGTTTTGTGTCACTATAGCGACACACAATGCCTGGAGGGATAATGCTGTCAACTACCGAACCTTTTCTGTTGTTTATCCATAAGTTGCATCAGGAACTATTGAGAAAACAGAAAGTCTGGCTCCCACTGGCTACTTATAAAGGTCTAGTCTGAAAATTGGAGGGAAATTGTTATTCTAAGGGCACAAACTATTGTATTAATAGGTTAAATGCTGATATTCAAAATTGTTGCCTGATCATCAGCTGACAAATTTGTTTCCATTTTTTATTAGAAAGCAAGTGAACGAGCAGAGCTCAAAGCTGTATCGTAAATACTAAAATCCCACTAACTAGCAAAAAAAGGTGACGGGTTAAATCTATAACCTGCTCCTTTTTTGAAGTCAGTTAAAAACAACACAAGAACAGATTAAAAATTTAAGCATGCAATTATTTTACACAGGGTGTCTACCAAATTCTCCACATTAAATAACTAATTCTTTACAATTGCTTTGACTAATTTTTGCAACATTAAGGAATCATTATATTATGATGACATTAGAGATATTAACAATCTAATTCTGTTATCAAACTGAAAAAAACTGACTATTTTAACCCTTCACAAGCATTGGACGTGTATATACGCTAACGGTAATTTTCGTTTGCGAGTGTTGGACGTATATATACGTAACTCAGTCTGAAACTTGCAAGCGAATGACAAATATATACGCCAGACATGTAAATTTATATTATGTATTGTATGATTGTTTCCGTGTTATTTACTTTAAGCCATTAGTCCATTTTTTAGATTATTTTAGTCGTACATTTTCATTCGGTGAGTTGGAAACGCTGTTCTAGCAACAGATGTTATATAATGGCTGGCTGTGTCTCGTTTGCAGACAGTTTATTTACATTCGGTCTGTTATTTACAAGTTGTTGTGTGAAGTACAAGCTAATGATGTTTTGCAAAGTTTTCTACTGTGTCGTGTTTTTATTTAGAATTACATTCAGGGTGAGTGATTTACGTCTATACGACACGCTAATTTTGACCATAAAACGTGTACAAAAATGATTTTTATCATGAAAGTGAACATAATTTACTTTAACCATCAGATATAAATGGAATAAAATAGATATTTCAAAATCTATTTTTTTACTCCCCCCCCAACGTATATAGCGTACAGAGTAGGGCTTCGTTCCACAGTCGCCGTTTGGGAAGGGTTAATAATAGTTACATTAAATAATGTTACTAAAGTATTCATAATACAAATACTAATGTTATTTTATAGGAAGTTTTACATTTAAATGAAGTATACCTGATGAAACTCCTGATGTTTGAAGCTACCTTTTAAACAAAAAAATCCAATTTGTATTAACATTCACTCCACATTTCCAAATATGGTAGTATTAACATTCACTCCACATTTCCAAATATGGTAGTCACCCTGTTCACATATTTTATAAGAAACTTAAAAATACTTAAACAAAACCAAAACAGCATTTTATCTATATTAATTTGACACAGCCTTCTACAATCTTAGATACAAAATAAAAATAAAAATCGATTAATCATTGATCAGGGCTATTTGTTCCTAAAACATTTTGAGTTAAAAATATGACTCTGAGTCTTCATTAACTAAACATCTATACCGGTACCAGTGTTGAGTGGCGATTATGGTAACACTTTTTTTAATCAGTCAGGCAAACAGTTTTAGACAGAAGTGTGAAATAAATTTAATATTTTAACATTTATAGCAATGTGATTATACCATTACTTTAAAGAAATTTACAACTGCTTTGACTAATTTTTGCAACATTAAGGAATCATTATAATTTAAAGAAATTAAAATTCTAAAATTTAAAGAAATTTAACACTGAACAGTTAAATTCCAACCATTGCACTAGTTAAGGTGATATGAGACATACTAAGAAACGAGTGTATTGATAACTGTTCTTCTGATAAGAAGTGTACATATTTTAAAAAGTATTTTCACAGAAAAAATTCTAGTAATACAAAAATTAACTGTACAAAATCTGTAGTTTATGAATTCAATTTGTAATGCAGTAAATTAACTGATTTGTTTTTCAACCTTGTATCTTTGCTAAATTATTTTTCAGCAAATACATTTTGTATGGATTGTAAGAAACTTTTTTGTCTAATTTTAACACCACAAAAAATGATTCACCATTCGACCCTCTCCAGGCCTATACAAATAGTTTTTTATAACATCTCTTATTTAAAAAAATACAAAATTAAAACCCCAAATTGCACATGCACATTTCAATCACTTTTCTAGAATGTATCGCTTTATACAAATACCAAACAGTAATAATCTATACACTAAATAAAACCTATCTATACCTACCAAAATAAATCTCCACAACACATAAAACGATCAAGTCATAATTTAAATCTATAGTATCATAATAGTTTATCATAATAGTATCGTAATAGTAGTCAGTAGTTTAAATCTATAGTATAGTATCTATAAAAATATTAAATTAATAATGAATTACATACATAATATTGAGTAAACAATCAATACGTGAAATCCACAAAAAAGGCAAAATATATCAAAATACCTCATTCTATAATAACTGGTTTATAAAATGGTTAAAACATAGATTCATAGATATAATTTATAACATTAAATGCATTTTACACTGGCTACAGAGTAATTATACAATAATCTGAGACTTTCCAACTTGTTTATTTAAGTTAAAAAGTATCTTTTAATCATTATCTCAAGACGATATTACTGTGATTTAGGAGAGAACCCCCACCAATTAAATTAATGTAGGCAAATACTTTAAAAACTATATCTGCTTTTAATCTCTTCTTAAATTAATCTTAGAAACATTGATCCGTTTGCTTTATATTAACTTAATTTTTAGCAGCATTAGTGATTAAAAACTAAGAATATCATGACTCTACAATGATGTAAGAAGTTGATCTTTTGGTCTCAAAAAAGAGGAGACCGAGTAATTTCTTCTGACTATTTCACCTTCCAAAGTCTTATTGGTTAACAACGACGTCAAAAAAGGGGCCCATACATTAGGGCCAAAGTCATCTTCATTCTTTCGGATGCAGAGGAATCACAAACTTGGAACCGAATGGAGATCGGTAACGAATATTCAGTTGAGAGAAGACCTAAAAGAACATTTACTGGTAAGAACAACAGTACTTCATGTAATGTTAATGTTGCTTAGTTACATGTTATAAGACAGAAAAGAATCACTACCTTTTCCTATGGACTGAAGAGTGTAATAAATCTCACAAATTTATTGAAGGGGGAATCGTAAAAGGTACATCAGACCATCTATTTAATTTATTGTAAATCAGCTGTTGACATAGTAAAGCACAGATTTTTTTAAAGTAGTTACAGTCTGTGGAACAATCATACAAATATTTCACTTCCAAATATCAGGACCAAATTTTACAGAACAAATAAATACAAAGAGTAAAAATCAGTTGGGAGCCAAGCTCAAGAATGGTAATGTCATGAGTAGTGACGTCATCAATATACAAAATTCTTTAAAGCCCCATAACTCCTTAACCACTTATCCAATTTTGGTAACAAGGTTTCATTTTGAAGAAATTACAATCATCTCAAATAACTGTCATTATGTTTAGCTGTAGATGCAATGGTTCGTGAGTTATCTGTTAAATATTAATTGTGTATAAACATTACTAGTTTTGGAAATTTCTTTTGGAAGAAGCAATTACAGTTAGTGTAGCTAGCAAAAAGTATAAATGTTATCACTTCTGGCTACCATTACCAAAATTTTGCATGTTGTTACACCTACTTAGTTTCAGAATTCACTAGGAGACACTCTCCTAGAAGTCTCTGACCCCCTATGATGACGTCAACAAAATGGCAGATGGGAAAAATGACAGTAGCCTATTTGGTTTAAACGTTAATAACTCTTTATACCTGTGGCAGTTTTTTGTACAAAACTTCATAATTAGCCCAGTGACAAATGAAAGCCAGATGATTAATTAAACACAAGTTTACTAGCCATAAAAGTTAATTAGTTTTACTACAGAATGCGGCACAAATGATTTTCACCCTCCTTTGATAGCGTCGTCAAATGGGCAGGAATGTTCTGGATACAGTAGACGCTCGCTAATCCACGTTCGAGACTTTGGCAGTGCCCTGATTACCAAAAATTCTGGATTATTGAGCGCTGTCTAAATATAGCCTTTATTGCGACAATAGTGGAATTACTGCTAAAAATAGACAGTCAAAAGGAAATCATTGGTTAGCGGGCCGTTATTCCGTGTTTTATTGTGATTTCTCTGATTTTGTTAGTAATGAAAAATGTTGAAAATAAAACACCATTTCAACCATAAAATAGATTTACAGTATTATATTTGAATACAGTACAGTTACTCCTGTCGATTGCCCGCGTACTCTGCTGATCGCGGCCGAACTCTACTGAACACAACCAAAAGGCCTACACAGTGTACAAACATTTTTTTGTAGAACTACCCGCGTACTCTGCTGATCGCGCCCGAACTCTACTGAACACAACCAAAAGGCCTACACAGTGTACAAACATTTTTTTGTAGAACTACCCGCGTACTCTGCTGATCGCGCCCGAGCTCTACTGAACACAACCAAAAGGCCTACACAGTGTACAAACATTTTTTTGTAGAACTACCCGCGTACTCTGCTGATCGCGCCCGAACTCTACTGAACACAACCAAAAGGCCTACACAGTGTACAAACATTTTTTTGTAGAACTACCCGCGTACTCTGCTGATTGCGCCCGAACTCTACTGAACACAACCAAAAGGCCTACACAGTGTACAAACATTTTTTTGTAGAACTGCCCGCGTACTCTGCTGATCGCGCCCGAGCTCTACTGAACACAACCAAAAGGCCTACACAGTGTACAAACATTTTTTTGTAGAACTACCCGCGTACTCTGCTGATCGCGCCCGAACTCTACTGAACACAACCAAAAGGCCTACACAGTGTACAAACATTTTTTTGTAGAACTACCCGCGTACTCTGCTGATCGCGCCCGAACTCTACTGAACACAACCAAAAGGCCTACACAGTGTACAAACATTTTTTTGTAGAACTACCCGCGTACTCTGCTGATCGCGCCCGAGCTCTACTGAACACAACCAAAAGGCCTACACAGTGTACAAACATTTTTTTGTAGAACTACCCGCGTACTCTGCTGATCGCGCCCGAACTCTACTGAACACAACCAAAAGGCCTACACAGTGTACAAACATTTTTTTGTAGAACTACCCGCGTACTCTGCTGATCGCGCCCGAACTCTACTGAACACAACCAAAAGGCCTACACAGTGTACAAACATTTTTTTGTAGAACTGCCCGCGTACTCTGCTGATCGCGCCCGAGCTCTACTGAACACAACCAAAAGGCCTACACAGTGTACAAACATTTTTTTGTAGAACTACCCGCGTACTCTGCTGATCGCGCCCGAACTCTACTGAACACAACCAAAAGGCCTACACAGTGTACAAACATTTTTTTGTAGAACTACCCGCGTACTCTGCTGATCGCGCCCGAACTCTACTGAACACAACCAAAAGGCCTACACAGTGTACAAACATTTTTTTGTAGAACTGCCCGCGTACTCTGCTGATCGCGCCCGAGCTCTACTGAACACAACCAAAAGGCCTACACAGTGTACAAACATTTTTTTGTAGAACTACCCGCGTACTCTGCTGATCGCGCCCGAACTCTACTGAACACAACCAAAAGGCCTACACAGTGTACAAACATTTTTTTGTAGAACTACCCGCGTACTCTGCTGATCGCGCCCGAACTCTACTGAACACAACCAAAAGGCCTACACAGTGTACAAACATTTTTTTGTAGAACTACCCGCGTACTCTGCTGATCGCGCCCGAGCTCTACTGAACACAACCAAAAGGCCTACACAGTGTACAAACATTTTTTTGTAGAACTACCCGCGTACTCTGCTGATCGCGCCCGAACTCTACTGAACACAACCAAAAGGCCTACACAGTGTACAAACATTTTTTTGTAGAACTACCCGCGTACTCTGCTGATTGCGCCCGAACTCTACTGAACACAACCAAAAGGCCTACACAGTGTACAAACATTTTTTTGTAGAACTGCCCGCGTACTCTGCTGATCGCGCCCGAGCTCTACTGAACACAACCAAAAGGCCTACACAGTGTACAAACATTTTTTTGTAGAACTACCCGCGTACTCTGCTGATCGCGCCCGAACTCTACTGAACACAACCAAAAGGCCTACACAGTGTACAAACATTTTTTTGTAGAACTACCCGCGTACTCTGCTGATCGCGCCCGAACTCTACTGAACACAACCAAAAGGCCTACACAGTGTACAAACATTTTTTTGTAGAACTACCCGCGTACTCTGCTGATCGCGCCCGAGCTCTACTGAACACAACCAAAAGGCCTACACAGTGTACAAACATTTTTTTGTAGAACTACCCGCGTACTCTGCTGATCGCGCCCGAACTCTACTGAACACAACCAAAAGGCCTACACAGTGTACAAACATTTTTTTGTAGAACTACCCGCGTACTCTGCTGATCGCGCCCGAACTCTACTGAACACAACCAAAAGGCCTACACAGTGTACAAACATTTTTTTGTAGAACTGCCCGCGTACTCTGCTGATCGCGCCCGAGCTCTACTGAACACAACCAAAAGGCCTACACAGTGTACAAACATTTTTTTGTAGAACTACCCGCGTACTCTGCTGATCGCGCCCGAACTCTACTGAACACAACCAAAAGGCCTACACAGTGTACAAACATTTTTTTGTAGAACTACCCGCGTACTCTGCTGATCGCGCCCGAACTCTACTGAACACAACCAAAAGGCCTACACAGTGTACAAACATTTTTTTGTAGAACTGCCCGCGTACTCTGCTGATCGCGCCCGAGCTCTACTGAACACAACCAAAAGGCCTACACAGTGTACAAACATTTTTTTGTAGAACTACCCGCGTACTCTGCTGATCGCGCCCGAACTCTACTGAACACAACCAAAAGGCCTACACAGTGTACAAACATTTTTTTGTAGAACTACCCGCGTACTCTGCTGATCGCGCCCGAACTCTACTGAACACAACCAAAAGGCCTACACAGTGTACAAACATTTTTTTGTAGAACTACCCGCGTACTCTGCTGATCGCGCCCGAGCTCTACTGAACACAACCAAAAGGCCTACACAGTGTACAAACATTTTTTTGTAGAACTACCCGCGTACTCTGCTGATCGCGCCCGAACTCTACTGAACACAACCAAAAGGCCTACACAGTGTACAAACATTTTTTTGTAGAACTACCCGCGTACTCTGCTGATCGCGCCCGAACTCTACTGAACACAACCAAAAGGCCTACACAGTGTACAAACATTTTTTTGTAGAACTGCCCGCGTACTCTGCTGATCGCGCCCGAGCTCTACTGAACACAACCAAAAGGCCTACACAGTGTACAAACATTTTTTTGTAGAACTACCCGCGTACTCTGCTGATCGCGCCCGAACTCTACTGAACACAACCAAAAGGCCTACACAGTGTACAAACATTTTTTTGTAGAACTGCCCGCGTACTCTGCTGATCGCGCCCGAGCTCTACTGAACACAACCAAAAGGCCTACACAGTGTACAAACATTTTTTTGTAGAACTACCCGCGTACTCTGCTGATCGCGCCCGAACTCTACTGAACACAACCAAAAGGCCTACACAGTGTACAAACATTTTGTTGTATAACTACCCGCGTACTCTGCTGATCGCGCCCGAACTCTACTGAACACAACCAAAAGGCCTACACAGTGTACAAACATTTTTTTGTAGAACTGCCCGCGTACTCTGCTGATCGCGCCCGAGCTCTACTGAACACAACCAAAAGGCCTACACAGTGTACAAACATTTTTTTGTAGAACTACCCGCGTACTCTGCTGATCGCGCCCGAACTCTACTGAACACAACCAAAAGGCCTACACAGTGTACAAACATTTTTTTGTAGAACTGCCCGCGTACTCTGCTGATCGCGCCCGAGCTCTACTGAACACAACCAAAAGGCCTACACAGTGTACAAACATTTTTTTTAGAACCCTTGACCGATGCCGGATTATTGAAAGTGCCAGACCATCGGATGCCGGATTAGAGGGCTTTTACTGTAGTTGGGATCACTGAGCCCAATTTTATAAAAGGCTATTGGCACTTTAATGAAATCAAATTCACTAAGTTTTGGCTACCTTGAACACAATACAACCATAGAACGTTCAAAAAAGAAGACTGGGAATCCATATTACTTTAACACTGCAACTGGTAAAGCCTGTTTCTGGTATGTCTGCCATCTTAGTGGTTCAAGTATATAAAAATAAAGTGTAACATGGATAATTCAAATTTCTATAATTCTAAATCTTCATTTTATTCTAGTTTTTTCATCTGCCCCAAGCATTTTAGATGTAAAAAATGTTGACAAATAGTGTAAATTCAAATTTAATTTAAGATAATTCAAACTTAATCACTGTTTAAGACGCCGAGATGCTTCTAGGGAAAATTTTAAGGCAAATATAAATGTAGAATGGATCACATGCCTTGTGTCGCTTTGTTACTGACTAAGATCAACTGATTCTTTAGCAAGAATTATTAATTAATAGCCAATGACCAAGAGACTAAATAAAAAGCGGCCATAATGTAGATATTCAAACCCCGAAACCAGGTGTTGCACAGTTGGCATGAGCCACGGATCTTCACCCCGCTTAGAGGTTTTGGATCCATTTCACAACGTCAAGCTACAAAACATAAAGGTACATAACGTCAAGTCTCAGTTATTAAAATATAAAATAAGACTGTTTTCAAAACCTCCAGTTTCAAAAAGTAAAGGTATTATTATAAAAAAATTTAAAAATGGAGATGTTTCAAAACCTAAAGGTACAAAACGTCAAGGTAGTATTTGTTATAACCGTAAACGCTGAAAGCGATTTCACTCCAAACCAAATCTGGATCTACTCCGGTTAAACTACAGCCAACCTCAATACTTTTGTTTCCCTCCAAGTGGACTGAAAGCGAGCGAGTTACTGACCTGGCCGTTGCGAAATTTTACGTTTTGAAACTAGTTGTTTTTCATATCATGTATTTTATACAACCTTTACGTTTTGTACCTTGACTTTCTGAAACAACTAAATTAAAAACATTCTAAATAAGAATCTTGATGTTTTGTACCTTGACGATTTTAAACAGCCAAACTACAAAGTTTAAATAAAAGAACACCGACGTTCTGTACCTGGAGGTTATAAAACGTTTCCTATGTTTTGACTTTTGGTGTATTTTTAAGAAGTCACATTACACGTAATGCTATATATTGGGACTCAGAGAAATGACAGTCCACAATCTTGGTGGTTCCAAGTATAACCTGTGCTTCACTTATATACCCTGGATGGTGAATACAACATACCCTCTGGGGAATCGCGAGGTTGACCAGGAACAGGTTCCCGTTGTCCGGGCAGTGAGCAACGGGCAGTCCGGACACCAGGGAGTGCTTCACGGGGATCCCGGGAGTCCCGGACCCCGGAGGTTCCAGGGCCAGCAGCACGCTCTTGTTGTCACTCGCCCACGCGACGACGGGCCGCGGGACCTTCACTGTCCGCTCGTCTGCCAACGCCACCACCACCAGGTCCACCCCTGACGTCGGCAGCTCTACAAGGGCAGTGGTTGTGGATATTACATCTATACTTGTAACAAGGTAATGCAATCGTAAAAATACCTTCTCCACTTCCGAACCAGTTTTGACGACCGAGTATCAGAAATTACCCTGAATTTGTACAGATGGTTTTAGCCCTCCGAGTGGCATTCGTTCTAATAGAATGAATGTCAGGTGTTCTGTGAAATGGCATTAGTTCTATTAGAACGAATGCCGTAATTTTCTTTCATTTGCATAAATAGCATTGAAAATGTGCTTGAAATCGGATAATCTTTATACTATTCTAAAGATAACATTCCAAACATTCATTTTATTACATGAATGAACCTTATAGCAGTAGTCGAACGATGTAATCCAAAGTTACATTTGAATGAAAATTTGGCACGAGGTCGATTACGCCATGTTTGTGTCAGGAAATGGCTAAACGCAGTACGTTTAAAAAAATCATAGGAAGGTAAATTTTGTTCCTAACCAGAAACCAGTGGTACCACTGCAATCAGGGAAAAATTCCCGTTTTGCTGGTATCCGAAATAACGCAGAGATATAATCAGACAGACATCTGGCAAAATAAGAAAATCGTCATATTTTTCGTCTTCAAAAAACGGCAATTCGTTCTATTAGAACGAATAGCAAAATACTTGTTAAAAGTAGTTTTATTCATATTACATGTATGTTCTTATATCATTTTGTAGAGGAAAGAACACAGAATATTTATCCATGAGGTTGGCAGCCTGTATTCCCAAGGTTATCAGACAGGAAATTGCGTCATTTAGACCATTCGGTGTTTTGTTTTGGTCCGATATTGTGTTTGATCTTTCGTCTGAAAAACACTATGTTCCATTATCATAAAGTACGTGATAACAACGTTATTTTTATATATTATTAGGTAACTATAAATTTTCTAGTAGGGGTATAATTAACTACTAAATCATATTACATAGCTCATTTAGCAGAATTAGGTGTTATAAACAAATTATCTTACATTGAATATCAACAATTTTGTTTCAAAAAATTTTATAATTTCATCTATAGTAATATTTTGAAAAACATTTCTTATACTATTCATTCTTATATCATTGTTTTTAGAATTTTATAACCTTCAAATAAAATAAGGGTTTATTATATTTATGTATTGTTAGAGGTTTTTTTGGCATACCAAATTGGAGGCGCACAAATATCCGTTTTGCACTTGTCTCAAATTATTCTATATAATTCATTATACAATTTTTCTTCTATGAATTATCTATATTTCTACGTAGGGAATTAGATAAGTAATGTTTGGTACATTTTTATTTTTACATAAAAAATCAGTTTACTTACTGTAACGTTTTACTTTTGAAATTTATAACTAAAACTTCAAATTTTTTTCAATCTTTTCATTTTTTTCAAACCACTCCCCTAAATTTCACTTATTTTACCATTTTATAATTCCCTTGTTATTTGTGAAAAACTAATATGCTTGCTCATATGTTTACTTCAAAATTGAATTTTATACAATTTTCTAAAAACTAGTCTGCAAAATCGCCAAAATGACCCTGCCACTACAGAGAACACTGACAACAAATTTGCTGCCGCTCGGAGGGTTACAATTTTCTAAAAACTAGTCTGCAAAATCGCCAAAATGACCCTGCCACTACAGAGAACACTGACAACAAATTTGCTGCCGCTCGGAGGGTTACAATTTTCAATCCTTCTATTCTAAAGGGCACATGCCATTTAAAAATAGTTTTTCCCACGTAAGGATAACATGGAGAATAATTGCATTCTAAAATAGATTTTTTTGCAATAAACAAAAATTTACAGCATTAATCTATTAAAATCCATATTTGTAGCCCCTGAGCTGCGGTTAAAATGCAAGACCAAATCACTTACTGTGAGACCGTCAGTCAGCTCAAATTGTTGCAGGTTGAAACCTCGTACATGTTTTGACGCAACAGCGTCATCATCAGCTCCTTACAGAATGAAGTTGTAGACCAGATGGCTCCGTCAGAAAATTAAAAAACACAACGCAGTACATTCACACAGACACGACGATTACACGAAACGAATATTACATTTAATCTATTAGACAGGCCTGTCGACGAAAACATGATCACGGCGCGGGCAGGGGACAGACTGGTCTATTTTCTTTGACCCGGCGGTGTATCATCCTTATCAGTCTGGAGGGGAGCGGGGAAGGGTTGTATGGTCTTTTGTTGAGATGAGAGAGTTAAAAATGGAATAGGACTTGAATTTTAATCTTTCATTGATAATGATTTCTTCCGGATTATTGTTTTTGAGATGTTTGTATATTTCATACTCCTCCAATGTATCTATTTTTCTGCCTTTATTACAAATGTGTAGTATTTCCAGACTATCATCGATTTCACTCATTGTGTGATTGGAATCAATTAAATGTTGGCCAAAAGTAGATTTCTGTTTTAATGCTTTAGGGTCGGGTCGGTGTTCCTTATATCTGGTGTTGAACCCCCGCCTAGTTTGACCAATGTAAAGGCTAGGGCATTCAGCACATTTTAACTTATAAATTCCTGTCTTTCCATTTTTGTTTAAATTTGTATTCTTATGCTTGAGTATATTTCTAATTCGGTTGTTTGTCTTGAGAGTTAGTTTCAAGTTGTAGTTTTTCATTGTTTTTTGGAGTACATGATTTACGGTACTACTAAATTCCACACAGACATACTTGGTGGTTTCACTAATATTAGCGCCGATTTCATGGTTATTTAATGTCCCTCTTTCTATATTAATTTTCGACTTGTGTTTTGAAATTAGTCTGTCCACCATGCTCGTTACATACCCGTTGGCTTGTGCGATGTGTTTTATTATCGCTATTTCCCTGATGTATTGTTCATCACTCAACGGTATGTTAAGTAGCCGGTGTATCATTGAGTTATAAGCACCCATTTTCTGTGAATAAGGGTGGTGTGAACTGGCGTGGATGGTCTGACTGGTAGTAGTTGGTTTTCTATAAATACTGCAATTAAATCTGTCATTGCTTTTGTCCAAGGTTAAGTCAAGAAAATTCAATCGGTTTTTATCTTCCAGTTCCAGGGTGAACTTTAATTTATTAAGATAACTATGAAGAATGCTAATCTGCCTTGTGTTGCCATTGAACAAAACTAACGTATCATCCACATATCTGTGGTAAAATAGTATTTTCTCTCGGTGTTTGTTTAGGTCAGACATAATATATTTATTTTCAATATGATTGAGATAGATATCAGATAGAATACCGGATAAGGGCAAACCCATGGCTAGGCCGTCCATTTGATGATAAAATTTGTTATCGAAAGTGAAATAGTTTTGTTTCAGTATTTCTCTAAGCAAAATAATTAATTCATTAACTGCTTCAGGTAGCAGGTTCGATGACTTGAAGTGACCTGATAAAGTCTCATCTACAGGAATATTGGTATATAGATTAACTATATCAAACGATGCTAAAGTGTGATGTGGTTTTACATTAAAATCCTGAATCTTATTTATTAAGACAAATGAGTTTATGAGGCTGTAACTATTTTCCGTAAATCATGTACTCCAAAAAAACAATGAAAAACTACAACTTGAAACTAACTTTCAAGACAAACAACCGAATTAGAAATATACTCAAGCATAAGAATACAAATTTAAACAAAAATGGAAAGACAGGAATTTAGAAGTTAAAATGTGCTGAATGCCCTAGCCTTTACATTGGTCAAACTGGGCGGGGGTTCAACACCAGATATAAGGAACACCGACCCGACCCTAAAGCATTAAAACAGAAATCCACTTTTGGCCAAGATCTAAGTAATTCCAATCACACAATGGGTGAAATTGATGATAGTCTGGAAATACTACACATTTGTAATAAAGGCAGAAAAATGGATACATTGGAGGAGTATGAAATATACAAACATTTCAAAAACAATAATCCGGAAGAAATCATTATCAATGAAAAATTAAAATTCAAGTCCCATTCCATTTTTAACTCTCTCATCTCAACAAAAAACCATACAACCCTTCTCCCCCCCTCCAGACTGATAAGGATGATACGCCGCCGGGTCTGTCCCCTACCTGCGCCGTGATCATGTTTTCGTCGACAGGCCTGTCTAACAGTTTAAATGTAATATTCGTTTCGTGTACTCGTAGTGTCCGTGTGAATGTACTGTGTTGTGTTTTTTAATTTTCTGACGGAGCCATCTGGTCTACAACTTCATTCTGTAAGGAGCTGATGATGACGCTGTTGCGTCGAAACAACCTACTGTACTAGGTTTCAACCTGCAACAATTTGAGCTGACTGACGGTCTCACAGTAAGTGATTTAGTCTTACAAATTAATGTATTATTAAAAGAATTTCTTGATTTTTGATCGGTGACTTTCAATACCTAAAACTATTATTTATAATACACGTTTGGTATCAATCAAAATTTACTCTTACTCTCTAGATGTGCCTTTTTAGGGGTTTGAACAAATCTCTGCCTTCAGATTTTCACCCCATAGGCATTCAAAGTTCCAATGTTAATCTCATGGAGTTATATTTTATTTAGTTATTCATTAGTTTGTAATGTAAACTTTGTAATGTAACTAGTATGTGTTATGAGGATGATAGAAATACATAAACTGCTGAAACAGCAACACATCAACACAATCTGTATAGTGTGTATGACAGCTAACTCTTTTAATAAATTACTGCGGACATTTTCCATCACTGATAGTAAAAACAAGTTTCACGACGTTTCGGGATCTGGAATCTGATCCCGTCTTCAGGTGAGAAAAAAACCTAGAACATAACAAAATTACACAAAATATTAAAGGCACAATCCAGGACAAGGCTGGAAAAACACAAAAATCTAAAACAGAGAACTGTAAAAGCAGTCAAAATAGCAAAAGGAAAAAATCAAACCAAATACAAAACAGACCACACGGTTTTCATCATGCTTGGCTTGGCCTGGATTTTCGAACTGCTTGTATACCTCTAACTAAGCATAAATCAAGTTTGGTTAGACTTAGATTCTGAAAAATCTGTCCACTCACCGTGCACATTGTCACGATATGTCTGTTTGTTGTTGACACGGCCGGGAACTTTCCATCGCTTTTGTTCTCTGTTTCAGGTTGTTGCCACCGCGCGCCCTGAGCGCTAGTGAGTCAGGTGGCCCGGACCCTCCGCCGTGCTACCAGTCTCGCTAGAGTAGTCGCGCCATGCAGTCCTGTACCGCACCGTGTGTTCTGTTTTGTGCCTGGCTTTTGTGTTCAGTTTGATTTTTTCCTTTTGCTATTTTGACTGCTTTTATAGTTCTCTATTTTAGCTTTTTAGCGAATTTCCCCTATAGGGAAGAAGCTATTACCGTAGTTGGTATGGTAAGACCTAGGCCCGGGACCATGATAACTTTTTGTTCTGAGGTCACCAGAAGCTACAAACACCATTCGTTCAAAACTGTATATATATATATATATATATGTTTGTCCGTGGGTGTGATAACTCTCGTAAAAATAATCTGATTTTGATGACATTTGGTACAAACATGTAAAGCATAATTTATGACTTTAAGTTCAAAAATCAGCCAGATCGCTCTATCCAAAGGGGTATTTTGGGGGGGGGGTTTGTACCCCAAAAATAGGTTTTTTGAGTTTTTTACATATAATATTTTAGTATATCCAATTTTAGTTTTCACTATTAAATTCAGCTTAAAAAAACAAACAATTTGGTTTTTTGATCATTGCTCTACGTCAATTGGTTACCGAGATATTGAAAGTGCTAAACACAGTACGTTGTCCAATGTTATTCTTATGGAGAATAAGAAAAATTGTATATCTCGCTTATTTATCAACTTATCCTGAAGGAACTTGGTATATTGCTTCATATCGTTGTGGTCTATTGATATTTTCACTAAAAAATATTTTTTGGCTGATAGTTCCCTTAGCAGCAAACCTCCATACTCAGCTCCCATGTTTTTCTTATGGAGAATAAGTAACGTGTTATTTCCCTTAATTATGAACATAAAGTAATAAAATTTGGTATGTGGCTTTACCTTCTTGAGTTATATTGATATTTGTATAAAACCCCATTTTTTGCGTTCCTTGCTTCAGCAACCCTGCATACTGAGCCGCCTTGTTGTTATTATGGAGAATAATTGAAATGTCATAAATCGTTTATTTATGAATGTATATTGATGAAACTTGGTATGTGGATTTATGTGGTATTAAGATACATATGTATGCATCGGAAATTCGCTGAGTACGCAGGTTTGCTGCTACGGGGGTATTGTATTTTCCAGCCTTGTCTGGATTGTGCCTTTAATATTTTGTGTAATGTTCTAGGTTTTATTCTCACCTGAAGACGGGATCAGATTCTTGATCCCAGAACGCCGTGAAACTTGTTTTTACTAATCAGTGATGGAAAATGTCCGCAATAATCTCTTAAAACAACATTAACTCACCATCACCAACAATGAATTTTAAACAAAGAATCTTTTAATAAGTTGCAAGACACTACTCCACTAGTTAAACTCGAACCCTTCAAGTGCTGAAAGCTAGTGTCTCAACCTGACACCACTTGTAAAGAAAAGCAATATCTCCTACATTTTTAGGGCTACGGGTCTGCTTTGACCTTCAAAGTTCCAATTTTAATCAATAGGCTAGCTCATTTTATTGACAGCAACTTTCCTAACCTCTTCTGGCCTCCTCAACACACTCCACAGCATGGCACTCAAGCATTACTCAGAAGAGAAGAATCACACTATAGTCCTTGCACACTTATCATTGGCTAGGGGAATTAGCTTTTTTAACAACACTGTTGAGTCTCAGATATTAATTATACATCATTAATATTTTGATGGATCAAAATGAGTGTTCTTTCTGTATCTGGTACTTTGTAACTGTGATATTACAAATAATTGATTAAACTTTAACAACTTAAATGATGACGGTGGAAGAGAGATATAAAAATTTAAGATGCAGTTACGGTTTCATCGTTATTGGATAAATAATGTTTTAGACGATCACCAAGTAATCCTTACCAACGGCTGTGAAAGAACCGTGGAAGGGCAACACAACCACTTACTCTTCTCCTTCTCCTACATGCAATAGATATTCTCATGTACGCGAAAAAAATCAGATAAAACACTGGCATTAAGTTTATTTTAATCAAATGTTTATCACATCAAGAAAGTTCCACAGAATGCAGTACATTACTCAGCCAATATTGTGTTTCATCATAATTTCCGGCAAATATTATGCGATCAGGTTGTCAATCCTATTGCCGCATAGAGTCTCGATGTTTCAATTAGAATAACACATAAAGGTTTGGCTCGTTTTTCGACTCTGGTAATTGAACACCAAACCTTTTCATTATGCTTGGCTTGGCCTGGATTTTCAAACTGCTTGCATACCTCTAATTAAGCATAAATCAAGTTTGGTTACACTTAGATTCTGAAAAATCTGTCCACTCACCGTGCACATTGTCAGTTATCTTCTGCCCAGTGAGCCTGTACAGGTTAAGTTCTTTGTTGACATTTTCATCGTAGAACATGGGGTGACTGAGGAACACCACAGTATCCACTCCCTGGGTGGCCAGCTGTCTGGCTGAGTTCACTGCCAGAGCCCCAGGTCTGTGAGAGCCTGCCAACACCACCACCACCGGACACTGCTGGTTGTTGACTGGGTTCAGCCTACACAACAGTTGACACAGTACAATATGGGGTGACTTAGGAACACCAGTGTCCACTCCCTGGGTGGCCAGCTGTCTGGCCGAGTTCACTGCCAGAGCCCCAGGTCTGTGAGAGCCTGCCAACACCATAACCACCGGACACTGCTGGTTGTTGACTGGGTTCAGCCTACACAACAGTTGACACAGTACAATATGGGGTGACTGAGGAACACCAGTGTCCACTCCCTGGGTGGCCAGATGTCTGGCTGAGTTCACTGCCAGAGCCCTGGGTCTGTGAGAGCCTGCCAACACCACCACCACCGGACACTGCTGGTTGTTGACTGGGTTCAGCCTACACAACAGTTGAGACAGTACAACATGGGGTGACTGAGGAACACCAGTGTCCACTCCCTGGGTGGCCAGCTGTCTGGCCGAGTTAACTGCCAGAGCCCCGGGTCTATGAGAGCCTGCCAATACCACCACCACCGGACACTGCTGGTTGTTGACTGGGTTCAGCCTACACAACAGTTGAGACAGTACAACATGGGGTGACTGAGGAACACCAGTGTCCACTCCCTGGGTGGCCAGCTGTCTGGCCGAGTTCACTGCCAGCGCCCCGGGTCTGTGAGAGCCTGCCAACACCACCACCACCGGACACTGCTGGTTGTTGACTGGGTTCAGCCTACACAACAGTTGAGACAGTACAACATGGGGTGACTGAGGAACACCAGTGTCCACTCCCTGGGTGGCCAGCTGTCTGGCCGAGTTCACTGCCAGAGCCCCGGGTCTGTGAAAGCCTGCCAACACCACCACCACTGGACACTGCTGGTTGTTGACTGGGTTCAGCCTACACAACAGTTGAGACAGTACAACATGAAGTGACTGAGGAACACCAGTGTCCATTCCCTGGGTGGTAGGGGTCTGCGGTGCACCGAAAAATCGGTACCGGTTTGATAAAAAACGAATTACCGAATTCGGTTCGGTACCACTAACGGCGCCGGTAAGAAGTCGGTACGGTACAGCCTAGAACTACAAAAAATCAGTATTCACTGTTTATCAATCACATTTTTCCTTCAGTTTTATTAATAACATCTTTTTCGTCCGTTGACATGCTATTGACACGCCTTTGCACACGACAGCAACTTTCAACTTTGACCGGCATTCATTCGCGAGTTTATAGTTTCACGATCGGATCACGAATGATGACGAGATGCCTTTACAGCATTGATAAAGCCGCCTCCGCAGACTGGCTGAATGTTTCGTTGAGTTACATACGACTCGGCGAGTAATGCAATAATGTACATAAACATCGAGAGTAACAGAGGTTAATAACAACAAACTACTACGCATTTACAATGCCACGCTCGTCTTTGCTCGCCTAGACTTGGCCAGTGTATGGAGGTAGTATAAACGTAAACAAAAATCTACAACTGAAGTTGTATGACATTTAATCATTTTTAAATCAAACTGAGGGATAAACACATAAATATCTATTTGTTTTTTATATCAACGAACTTATAACACCGTTTTGTGTTGTTCATTGTCGATTATATAACGGCCCCTTAACATCAAATGAGTACTTGATACTAATTAAAATCTCCAAACATTTGGCAAACACATTCAGATCTACGATCTTGTGTTACAGAGAGTAATAACATGCAGAAGGTTGACACTTATTTTGATATGCAAACGTAATACAATACGTAATGAACATCAATTCAAAAATACAAATCGGGCTTGTCATAACATTTTCCTAATAGGCATTATGACACTTGCTAACGTTTTATGGATAGAAATTAAACCAACCGAAAGAAACTGTTTGAATTTAACATTACATATGCCGTGAACGGTTTAGAAGAGTGTTAAGGTTAAATATTAGTTTCATCGCTAAAACGTCGATTAATAAAAAAATGAAGTTTTACACACACTACTGTTGTAACAAATAAAAAACGTTAGCCTATATTGGTTCATAATTTTATGGCGTATATCATAATTTTTGAAACTGCGTTTCTTTCTCTCTGATATTCACTTTCTAGGTATACTCTTTGTGTGACGATGACGTTTGGACGTAATCATCACTTCCACCGATCGCGCGTCGTCTTTGTTGATAAAATGTTTTGAATAAGTCTTGATAGCAAGTTTTGTGATGGCCTTTATAGTTAGACTATTTTTAACAAATAATGAGTGATTGTGATGGATTCTTCATTCTTGATGAACCGCCATCGCCGTCGACTTCTGTTACAACGAGAAGGCTACAACTTTTACATCTGCTGAGTATGTGCCAACTGATTGCAATAAAAATTCTTATTCTGTCGCGTTACTTGGTTATAGGATTTAAAATTTGTTGGAGGCTATAATTTATAATTCATACAACCTGTATTTAATTTGAAAATACACACACATACCTTTCTTTCTTTTATTATTATTTTATCGTCTTACTTGTGAATAAAAGTTTATAAAGAAATAGATTTGTCTTATTTGTGATTTATGTGACTGTTATTTGTATTATCTTGTATGAGATAAATTTTTATTATCCATATATATGAAATGTATTTGAGATAGCTTTACAATTTAAATTAACTAGGAAATTACCTAACCTAACTAGTGAATATGGGGAAAATTGAATAAATGGTATCCATGGGTAATTATTACAAATACAAATTACAAAATCTTATCTTACAGATGAAATAAGCCTACATAACTAAATTAATATCATTATTTTTGAAACTCATAATAGCGTTGGATTTGAATTTATTTTTTGATTTATTTGGACTTACCTATTGCTTCTAGTGTTTAAAACACTAGAAGCAATAGGTAAAGTCCAAATAAATCAAAAAATAATATAATTATTTAATGTAAAGGGAATTATTACTGTTGGGGTTACATTATATATCGGGCTTTCTTTCTTTATTTACGTGATTTAACACATTATTATTGTTACTAGGCTTATATAAATATTTGTGAACTATTACAAATTATAATCAAAACCTTGCCTAAATACATTTTTATGTCTGCTAATATGTTTTTATTTAAAAATATTTGTTTTGTATTTGTTCTGTTTGGTTTCCCAGTACACTTAGGCTATGATAAAATACGGCTATTTTATTACCGCGTACCGTACCGATTTTGTACCGAGAACCGAGGTACAAAAATATTTACCGTACCGAACCGTACCGACCTTAAAATTCTGGTACCGCAGACCCCTACTGGGTGGCCAGCTGTCTGGCCGGGTTCACTGCCAGAGCCCCGGGTCTGTGGCAGCCTGCCAACACCACCACCACCGGACACTGCTGGTTGTTGACTGGATTCACCCTACACAACAGTTGAGACAGTACAACATTGGGTTGGTTTCATATAATTTCATTTCCTAGAGCTATTCTGTGAATGCCAATTGTCCTGCAAAAGGCAATCAGTCCAAACAAACTATATGAGTAAAATTACATTAGTGGTAATTCCTGGCACTTTCAATATTTGTTGCTTTCTCTAAAATTCAACCAAGCAGGGGGGCCATTAATTTTAGTTTCATCCATACATATTAATCTTTTTTTAAAATATTTTAGGCCCTAATTCTCTTCTACGGAATAACACGTAATTATGTCACAGAATCTATTAACAGAATAAATATTTTTAAATTATATACTCTGTTGAAGAAACATGTCTTTAGAGTATATATGTAACGTTATAAATTAATACAAAGTTATCAAAAGCGACTATGTTACTTTCTTAGCCCTCTCTTCTCACAGCAAGTTTAGCTATGTACACCAGTTTGACCCAACAGGATGTGACAATGTAGAAAGCCTCTTTGCGAAGGACAGTTCTCATATAACTGTTATTCTCAAAGCTCGACTCCTATTAGAGGTATGCTAACCTGTTAGTTTTAGGTAACTGTTACAATCGTTAGAGGTACTCTGAAGTATCTGGATAACAACACTTGTTGTGAGTCCCCGCGGTTACTTTACCCACTCCATTCCTGCTTCCCTGTCCCCTGTGTATGTTTAACTGTCAGGTGTGTAAGTTATTGAACTTGTACTCTTACTTTTCTAATTCAGGACAGTCCAACCTTTAAGCATAAATAGATGAAAAGTAATTTACATATCTATTAAACTTTCCTTTCCTGCATTTGATGGTAAAAGTAACTTTTTTCTATTAAATGACGCAGCAAGAGTGATTTACTCTATTTATTTTGATACGACAGTACAAAAATCCATTAAAAACCCATTAAAATCTCTAAAAATTCATTTAGAGATCTAGCTAGAGTGTTTTAGTCCATTGTTTTAGTCACCTTCCCAATAACAATTTATAATTTGTGTTACAATGTCATTGGATGGTAAGTAGCTAAAACCAGTATTTTTAAGTTTGGTACGGTAACTAATATTTTTCAAAAGTTCACAATAAGGGTGATTCAGAGAGGTGAATATGTATTTCACTATCAACCAACAGCTTGTCCCTCACCTATGGGGTCCTCCCAGCAAAGGTATGGCAATCTCCGCCACGGCCCGACCCATCAGTTCAGCTTGGCGGGGAAACGTAAGATCCGCCTCCTCCAGTGCTACCAATAGCTGGGAGAGCAAACCTGGTGTCAGACTGGGCACCACCATCCCCTCATCTGGTCAACATGACAAAATTGAAACCAAGGTCAAAAGGTAACTTATTCATAAAAAGTTTCCACCATCCCTCATGTGGCCAACACTACTCAAAATAAGGCTTGAAATAACACCAAATTCAACTAGTGTTCACCAAGAGTGACAAAGTTCAACAGAAAGTTATAGTTGCATTGTATCAAAAGATTACTACACATAATTATTTGAAAATGATAATGTGTCCTTTAAGTAATATTTCATCCATATAAAATGTAGATTACAATTCTCAAAAAATCTGACCATTTATGTAAAATTCACATGGTTTTTACATCATAAAACGTTAAAATGCTGTGTGACGAGTGTAACCTCTTATCCACTGACCATCCATTTTTCATTACCTGCTTGCCTCATTGATTTCTTCCTATTTCGGTGCTTCTAATTAAATAGGGATTGATTTTTCTTCATTCCCTATCTGATTAAATTTCACTCTAAGCATTATTTTTAGGGGTGTGCGAGTACTCGAAACTTTTGAGTTTTCGGCCGAGTATTTTAATACTCGAACTCGACTCGAAGTTTTGAAAACTACTCAAAAGTTCGAGCGAGTATTTCCCGCCGTTTTCCGGACGATCGCTAACGATTGCGACCGGCCAAAATGCGTAGTAACGGCTGCAAAAGGCAATGACGTAAAATTGGCCGAAAATGACGATCAGACCGCGTGATTTCGGCCGTAACTAACGATTTCGTCATTTAATATTGATTATAAGTGATGTCTGGAATAGGTGAAATTGGCCAAATGACAACCAGGTCCTGTTTCATTAGCCGGAAACGAAAGTCAAACCATGTTTTGTTTGTCAATACGTAATCCAGTTTGATTGTACTGGCCAAAACTTTGTATTGCTACTCATGTATTAGTTAGAAACTACGTTTAGGTTATCAAATCTAGGGTGGTATCCAAATCCCATTAAACTATTTTAAACTACCAACTGATGGCAAATACTCGCTCGAAAATACTCGAAACTCGAAAATAATTGGCACTACTCGACTCGACTCGATTACAAAAATCACTACTCGCACACCCCTAATTATTTTACTAAGTTTTACCAACTTATTTAAAGACGAAAAAAAATTACCAATGAAACGATTATACCAAATACCAAAAGACAAAAACAAAATCATGGTAAAGATAATTCACATTGCTGGGGACACATATTTTGCCCTGGATAGTGCTTATAGCTAGTGGAAAACAACAAAACTAACATACAGGAAATGATGCGTGACGGATTACAGCCTTCAAAGATTTCCAACCTGCATTTAAGGCTTGGTTATAACGTCGCCAAAGGCTTCTTTTGAAAGCAGGCCAATGGGTTAACAAGTCCACAAAAGAAGTCATCATTCCTTAATGACGTTTAAGATATTTAGTTGATTGTGTTTTCTGATTTTATTTTAACTGAGCAGCGCTGCATAAAGCAGTCTGAAGTGCCTTCGATATTTGGAATTTCAGTAAGCTAATAGGCCTACTTTGGTTAGAGCTCTTCAACCGTACACACACCAAGATTAATTTTGTGAGGGTTAAAATTCATCAATAAAATAATATTTTCATGAAAATTAGATTTTGAATTTCAGTAAGCTAATAGGCCTACTTTGGTTAGAGCTCTTCAACTGTACACACACCAAGATTAATTTTGTGAGGGTTAAAATTCATCAATAAAATAATATTTTCATGAAAATTAGATTTAATATCAAAATAAATAACAATGAAGAGTTAAATAATTACCTCTCCAACTAAAACAACAAACATCTGAACTGCAAAACACTCTTTCGAAATTGTATTATATTTAAAATCAATTCCACTGATTTGAATACCTATTATAGGAGAACATTGATGCATCAACCGTTTTCATTTTAGATACTGGGTTTGCTGTTACAATAAAGAATGGAAACCTGGAAAATCTTGTTTTACTCAACTGAATGATCTACGATGGTGGCAAAACCTTGTAGACTCTAAGCTGCATTTGTCAATATGGCTACTTCACAATATCAAGATCCTACTTCAAAATATAAAGATCAACCACAGCAAACCTGTAATATATTCCTTGTGGTAGGTCTGAGGAACAGCTATCTGTCTGAATCGAGACGCTGTGTCGTCATTATTGCAGTTTCTGTGGGATCTGTCTGTCTGCCTAACAACATCAGGCTTCTGGTTGGCTTTTATCTCATCAAAAACAGCCTAAAAAACAAAGTTGAGATTATTATCATTTAAATCTTAACAAACTCCGTGAATCGGAATAAGTTCATGGCTCAAAATATAAGCATATGAGATTTTCATATTTTAACATGTTTAACGCAGCAAAAGTGTTATATATACACAGCTGCATGTGTAACTCAGGCACTGACTGAGGTATGCTATACAATTCTAGACCACTTCTAGACGAGCTAGAGATGTGAAACTTAGTGTGCTTGTAGCTTTTATCTTGTAACACCAGGGAATCACCAGAACTGACAGTTTTTAATTTCAACCGCCTCAAAAAAATATTTAAATTTCTTTAAAAAATGCTAACTGTAGAATTTTATTATTTAAGCTCTAGTGGCCAAATAGATGATCCTATGGAAAAACGGACACCACCACTGCCACAAATTTTGGACAAACCAAAACTTTGGTCCTGTGTCTTTTTGCTGAATCTTGTTCCCTTCACTCTTAGCTAGAGCTTGATTTTTCAATTTTAGGCAATTTTCAATGATTCTTTCGGTAATGTTTATTTTCTTGTCACTTTAATTTAGTACTTAGAGGCTTGATATTAATGTTTGCCTATTTTTATTTCTAAATTTCAATATTATTCTGTCAAATACTATCACTACATATTGAACTGATGATGTTCGACCTATTCAAAGTTCAGGGGCTGCAACAATGAATTTGATATATTACTAGCTGTTACCCGCAGGTTTTGCAATGCAAATGATTTATAAAAGCTATGATAGTTGTGTGTGCTGCATTTTGTGGTTAGCCCGTGGAATTACTACGAATCAAGATCAGCTGTATGCATCTTCTTCAGCTCAAACAATAATGAATGTCCATAAGGTACCTCTCTGCTAAATTTCAACTCAATCAGTCCAGTAGCTAGAGCATGATTGAGCCACAGATAACTAAACAAATAAACTTACAAACTTTCTCATTTATAAAATTAGTAGGATTCAAGACCAGAAATATTATGCATGATATAACATCATTATGTAGCATTGATGTCTATGTGGTTATGTGATTGTTTCTAGTAACTGATTTTAATGTGTTTAAAATTATCTACAAAAAGGAAATAACTACCCGTTTGTTAAACAAAGCAAGATTTTTCTCAAAGTCAAATTCCTTCATCATCTGATGGGGCTTTATCGGCTCACCGAAGCAAGCTTCATCACGTTCAGTCCATTTGTGTCGAGGATTTTTCTTACTGCTGTTGGCAACTGAAAAACAAAAACAAAATTAGGCTATAATTTTAAAGGATTCTAAGAATAAAATAAAATTTACCCAAAACATTGAGAGAACTGAAAACATTGTTACCTAGGTCTACATCTGAATTACACAGACCCAAGTTATAAATTAATTAAGATAACAATGAAGACAATTCCCAATGTAAGACCGGAAAATTCCCAATATATTCCAGGGAACCATCAATATTTCGATGAGGTCTTCCTGAAAATGAAAATGAAAGTCCAAACAAATTTAAGATAGATTACACACATATATCACCCTGTATATATCAGATACAGTTACAGGGTACGGGTATTGGTTTACACAACTAACGACACCACAAGGACACTCAATAAGCTTCGGTGGATGTATGAGGATCTCTGAATCTTTGGATTTCTGAGTTCGTAACATAGGCTTATACACCAGTAATTATGCTGATTCCAGTTTCTTTGTATTAACCCTTCGCTGACTATAGGCGGATATATCAGTTATTTTTTGTAGCTAGCGGACGGCTAGCGGATATATCTGCCTGTTATATTTCAGCTCACATACGGTAGGCGGATATATTAACAACTTATTAACAATTTATTAAAAGTTTTCTCACAGCCCTGTGCTTGGAAAGACTTCAGATCATGAGTACAGAGATGGTTTTAATTCAACCTTTTTCAGTTGAATTCTGCTCAAGGAAAGAGTGGAAATCTGAGGAAGGGCCATATTTCAGGATAGGCAGCCTTGTCTGGTACACGGAAGGCTCTCTCATTGAAGGGAAATCTGACTACAGGGTGCACAGTGAATCACCCAGAACAGAACTCTGTGCTAGTCTGTGACAGCACTGTACTATTTTTCAAGTGGAAATTTGTGGCATCATGGCTTGTGCCAATCTGGGCCTTGCCAGACGCTATAGCAACAAGCATACAGCAATCTTGTCAGATTGTCAGGCTGCCTTCAAGACTCTTGACTCTAATGAAATCAAGTCAAAATTGTTATGGGAGTGTTACAACGCTCTCAGAAAATTCGCATCACACAACTCTGTGCATCCTGGTTGGGTATCTGGCCAGTGGTGTAACTGCCGGGCCCGCAGAGCCCGCGGTGCGGGGTTAAAAGCTCTGGTGGGCCCACATAACGGGATGAAATTATTACAGTATATTTAATTTTCAAAATATTTCAAAATAACAATAATGTTGTTAGGCAAACTTAAAAAAACTAATTTGTTTTTAGCCTAGTACCTAATACATATTTCATTTGTTGTGATTAGTGATTATTAAATTACACACTTTAAAACTGCAATAAGGTTTTTTATTTTTATTTTCTTCAATTTCTAGTTACTTTAAAAGTAAACTTAAGAGTAAGCTATTTTAACAAATATTTCATCATTTTGCACAAAAATTGTAAAACGATTGTTAGTAGTGTCAGTAAAGTTTTTGAACTGTGTTTTTGAAGGTGAATCAGCATTAGGATAGTGATAAATGATAAATCTGGAGCTAATGATAAGATCCTTTTCAAAACCTCAAGGTACAACCGTAAACGATGTAGCGGCCATTTCACACTAAACTGAATATACAACCACTCCAAATACCTTGTCCACATTTGGACCGGAACAGAACGAATTGCTGACTTGGGATCTGGACGTTTGGCTTCACGTTTTGACTTGATACTTGTCGGCTTATTTTTTAGGTATTTTATGTTACACTGACGTGATGAAACTATTGAAAACAGTATAACTAGCCTAAATGAGAACCTTTTGGGCGTTATTAAATCACTAAACCTATACAATGCTGCAGGCTGGAACTGACTGAAGTTATGTATTTGGAGGTTAGGAAACGTCTGGGTCATGCAACCTTATTCCAGAATCTAGAATAATGAATAGGGATATGGTAAAACTGTACGATTATGATAAATGGGGGGGGCCCAAAAAAAATCAGTTACGCCATATGAGATGAGCTTGCAAAAAGAGGTGCGGGTATGCAGGTAGGTCACTCTTTGGTCCAGAACCAAGTTGTGGCATAAGCAAAACAACTGCTTTTCACACATCAATAAATGGTCGAGGAACTTACATCGCCAGCAATGGCAGAGCTACTCTCTGGTCAAGCACTTGGCAAAAAGCTGCTAGCAGATACTAGTGCTCACTTCACTAACTGGTTGGTGAGGTTGGGCAGAGGCTGGGTTAAGCAGGTACAGTTCGCGCCACGGTGCTTGACGCCTGGGAAAGGCGAGAACCAACTCAAACTTCTCATAATTAAAAGCAGACAATAACGAAAATAACAAAAACCAATATTTTAACATTAAATTATTTAATTTTTGTTTCTGTTGACAAAGGTATTCTGTAACACTAACGGTACTAAGCCATATAGAGGCGAAAAGTCATTCCAGAGCATACGCTAACCAGGCGCCAAGCACTGTGCCCCGAACTGTAATCGCTTTGATAACTGGTCACGGCCACTTCAGGAAACAACTTTACACTTTTGGACTTACAAATGAGAGTAAGGAATGTAGACTTTGCAATCAGTCTGAAGAGACTGCCAAGCACATCATACTGGATTGCGAGAGACTCGGGGCTCTGTTTGGTTGCAAGCAACAAGTGATGAATGGTATGTTAGTATTGGGAGGAAACTCCAGGATCTCTTAAAGGGTACGGGTTGGTTTACACAACTAACGTACCAAGGACACTCAATAAGCTTCGGTGGATGTATGAGGATCTCTGAATCTTTGGATTTCTGAGTCGTCCCTTCAACAACACATAAACATAGGCAGACATTTCCGCTATTTTATTGTAGCTAGTGGACGGTAAGCGGATATATCCGCCTTCCATTTAAAAACCGTAATTAGCTTTGATTGTTGATGGATTCACTGCTGTTATTATTAGTGCTGCGGATGGTAGCATACATATTCGCTAAAGTTTTATTGTGCTACAGCCGGCGGATATATATGCACAACATATTTGTTGCTATAATATTACAACAAAATTATTTGGTACAAAACTACTATTTATTGCAAACATATATTTAAGTAATATAATAGTGAAAACCGTTTATTTTTTATTTGTACCCTAACCTAAAATTTAAACATCTATTAAGGCGATATAAGGCAGTCCTAGAAGTTTTAATAGGAGTACTATACCATATTCAATCCATACCATACTTCTTACCATATTATGGGATGAACTGGCAAACACTAAAACGAACAAAAATGTTCTGTAATATCCCCCCCCATGTAATAACGCCAGATATTTTACTCAAACCCACCTTAACCCAAAGCTACAATGTTAAGTTAAATTTGTAGCCTAAATATATAGGTATTCATCTCTTGAAGCCTAATTTGTGAACTAAGTACCAGATCTTCTCAAATTAATAACAAGTTCACAAGTTGCAGGCTGATGTGAAAGGAGCAGATTTAAATTTGTTAAACTTAAAAATTAAATCCTGCACTTTAGTTAATATTGTTAATAAACTGGATAACATCTATCTTTTGGCTCGTTCTGATGCAACTGGTTCTACTAACATGTATTAATACAAAGATAATGTGTTAGAAATAGAGTCTAAATGAAAGATGAAGAAATCAGTGTACTCACACAAGGCACTCTGAAAAGTATCTGCTTCGTTTAAGGCCTTCCTTGGAGATTCACTCTTTGCTGCAGGTTTGGGGTACTGCTTGCTGGCTGAGTTGTTCAGATTCGGTTTAAAGTGGGCGATGTTTTCACTCACTGGTCTGTGTGCTCGTTTAGGCACTGGTTTGGAAACCGGAACCTTGCTTGCAGTTGAAGCCACTGGCTCAGCCACATTCTCTATCATCTTAATATTCTCGATGATGTGAGCACTAAACAGATTGATTCAATACTTATTGAAGGTGGATAGAAAAGATAACTTAGGCTAATCATAATCTGAACTACCACACAACTGAAAATAACCAAGTTAGGCCCAGAAAACAACTCATTTCTTACTTGTTACTTGTTACTTGTTGTTTCCGTTCATAGGCCGATGGCGTTGAACAGGTCAAAGTGCTGAATAAGTTTCAGCCACTACAGAATGTGATTGGTAGGGAGAGGAGGGGTCAGAGAGTCACACAGGGGATTACATTGCCTGAAGTGTTTTTTTTTTCAATAATACTCTCCACAGAATAAAAACAGTGCACAATCAAATAATTCTTAAGTGTTACTTTAAATTTGTTGTCGTCAGCAATGGATGAAATGAAGTTAGGCAACATTTGATAAAATTTTAATCCGGTGTAAAGAGGTTTTTTTTCAAAGACCGACAGTCTGTGAAAGGTGGAAAATTTTGATTTGAACCGAGTATTGTGAGTATGATTTCTTTGACATAGATTCATTAATTTTTGATTCCTAATGTATATTACTAACTCGCTTCGCTCGCTGGGGGCTCCGCCCCCAGACCCCTGTGGGGGGCTTCGCCCCCAGGTCCCTATCGTAGTACCTATGGCACATGGTTTAATTACGCTAATAATCCGAGGTCCTATGTATACTCAAAATGTAAAGTAGACTTATTGAGTGAACAAATGTAGGCCTTGCAGTACAATATTAGAGTATATAACAATTTCAAAATCGCTCCGCCCGCCCCCAAGCCCCTGTGGGGGGCTTCGCGCCCAGGTCGCTGTTTGACCACAGTTTAATGCAAATTGTTCCAAATTCTACAACTATTCCAAGGCTTTGATTATTTTTAAGGGTTTAACCATTGACTATGGATACTGAAGTAGACGTTCCATCGATACGGCGCGGTTGTCCGCCTCAAAGGTATACTAAGTCGGTCGGTAACACGTAGTTCCTTTTCCTGCCGCCAGAGTTTGCTGCAGTCGACTATCGCGCGCTCTCTCTCTCGCACTGCCCCCCTGCCCCCTTCACCCCACGACCCTCACCGCTACATACCTATCTTACCCCACCCCCTCACATCACTGGATACAGACACAGACCCGGCCGCCCGCGCCAACCTCGCTTCGTTTCTTCGTTTATTGTAGCGGAGAGCGGTGGTCAGCGCGGCGCGACTCGGTGACGACGCCGACGGTTGCACCTCCTGATTGCTAGTCTAGTATTATTGTGTGATATTTAAAACAGTAGTTTAGCAACGCTTGACATTTAGTGGGAGGATTTTATATAATACCGTTCAAAAAACTGCTTTATATCTACTCAAAATGTAGTTAAAATAATTTCTCCTTACATCATTTAAAGAAAGTATTAACGCGTTTGTAGTCTTTAGTATTTTATGAACAAATGTATTATTATTTCAAAGAGGACTAGAACCAAAATCATCTTTCAAATGTACGGTATGCTAAAAATATGAAATAAATAATCGTTGTTTCACATACTATTATAACTACTGTTCAATTAGCCTAATTTAGGCTAAAATTCAATTCACAAATGCATTATTGTATTGATGATGACAGGTGAAAAATATAAAAAACATACCAGATTTGAAATAAATTTATTTGCCCTCCAAGAGCTTAATCTTTTGGTAAAACCCCCGGTATTTTCGTCCAGGTTGTCTCATTTCCTTTGATTGCTCCTGCAACGTACACTGGAGTTTAGCTATGATCAATTTCTTAATGATAAAAATTCTATGTTCATAGCATTCAAAGCCGCACTTCATCAAGTCATTTTGATATCTGAAGATCGCCTGTTTACATCGGGTTAAAATAAGTTTCCTTATACCTATTTTTTGTATGATGTTTACAATCATTTTGTCAAATATGACCAGCGTGGTATTTGCTGCATAGACCGTCATTTGTGTGGGTGATATCAGCGCCTCGGACGGGACGGCACTCTACGCGCATAAAAATGTTTTTATTTGGAGTACCGTACAAGTATAGTATTTTCATGACAAACTAAATATGAAATTCAAAAAAAAATGCTGGATTTATCCCGTTAACAATTCGCAATCATTTCAATAACATATTTAGTGACGTGGTCTTATTAGAGAAATAGGCACTATATTAATAAAAAATCTGTCCGATACAAACATATTTATTGTAATACTTAATATAATTTTACAGAACAACGTTTTGTAATACAAAATTACAACATTTCGTAATGACATTTAAATCACAAACATGTGTTGTGGACCTCAAATCTAGGTTTCAAAATTCATTCTATTTGATAAGTTCTTTTCCTGTCCTAGTTGACTGTGATACCAATGCTAAGCTTAACTGGTTTGAATTCAAATTTAAATTACATTTTAGTACGCTATGCTCATGTTCTCCAAAAGTAAGACGTAAAGCACAAATCATAGCAAAATCGTTGTGCAAAATCATAGGGTGACTGTGGAACACCAAACCATGGGTTGGCCTCAGTCTTGCCATATTTGGTGATCGTGCTTAAGAGTCTTCATCACCGGAAGTTGCTAGACGCCATCTTGGAGTTTTGTTCCATAAGGCCAATGTTAACTTTGTGCCTCCATTACACCTCACCTGATCGTCACAAACAATTCATTTTGGTGTAAAATTAAAGGTTTCATCGTCATCTAGGGAAATACAATGTCGAATCCCTTAATTTGGGTATCATAGATTCATAATAAATAGTTTAATTTTGAACTGAAACACTGTACACGTTCTCCTTAATTTGTCACAAAATCCAAATTCTACTATTGAATTTCCCTAGAGGACGACGAAACCTTTAATTTTACACCAAAATGAATTGTTTGTGACGATCAGGTGAGGTGTAATGGAGGCACAAAGTTAACATTGGCCTTATGGAACAAAACTTCAAGATGGCGTCTAGCAACTTCCGGTGATGAAGACTCTTAATAAGTCGCTATTGGTCGAATCAATTGGGATGTTGTGGTGAAGAGTACTGGTGTATAAAAACCCTGTGTCGGGAATGTGCCCAGTTAGGCAGAAGACAGTAGATGCAAGCAGTCATGTGAGCGCCGAGTTCGCCGTCGGTACGCCCTTGTGCGGTAATACAAGGTCGCAATTATTCTCTGGTAGGCTCCCCTGGCTCAATATAACACATCATTGGTATTTCATAAGTTTCTCTAAGACACTGTATTAATTATTCTGAATGTTTCTAACTGTTCTGGAATGAATATCGAGTTCCAAAAATTATTTAACTATAATTGGATATGTTCCCTTCATTTGATGTAACTGTTGCCCATAAAAGGTCAGAAAAGCCCCTAATGTAAAAGTAAGGCATATTAAGTTATAGGAAAAATGTAGAGTAAAATTTGTTCGATTTCGGCTAAGTTTAGGCGTAATCCGCCATTTTGTATTTTTTTGATAATAATTAATAATTCAAAAACTCTTCGAGTTTTTTTTTAACTTGGTATAAACTTTAAGTTTCTGGTTTTTAACATTTTCCAAAAATATTTTTTATTAAACATCAAATTTCAAAATGGCGGCCATTTAAATATTTCAAAGTCAAATTCCATGAAAACTAGCAACTGAAACAAAATTTTACAAAACATACAATTTAAAGCATTTTGTAAACCAAATCCAATGACATTTTTACTGTAAAAATCGGTTAATAAACACAAATGTTGTGGCAATTTTTTATAATAAATTTCAAAATGGCGGCCACATAACATTTTCAAAGTCAAATTCCCTAGTGCATTTGACCAAGTCCTTTAAATTTTATGTCTTGTAAAATGTTGTTTTAGTTGCTAGTTTTCCAGGAATTTGACTTTGAAATTTGTATATGGCCGCCATTTTGAAATTTATTATAACAAAATTACCATAAATTTTTTATTTATTAATCGATTTTTACAGTAAAAATGACATTAGATTTGTATTTCAAAGTGCTTTAAATTTTATGTCTTATAAAATGTTGTTTTAGTTGCTATTTTTCATGGAATTTGATTTTGAAATATTTGAATGGCCGCCATTTTGAAATTTGATAAGTTAAATAAAAATTGTTTTTGGAAAATGTTAAAAACCAGAAACTTAAAGTTTATACCAAATTTTAAAAAAATATCTCGAAGGGTTTTTGAATTATTAATTATTTTCAAAAAAATACAAAATGGCGGATTACGAATAACTAATCCGAAATTGCAAAAATGTTACTGTATATTTTCGACTTGTTTTTGTATGTAGAATCCGGTTCTGCATAGTGCGCTACGCATTTTTATGACACCCTGTGTATTAGTTACACCCCAAAACGTGTTCAGGGGTAACGTTAGGAACTTCTATGGTGGTTCCGGGCTTAAGTTTCACCGTGCGAGTCATGCTAATAGTTCACTTTTCCATAGGAAATTCACTAATAATACGAGATCGCACGCAGCACGCTGACGAGAGGGAAGTGAATTTCCGCATTAAAACCTTAAAAGATTAAATAACGGGTTTAAACCAATACTGGTTACATTTTTTTTAAATTGAAAAATTTGTTTTTTTGGCTGTTTTGATGCTCCTGGTTATATTTAAATTCACTAATAGGATGCCAATGTTGTAAATTATAAAGTTAGAAGGAGGTATTATCGGGATAACCGGGATTAGAAGTTGGTAGAGGGGTATGGGGTGTGATAAAACGATATTAAGATAGCCCAGTGTTAAATTCCCATAAGACAACGTACTGTATTTTGGCAATTAACATTGTCTTTAATAACTCGGTAAGTACTTGTGCTAGAATGATGAGGGAGGGTTTAAAATCCTTGGCTTTTTACTTACAATAAGTTAATGTGCAATATGTGTTCGTTTGGGGCTTTTCTGACCCTTTTTTTAGCCCGAAAACTCGAAATTTGAAAACTTAGATCCCCTTAGAGTTTTCAGATTGTTTTGCCCAACGAACTTGTCCAACTGATTATAAAAAGGAATGTCACCACAAAATTTTAAGTAAATCGGTCAAAAACTGCGACCGCTAGAGTTATCTCAAATATAAAGTTTTTAGAGACCCCTCAAAACGTGTTCAGGGGGTCACGTTAGGAACTTTTCTGGTGGTCCCGGGCTTAAGTCTCACCGTGCGGGTCATGCTAATAGTTCACTTTTCCATAGGAAATTCATTAATAATAACGAGCTGCTCCCCCGCAAAAATTTGCGGATACGATCCTTATAACAGCTGTTTATTGAATTAAGAAAAAACACATATGGCATAAACCAAATAAAACTCTACTCCATATGAATAACATGGGAACTTGAACGTCTCGTGGGGCAGAGCCCTCTGGGGCCTAAATCTAAATTATCGCTTCACAGCGACTAAGGACTTGAAATTATCTTTTAAATAAAAAATAATCATAAAAATAGGTTAAGTATTAACTGCAGGAAGTGAGTGAACAAAAAGCCGGATTTTTTAAAAATATGTAGATAATAGGTCTACTACTACTACTAATAATAATAATAATTGTATTTTAAACTTGAGTTGTTTTTTTATAACAGCCCAAGTAAAATTATAATTTTCTTACATCCATACAACAAATTTTCATGTTGCCTATTCCGTTAGTTATCCATGGCAAATCCTTTGTGCGGTGCGGTAAGGCCTGCCAAACGTAAACAGCAGCGATACTAGTTCAAGCCGAGCATACCGGGCCTACAGTCGGTGGGCCAAGTCCAAGCCCAGAGCCCAGAGCGGCCTTGAGTGAGAGCCGTTTCACGCACGCGCGCCACCGCAACGAGCGCGTGGCGGGCATCTTCCAATCGTTCGCGCCAGCAGCGCCACTGCATTGAGCCTTCCTCTGTTGGTACCGCGGGAAGCCAACATGGGCGCTAGAAAACTGCTAGGGACACATTCTATAATGGCGATGGTTTGTCTCCTTCAGTATCTATAGTCAATGGTTTAACCTATAAAATCTAGTCATATGCCTGTTCATGAATTCTACTTGGCATGGAGACGTAGATTGTTAAATGTTAAGCCCCCATGTATTACCTAAGTGCTTGAAAAAATTAATACCATTAACTGATGTATAATGTAGCCTATATAATGCGTCTCTTGAACCTTATAAGGAATACGACCACCGAAAAAAACCTGAAATGCTATGACTTTGGGTAACTACAAGCCTTTTGCAGCTAATATGGCATGATTTATAAGGGATTTTACCCTCGACAGAGCGTAACATAAAAAATATACCCGAAAAATGTGGTTTCTGATTTTGTAGGGGAACCCCCGTTGTAGATCGTCTAGAATACGGTGGTGCTCGCGAGAAGCTTTTATTACAAGAATAATTCAATCACAATTATAAGTTTTGATGCAATGAACTAAGAAATAAATAGTATGAGGCAAAATACAATCCTCCGTGTATCATTTCATGGTAAAGAAATAATTTACATCCGTACAACAAATATATATTTTTAATGTGAAGTTTTCTAATTTAAAAATATTTAAATCATCACAACATAAACATAACAAATATGGTAGCTATAAATAATCCACCTAGTTTTCTGATTAAAAGGCTTCTAGCGTATTTTTTAAGTAAAATCTTTATGAAACTGCTTTTTATACATACGCCATCAAAATGTGTATCTGATTTTGTAGGGGAACCCCCGTTGTAGATCGTCTAGAATACAGTGGCGTTCGCGAGAAGCTTTTATTACAAGAATAATTCAATCACAATTAAGAGTTTTGATGCGATGAACTAAGAAATAAATTACATCCGTACAAAAAATATATGTTTTTTAAATGTGAAGTTTTCTAATTTGAAAATATTTAAATCATCACAACATAAACATAACAAATATTTTAGCTTAGTTCTGTTGTTTATGTTTCCTAAATAACAATGCTTTTAGTCCTTTAAGCGGGCCTAAAATACAATAACATTAAGCAACAAATAATAACATGACATTTTTTTTTCAGGCGTTTAAATTCTTTTACAAAAGGACTGCTGAATCACATAATATTGCAGACCCCACCACGCATCTGCATACAGCTTTTTCTCGTTTTTCCCTATGCTGTTGACTGTACCGTTTGTTAACTTGTATTTTTAAATGGATTAGACTTCCGTCAATAAAAGTTACAACAGTAACATATTATGTTTGTAGCGAATAAAAGTCATCTGTAACATATTTAACCTAATTTATTTAGGGTTTTTCCCACGAATTATGTAAAACAAAAACCAACCAATAGACCAACAAATCTACTTAATGTGCTAATTATTTGGTTTTAGCGTTTTAAATACTTCAAATTCATTAAATTAAAAATAAGTTTGTTTATCTACTGATTCGTGAAGATAATATTCGTGTAGACATGTTTTGTGCAAAATATAAAGCCTGTAAGTACGTTGAAATAGTAGGTTTAGGAAATATTTATGGAGATTTGAGAGTACAAGGAACATGCATGCTAAACCTCTCATTCCTAGCTCTAGTAGAAGTGGCATCTTCTTGAGAAAGCAGATACATCAGCAGACATATTACTACTACTCATCCTAAGAATACGTGGAAATAAAACCAGAAACCAGTAAATAATGCTCTTATAGAAATAATGTAATTCAATCTTCAACAAATGAAATATAGAGTCCCTCAAGGATCTATCTTGGGCCAAATTCAAGTTAGACCTAAATACCCAAAAAATTCGAAGGCTTTATCATACTGTATTAAGGGGTTTAAATAATCAAAACTAGTCATATGCCTGATGCTGAATACTACGTGGCATGGAGACTGTATGTATAACGTAAGTGCTTGTAAAAAAGTAAAACCCTACCCTGATATTGTAATATAAACTTTATAAGACGTTTAATGTATTTGGGTAACTACAAGCCTTCTGCAAAAAATAGAGCATAGTTTATGAGGGTTTTTACCCTTGGCAGAGCGCAAAATTCAAAATATACCCAAAAAACACGAACAAACATAGAAAAGTTCAAAGGCTTTAATTTGTTTGGGCGTTTAAATGGTCAGATATGGGATTCTGACTGCTACTAGTTTTTTAATGTAATTTAATAAGACTGTGTGCCAAATATTAGGCCATTAAGTTCTCCATTAGAGTGGCAAACTATAACCACGAATAAATCTTGAAAAATAGCTGTAAATATGAAAAAAATCTGGCGCTACCCAAGGGTGAAGGGGGCGAGATACTGCAAAAGGTCATAAGAACAAAGTTGTAGATCGTCTAAAATCCGTGGCACGTGGTGGTCTGCTATGTTCGTTAGGACCATCCCTTTGGCTGCTAGAGCTATATTAAGAATACATTACGTGAAGAAGTCAGTAAAGCAGGTTGTTAAGTTATAAAACAATTAGGTTCTTTTAATTTGTTTGAGGGGTTTGAATAGTAAAATATGATAGTTTAACTACCGCTTCTTGAAGATAAATGCGAAGATATTGTGTGCCAAATATTAAGCCTCAAGTACTAAATGTAAGTGATAATAAAACCGTCATACAACCTTGAACAAAATGAAATACAGAGTTCCTCAAGGGTACTTGCCTACAGAATTTTGAAAATATTAGTACCCTCGAGACACAACCTTAGGTTATAACGTAGTAGGGTAACTACCAATTCCTTTAAAATGCGTTAAGAATATATTGATTTAATAGAAAAATAGTTAAATTTGTATTACAGCAAAAGCTGCTTACTACATTATAGTCCCGATAAGATTTGAAATCAAAATAATGCATGTCAACAACGTAGTTTACGTAATTCATAGATTTGTTTTATAACTAATTAAAAATTGTGTTTAAATATTAATCAAAAAACCGGTTACGCATGAAACTGTCATTGCTACACACATTACGTAATCAATTTGACTCTAAGTCATCACCGTAAGATTCAAGAGATTTCGAATCATCAAAAGGGTGGTTAAAACAATGAGTTTTCTTACCAGTGAGAACCTAAAATTATATTTTTCGATGTTAAGGAATAAATAATAGGTTTACGATGCAATTATGAGATCATTAATGAATATTTAATTAAGTTTAAAATTATAAATATTTAATAGGGAAGACATTTATTGTGACTGGATTGTCACAAAACTCTTATACGCAAAAACCCCTGTAGATTTTTGTATACTGCACCGAAAATTTGAAATACATAATAATGCATGTCGGTAACGTAGTCCAACATTCCAATTGAACTGCATACTGAATTACTGACATCAGTTAACCTCAAAAAACGAGAACTAAATTATTTATATTAATTTTTACGGAGTTTCAAATATGAAATTGTAAGTTTTAAAGATTTTCCTGGGGGTTTCAAGGTAAAAGCTACCTGCATGCCAAATTTCAGGATTCTAACTCATATAGAAGTGGTCTAGAATTCGTATACCTCAGTCAGTCAGTCAGTCAGTGAGTTACACATGCGGCTACATTGAGCATTATTGCTAAATGCAGGAAATCGAGAATCGCCCTGATGGAATGAACCTCGTGCAACACAAGAAAAGGTCATTTTCACAAATTAATAAATGAGCAGAACATCCACAATCTTGAATATTCTAAGTAACAATGAACCTATAGTGTAGTTAAAACAAGTAATATTGTTGAAAGCGAGAACCTGTATCAATACTTGGAATATAATTAGAAAACAATGAAGTGTACATTTATTTGAACTTGAACCTGATAAAAACAAAATTACAGAAAAAGTTAGTGTTAAAAAGTAAACATTAGTGAGATAAAAAATTATTTAATAATAATTACATATATTTCTGACAGAAAGACAGTCTCCATCCATGGTCGGTAACAACCTAAAAGCCATTAGTTGACAGTTGCTATATTGGAAGTCAATAAAACCGTTTGTTCATATGTAGATAAATTGGTTTTTCTAAGTGTTTAAGTATTTATATTATTGGAAATGCTAATCTAACTGCTGCTCAATACTGAAAGGTATGATGTCATGATGTTTGCAAAATATTAGGTCAATCAAGAGACAAATAGTAACGTTTTATACATGTGGAAGTCGATAAAGCAGTTTTTGTCAAATGTAGAACTAATGAATCAATTAGGATTTTTAATTGTTTTGAGGTGTTTAAATATTAAAACAGGTTAAATTAACCACTGTTTCGTGAAGGTTAATGTGTAAACATATAATGTACCAAATATCAAGCCTCTAAATACTAAGTGCAAGTAATAGGAAATTAAAAACCACCAAAATAATCGTTGAAATATCCTGAAATTTGAAAAATCTAGCGCTACCTAAGGGTGAAGGGAGCGAGATACGACAAAACGTCATAGGAACAAAGTTGTAGATCTTGTAAAATCCGTGGCACATGGTGGTGTCCGTTTTTCGATAGGTCAATCCGTTCGGCCGCTAGAGCTCAAAAACTGTAATTTTAAAATAGCCTTTTTTGGGGGGGTTTTAACATTTTTTTTAGGGGGCTTAAAATAAAAAAATGACATTTTGGCAATTTTTTTGGGGGTTACAAGCTATAAGCTACCTGCATACAAAATTTCAGGTTTCTAGCTAGTCTAGAAGTTGTCTAGAATTCGTATAAATTACCTCAGTGAGTGAGTGAGTGAGTGAGTGAGTGAGTGAGTGAGTGAGTGAGTGAGTGAGTGAGTGAGTTACACATGCGGCTGTATATATTTTAGACTCATAAAAATATAAGGCAGGAACAGTCAAAATACCTAATCTTATGAAATAACTCTCACAATGCTCCCAAGGAGCGAGCCCAAAGATGACCCTGATGGCCTTTTTTTGCCAGGTAAAAACTTTCCCTATGTGAGTCTTGTACCCTCCCCACAAGGCGATGGAGTACATAATGTGAGACTCCAAAAGACTGAAGTATACAATTCTAGAAACGTTTAAATTGCAGAATTTACATACTCTTCTCAAAACAAACAGCTCTGAGGCAAGCTTTTTTTCTATTTTATCGATTTGGTCGGCCCATGATAAACCATCGTCCAGCCTAACCCCTAGGAAATCAGAAGAGTTGGAAGGATCCAGCATGTCCTCCCCTATAAAGACATTCAGATCATCAATTTCGTTAAACCTCCTCAATTGATGTGTACTTATGCAGAGATACCCTGTCTTTTCGGTGTTTAATTTCAAGGCGTTACTAGAGAAATATTGAGCAAGTGTATTGATTTTTGAAAAAGTGTCAATTTCAAGGTCATGGTCGTTATTGTTCTTGGTAAAAAGAGTGGTATCATCTGCAAAAACAAATAGACTCTCGTCCGACACCATCCCTTTCATATCATTAATATACGTCAGGAACAGTATCGGGCCAAGAATCGATCCCTGAGGCACTCCATTTTTGACCAATTGTTTGCTCGACTGAAATTTTTGAATTTTGAAATTCGATTGATGCTTTAGCTCAGCGAACTGGTAGCGGTCGGTGAGGAAGGAATGTAGCCAGCGATGGACGCATCCTCCCACCCCAAGCCCCGCCAACTTCCCAAGCAAAATTTGGTGGTCGACACAATCGAAAGCTTTGGACAAGTCTGCAAAGCAGCTAATAACAGATTCTCCAGCCTCCATTGCATCGATACACTGATTTACAAAATCAATAAGTGCCAATTTGGTTGATTTGTTTCTTCTGAACCCGTATTGCTTTTTGCATATGAGCTCATTCTCCTCTAAGTAGTGAGTCAGCTGCTCACTCACCACTCGCTCGAAGAGTTTGGAAATGGAAGGTAGGAGCGAGATTGGACGATAGTTCCCCATGATTAACTCATCCCCCTTCTTGAAAAGAGGTTTGACTTTTGCCAGTTTGCATTGTCGTGGAAATACCCCACTGATTAGTGAGGTATTTATAATGTGGGTGAGTGGCTTAATAATTTCAAGCTGACAGATTTTGATTGTTTTCATACTTATGTCATCATACCCTGTGGAAGTTTTGGGTGAGAATTTAGAAATAAATTTGGAAAGATCGGTCTCAGTGATTTTTTTAAAGTTGAAAAAGGAGCAATAATTTACCGGATGCGGAGGGGTGTTTACTGTTGTTACATGATTATAAGTTTTCAGGCTATCGGCAATATTGACGAAGAAGTTATTAAATTTCACAAGTTGCAATGGGATTCTTAATTATTTCCCCATCTACTTCCAAAACTAAATTTTTTACTAAGGTGGGGCCTCTTTTTTTCTTTTTTTTTACATTTCAGGCCTCTTTGTCATAACAGCTAGAACCTAGATTACACAGTGAATAGGGAACCTGAACTCAAGTTGAGTAGGAACTAAAACAGCATTGAACTACCGGACAGAAAAGGTGCTTGCACTCACGATGATTAGAAACTGGCAGAATGACACTGACACTGCTTGTTGTTGTTGTTTGTTTGTTTTAGGGGGGATTAGGAGGCCCTGGCATAGCCGGCTAGGCACGTCTCCCTTGGGATATTGTACAGCCACCGGAAAGAGGGAAAAGAGGGATGGGAAAGGTGGTAGGATGGGGTCAGTCTGCCTCACTCCAGAAAGGGAGAGAGAGCCCTACCTAGCTCCCGGGCTTTGTGGGTGACAGCACCCCAGGACGATTCGCCCTCTAACCCGACGTCCCCCTAAGTCCACCAGACAGGGATCGCCATCGCACAGAGCCTCCAACCTCTCAGGGATCGGGTGGCCCTAGGACGATTCGACCCCCAGCCCGGCAGACCGAAGACCGTCGGGAAAGGGCCCTTCCTCCCACGCACCCGTCCCAGGCTGCAAGGAATATCCACTACAGACTGCAAGGACTAGACTGGGTATCCAGGCTCAACTGGGAGTCAAGCCCCCAGAAGAGACAACGAGGAACCAAGGTTAGTAAGTTGTCACACTGGATAGCCAAAAGACTTATCAATACTGTGGCAGCTTCATTTTGCTGTACCCAATGTCGACCTCTGTATAGATCAGTCAGAGAGCCGTCGAGGGCCCTGACACTGCTTACAAGTGCCCAATAAGTTGTCCAGTAATGAAAAAGTTGAGAAAAACCAGTAACATATCAGCACAATGAGTTTGTTAATAGGCATACCTAATTAAGAAATGGGAAGATTTTAGGTGCGACTTAACAAGAACTATAGAAATATTAAATAAAGCTAGGTTTTCCTAGCCCCGCATTTTCTGTGGAGCACACTGCGGAGTAAGCTATACCCAACAACATGTAATTAATGGGAGCGTTTTCCTCCTACACCACTATGAGGCGTGCACTGTGCCCAGTGAAACAGAACGACTCCTATGAGAGCAGTCTTGTGCGGAGTGCAACAGACGTTATTTCTAACATAATAAATGTAGTTTTTTAGCAGCATTTTAAACGTAATTTACTCATGAAGCAGTGTAATTTATAACTAAGTAGGCACTTGATAACAGTGTTGTAAAAATATTCATTTAGGCTACCAATCGATGCGTCAAAATTCCTATTATTATTAATAATACTACTAACCGGTATCATTGACTATAAATACTGAAGCAGACTTCTCATTGCCATTGTAAAATGTGTCTCTAGTTTTGTGTATGCCAGAATTGAAAGAGGTCGTAGTTTACAATAATCACCAACAGAGCATACTGTTGTCAACTATTACTTATCCTCTCAAGGAGGGGATAATACAACAGTTGGTGTGCCAGGAACCAAACATAAGTTGATTATCACTTGCTTTCTGGGGTGGAGATATTTTAAAAGTTAACGTAAATAAATAAAATAAAAAGTTGACAGCAGCACAATCTGTCAGTGACCCAATCAAACTACTTCAATTTTAAATTCTAGCATATACTAAAAGTGGGACAGCTGGGCCATATGGATGGGATGTCTCCTTCAGTATTTATAGTCAATGCCGGTATCCAGTTCTCCTTTCGAGGATCTCGCATCTCGCAAACATAAAGTGCAATTCAGTGTAAAGTTCAAATCAAATCAAATCTCTTAATTGTCGTATAAGAACAATGCTTATACTGCATGGGCAAGGTCAAATGGTCTTGCTTTCTAAATTGTTCCTATTCATTAACACACTCAGGAATACCACAATAAGTCAACAACCATACCGGGACTCTCTATTCAAACATTAAAGGGGATCAGCACAGTGACAGTGCAGTAGGATAGAGACCTATGTTCGCTCCAAACACCAAACACCAACAACAAAATGCTGAAAAATACATAAATACGAGCTGCGCAGTGCGGAGCTAGGAAAACACAACTGCGTAGCGCACTGATAGCAAGGAGAGCATTATGTAATGTGCAGTGTGCTCCACACAAAATGCGGAGCTAGGCAAACCTAGCTCTTAAAGGCAAGAATTAGGTGCCCTGAACTAAACATGGACAGCTAAATTTAACAAACCTTAACTATCTACAGTCTTATAAAATTATAGGCTATGATACATTTTTGCCGATTTTAACACACTTTCCTTACAAGTACTGCATTCTTCTTGCTTGATAATACCTGCAGTAGGCTGAGTAGTTATGAGCTCTTGAGATGGATTAGCAAGTTTGTATGAGGAGTTTGTCCTTGTTTATTAGAAATAGCAGCGTTATTAATTGCACAACTCACCTATTTGCACACCTGTTCCAGGAAAAGAGTAAGAAGGTATGTATACAACCCCTGTCCACCTCACATATATCCCTGATCTGACGTGCATGTAAGCCTGGTAAACGTTCTCGATCAGACAATTTATTCAATTAGAATAGCAAAGACAGTTCAGCACTGACCGACTATTTCCCCTCCCCTTACATATTTCATATCAAAGGTAACCTAGTTAATGTGATAAGCCACAGTTTCAGTTTGGGTTTCAATTCCTAACTTAGTGCAGATTGCCCTAGTTGGGTTATAGAGAAAATATGTTATCCCTACCTAGGATTAAGTGAGAAGAATGAAATGGCATATTTCTAAAAGAGGTCTATTTTTCATAAGCGGCCACCAACTAATCGGATGCGAAATACCGATCTTAAACATTCGATACATCAAATCACACATTTAATCGATCTTTAACCTAAATTAAACAAACACCCAAACATTCGAGTCCTCATAGTATATGTTGAAACAGTCTCTGAAAACTGAGATTAAGATTAAGAGCAATGATGTCAGTTACAAATATATTTTAATGAAACATTTAACAAGTAACAAGTAAACTAAAACTAAAATTTTAAAATACAAATAATAAAGAAACGAATAACCAAGCTGAAACTTAGTTACCGGTATCTTTGCCAGGGTTCCGTTCATTTAATTTATGGAAGCAGCCCATAAAGTTTACCCTGACAAAGATAACTTACCGGTAAGTTTCAGCGTAGTTATACGTTTCTTTATTATTTTTTTTAAATTGTAGTTTTTGTTTGTTTGTTATTTGTTAAATGTTTCTTTAAAATATATTTGTAACTGGCATCACATATTATTATTGAAGATCCGGTATGCAATTTGTTTAGGTATTTTAGATTATGACATTAATATAAATATTGAGTGAATAATTTTTGATATGTAAAATGTAATTCAAAATATCGAGTGTTCCGATTTGATATAGGCCCTATCGAATGTTCAAGATTTATATATCGCATCCGATTAGTTGGTGGCCGCTTATGAAACTGTACCCTTAAATTGCAAATATCAATAGATAAATTAGGTTAACCTATGCCCTAAATGTTGTAGGGCCTCCAAAACGGCTAAACATACATGATTGTGAAGCCTAGGCCTAATAACTTACCTTAGTGCTATGTGAGGCTCTGAACAAGGAACTCCATTTTTAAAAGGTTTTGATAAACGGATGGTTTGATTGTCAGGATTAACTTCTGACACTAAACCTTGATATACACCAAGTCCATTAACGCAAGTTATTGAAACTGTACAACCGTTCCACTTGCTGGCCATTATGAAATGTTAAACTTAACCTAACCTACTTTAGATAAACATGAAAAGTTTTACTTTCTCCACAGTTTAAGCAACAATTTGGAACCGTGTAAGTTAAAGCCTTACGAATTGATTTGCAAGGTTATACAAAAATTTCCTTGTCAACATTTTAAGTGTTTAGTATTATTTATAAATGTAAAAATAAACAAATAACTATTAAGAGAACAAAGGTTACAGGTTACAGTAAGGAATGGAGAATACTAGAATACAGACAGACGCAGACCGCACACCACACGACCGCAGACGACGAAGTTTTTCTCTTCTTAGCCGCCAATTTGTCTGGCTTTAGAAATATACAACATGAAGCCTAAGTGACAAAAATCCCACTGAGCTCTAAAAATATCTTAGCTCTGCGGTATGAGAAGATGGTTAATAAATTTGAGCAATTAGTGATGTGAAATAGATAAATTTTATTAAATTGGGAAGGAATTGATTAAATTCTTAGTTGATTTTTAATCACACAACTATTGTAATTTCTTACAAATAGTTACAAGCTAAAATCAATTACAATTTATCAATATGTCAACGTATCAAATATACGCTGTGATATAAACAATCTTATTTTGATTGTATTCTATTACTTATTCTGTACTACTGTATTGACTTAGCCAATAGTATAATGTAACAATCTGGGCAAATAAATGTCAAATTTACTTATATATTTTATGAAATACCTATTTTCAGAACATGTTTCATTTATCCTAAACTAATATAAATTAAATTAACCATTTATCTATGCGCTAAATACTAAGTAATCATATTCTATGACAGTTATAGTATTTCTTACTATACATTCCATCACCATATTTCTTACATTTACTAACGGAGTAGTCTGTACCTTACATAAATTGATGAGGATTTTTATTCTCAAAACAGTGGAGATCGGAGAAGAGGCCCAAGGTCCATACATACTTTGTACAGGTTTTCTAGTTAACCGGAAGAGACCTCGTAAAAACAGCTGGAAGGTCACGTGATCACCAAGTAAGTTATTAGATTTATGTGTTGATTATGAATTTTACTTATGTTAAATAATAATATTATCATTACTTAAGTTGTTGATTTATGAATCAGCTGGACGCCCTCGTAAGACATCTTTGCTGCGAACATTACTCTTATGTAAATAAGAACACCTGGTCTGAAAGCTCTACGAACCTTGGAAGAGGCCCACCCTGGTGCCCGTGAAAGCTGTGCGTGTTACTGTAGCAAGGTCCATACACACTTTGTAAAGGTTTGCGCAGTCGATTTATTTAAGGTTTTATAGTTAACCAGAAGAGACCTCGTAAAAACAGCTGTAAGGTCACGTGATAACCAATCCAATCTGCTGTGTTGCTGGAAACACGATATTTATCGTACGAGTACCATATATCATTGACTATATACATGAGTCGTGTATACAGTCAATGACCATATTTTCCTCATCATTGTAATTAAAATAAACATTGTTTAACTAATTGCATAATGTTATCCAGCTGTTATTTTATGAAACTAATTATTGTTTTGAGTTATTTGTACTATTATTAGAATAATGGATCATGGGTTTAAACTTTCTTTCTGCATATCCAGTGACAATTTAAAAATATCTGTACAATTATATTATCCCCTGTAAGGTTGCCAGTGGCGTAGGTACAGAAGGGGGGATCAGGTGGATATATCCCCCCCCCCGTTGAAACTTGGAAAAATACAAATTTATATCCTCCCGGAATCAAGCTTATACCTTTTGATTAAAAAGAAATGCTGTTACTGAAAAACAAAAAAATGTGTGCAATACCTCCAAAATAACTTATTTATATATTACAAATATTGTTCGCGTACAATAAATAGTAGCAAATGAACTGCACCGGCACACGGCACGGTATTTGCGCATTGTGTATTTGGGACGTAAGTCACCAAACAGTCTACCCTTACCCCCTAGCAGCCAGTTCGTCAACTAGCTTTCTCGACACTGATCTTGACCTTGACGTCTAGACGGTCTTAGTGATGTGCTTAACTGCATATGTGTAATTTAATTAACTGCAGGGAGCCATAAATCTTCATAGTGATTTTCAGCGTTCTATAACCGGAAGTATACGTAAAAGTCAACGATATTTCCGACGAAATAAAGCCAAAGAGTTGTAAATAATAGAGGTTAGAGTGAACAGGGAAATAAGGGTTTAGCTTATTTGGCAATCGTTGCATGATGATGAAGTTGCAAACGTAAATACATTTTCGTTCACAGATAGGATTTCAACACAAAATTTGTGCTATTCAACGCATTTTTGGTGACAATTTCTAAAAGGGGAGATTTTTAATTTTTCAAGGAAATTCCTCGGACCTATATTTTTACCTTAAAACTCCGGTGATCTCTTGGGAAATCTAGTGACTTGGCAACTCTAGCTTAACGATTACTTTCCAGCTTTCCAGTACTGATTACAACTGATACAAGTATTTTTTAGTCCTGTTACAAATACGATTACTTTGTATCAATGGTCTATGTCTTGGATGTGTAGCCCTATATCAATAATTAAGAATGTAAGGGACACGTCAATGATGTCTTCAACTTTGTATACCGGTATCCGCTATGGTCACGAACACAGTTGTTGTTTTGTATTCCCTAATAAGATACCCCCCCTTGACAAAGGTCTATATCTACGCCACTGAGGTTGGCAACATGTTATGTTGTTGATTTATGCATCAGCTGGACGCCCTCGTAAGACATATTGCTTCCTGCTTGCTAACATTACTCTTATGCAAATTATCATACCTGTACTGAAAGCTCTACAAACCGTGGTCCTGTAGCAGCATCCTCCGGCGGCACAACGTATTTGATAAGTTCCGAGATTCACCATGCCTCAACTTTCGCCTGACCAGTAGTGAAGTTTACAAAATTTAAGCTAGAATACCAGTTCATTCATGGTCACTCTTGACAGTTTTCAAAATTAAACACAAGATTACTAATATATATATATAATATTTATATTATATATGACTAAATGACTATCTAATAATAAAACTGCAATTAATTTTAGTTTCGTTTCAAAGAGTAGATATCTCAATTGTTGGCAATGGAAATTCCGTCCGGCCAGGTATTTTTGGACTATATCTGGACAATGTTGCACCGGGGACAGGTTGCAGGCCGTTTCCATCAAATGGGAGTCATGTGACGGTAACATGCCTGGGGCAAAACTGTCTGGGACAGGTTTTTATAGAGTCCGCTCTTGCGACGAAACCAGCCCCCAGAGGTGTTTCCATTCTGACAACTCGCGATAACTTGTAGCCGTCTCTTGCGAAGACTCATGTTGTGATACGAATTCGTCCGAATGGAAACGGGGCTTAGGCCTAACACCAACTGGTAGCGTAGTGGTTGGAGCGCCTTCTTCACAAACTGAGGTCGGCAGATCGGTCCTGAGCAAAATCTAATGCTTTTGTAAAGGTTCCATATTGGACCCAGCTAGCTGTCTTTGGTCATTGGGCTGTTAATAATGATCTAGACAATAGAATCAGCCGGTATTATATCATACTACGTTCCTACCATTTCATTGGGAGCTCCAAGTTCAAATTAGCGTTGCAAATAAGGGCTGACAATAGCATATTTGTCGGCAGTTACTAATACAGTAAAAGGAAATACCCCTGTCGCAGCAAACCTGCATACTCAGCGAATTTCCAATGGAGATATAAATGTCTTAATACTACATCAAGCCACTTACTGTACCAAGTTTCATAAAAATATATTCACAAATAAGCAATATATACAATGTTAATTATTCTCCATAAGAATAACATTGGGGCTGAGTACGCAGGTTTGCTGCAACAAGGAATACCAAAAATGGGTTGTTATGCTAATATCAATGTAACTCAACTAGGTGAAGTCGTATATCGGTTTTTAATAATTTATGTTCATAATTAAGGGAGAAAAAGCATTTAATTATTCTCCATAAGAATAACATGGGGCTGAGTACGCAGGTTGGCTGCAACGGGAGTCTTTGGTAAAAAATTGTTTTTTTGAGCAAATATCAATAGACCACAACCAGATGAAGCCTTATACCAAGTTTCGTCAGCATACTTTCATAAATAAGCGAGATATAACATTTTTCTTTTCCTTCATAAGAATAACATTAGACAACGTACTGTCTTTAGCACTTTCAATATCTCGGTAACCAATTGATGTAGAGGAATGATCAAAACACCAAATTGTGTATTTTTTAAGCTGAATCCAATGGCAAAATCTAAAATTTGACTATTTCAAAAATTATATGTAAAAATTCAAAAACCCCATTTTTGGGGTACAAACCCCCCCAAAATACCCCTTTGGATGGAGTGATTTGGCTGGTTTTCGAACTTAAAGTCATAAATGTTGCTTTACACGTTTATACCAAGTTTCATGAAAATCGAATCATTTTTACGAGAGTTATCGTGCTCACGGACACACACACACACACACACACACACACACACACACACACATATATATATACATATATATATATATATATATATATATATATATATATATATATATATATATATATATATATACAGTATATATACTGTATATATACAGTTTCGAACGAATGGTGTTTTTGGGATCTGGGGACCTCAAAACGAAAAGTTATAATGGTCCCAGGCCTAGGTCTTACCATGCCGACTACGGTAATAGCTTCTTCCCTATAGGGGAAATTCGCTAAAAACTGGAACGAAAGTACGGACAAGGTTGCATAGGTACTTGGGCTTGGCGCTCCCTATGATATGGCATATCACTCATTCTACTCTCATAATTCATTCATATTCGCCTTAAAATATGCCTTAGTTGCGTAGGGGTCTGAGGTAATTAACTGAGGCTAGCAATTATTGTTTTCCCCAGTAAAACACGTACTGTCACTCGTCCTTATGTTTAAAATCGTGATTTTATTCAAAATTTTTGCTGGATACAAAAATGTCTTTTAAAATAACTTTGTCGAGTACGCCTTCGATATTTTATAAGCTATCTATATCGTCCAAACGATAGTAAAACATTAATTTAATTTGTGTTTACCTCATAAACTCTCTTTAGGAAATGCGTTTATTGTTGAGAGTGTAATCAGTTTATTTATTTATTAAAAATAACCTTGAAACTGAAGATTAAACTTCTTCTAAATTTAATATTTACATGAATGGTTTGTTTATTTAAAATAAATTATTAATTTACTTTCAGATAATTATGAACAGGCGTATTCAGACGTTATAGTCTGAGGCCTGAGGGCTCAAGGGCTTTACCCTAACCATTTCTCTATGGTTGGTATTCTTCTAAGTTTATATATGTTGGTCTGATTGAACATTTTTTTTATTCGATTAAATAAGTAATCAAACATGGACATCTGTAAAAACATGTTTTTAATTAGATAATTTCCAATAATAATCTCTCAGTTCAGTATGGTTGTACTAGGGTGTTTAAATGTTATAACTTAATGTTTGTTCTACACATTTATTCTTTGACTTCACACTTAACAGATTTTCTGATGCGAGATCACGACATTTGCGGAGTATATTTGTAAATCATAATTAGTATTCCTAATCAATGAAATATCGGTTGTATTTATCTTAAGAGTCTCGAACGACAACGATGTTATTAACTAAATATTTATTTAAAACAATAGTGTACAAGTAATGCAGTGTTTATAGTAGCGAACTATAATTATTTAGGTGATACAATTTAAATATAAGAATAAGTCGTCTAGTCGCCACCTCATTATAATTATAATAAACGGTATCAGGAAACTGACACATACTTTCTCCCTTTTAGCCAAACTTTAATGACAAAAATATTTGTTATTTACTAAATATAGAATATGAAGTATAGATAAATGTACAGAAAATTGTCTAAAATAGTTGTTTTCAGAAATATCCACCCAAATTGCTTTTTTGGAGGCACTATAGAGTCCGTTGCTACACACAGTAGTTTTGAGAGGGGAAATGCCCCCTTGCCCCCCCCAGGGTTAAATAGCAACACATTTCGAACATCATCTGTTGGTCAATGCTAACTTGACCTGCATATCAAATGAAATTGATCAGTAAATAAGAGAGAAATAGTTATTTTTGTATTCCCCATAAGTAGTAGGGAAAGGGGACTTCTGGCTCACTTGATTGATGGCTTCCGGTCACGTGACCGGAAGCGCTGCGTCATGAAAGACGTCATCTGAGGCTGAGCCAGTGACGTAGGCGGTTTTGTGACGAAATGAGTAAAAGTTCAAAGTTCAAGGTCACGGTGAAGTTTTTTAAAAAAAATCTACCTCGCACTCGTAAAACGATTGTGATTCGATAGTTAATCGATAATAAATATCGAATGAAACAATCGAATGAAGCAATCGAATGATACGAGTGCGAGGTAGTACAATTACAAATATTACTTTATTTTATTTACAATAAGTTATGTTTACAATAATTCATGTTTACAATAGTTCCCCGTTGTTGGTTGTCATCGATGTTGTTGATCCGGACGAGTTGCGGCCATCACTTTGCTTTCTGATGAAAGACGGTAGATACTTCGATCCCTGCGCAGAGTCCATGTTGTTTTTTGATGCGTAAAGTTCCAAAGATAAATCGTAACCGGACGCAATAAGAAGTCTTAACTCTTCACTAAACACCTCGAGGTCTTGGAAAGTCGCAAGATGAATAGAGTCATAATGAATACACCTAATTTTAATGGACATTTTAATATAATGTTTTACGTTTGTGGAGAGCACTCGATGTTCACCAGTCGAGAGCCGGAGGTGTACTGACTATTCGCTAGCTAACGTTCTGATATGAAACGAAATGGTGGGGGTAAAAGTGTGGTGGGGCGGAGAAGATGGCGGACAGCAGATGGCAGGCGGCAGGTGGCAGGTGGCAGCTGGTGCGAGGCAGATCGTTGCTACTACATTCGCCGCCACAGTAATGCAATCCTTCGGCGTAATTCTTGTATTTTATCTTGTCGGTTCATTTGATACGTTTTACATCTACATATGCAATAGCTGAAACACTTGCACTTACGACAAGCTTTCCCGTCAACTTGATCGCCTGGTATTTTAAAACATTGTAACTCGCAACAATATGTCTTCAAATTGTTATCGAAAAATAAATTGTTTATAGGTGGCACCGACATGTTAGCTGCAGCGTGTGTTAGACAAGACTGAGACTAACTTCACTGCTCCCTCTCTTTTATACCTCTTCATAAGTTAACCCTGAATGAAAGTTCAAGGTCATCCATTTGAATTTTAAAAAAAAGCAACACAGCAGTATATAAAATAATATACTGCTGTGTTGCTGTTTTCTTTATTTTTTTTTATATTATTTTTTTATATTTTTTCTTTTCTTTATTAAACAAACATCTTACAATACAATAAACTTAAGTTTAACATTGATGACTAGAAATACAAACAATAAAATACAAACAGAGAAATACAAACAGAGACATTATGTACAAGGATGCATGATTTGCAGAGTGAGTTCCGTTGAGTTGTTGCCGCTTACACCGTGTGATACCAAATACAACGTCCCCGGTTGAATATCTCGCAAATCTTCATTCTGTAGCAGTTGAACAAATCGTTTTGGAAGAAATACTTGAAACTTCGGCTCATCTCCTGAAGTTAAAGGTGCTTCGCTCAATGAAACTAGAATTGCTTCTCCATGTGTGGTTTCCACTTTCTTGATGTTATGAATAATGTAGTGTTTTTGTTCTTTTAATTCTGAACACTTTTTAGTTAGCAGAAGGTCGGATTTTGAATGAGTGTTGAATTGATCAACCAGTGTTTGTAGAAACTGTTGTGATGCCATCTTCGTCAGTGGTGGTTGCGATGTCTTCTGTGATGTTGCCTCTTCGGAGTCTCGAATAATACTCGTGCCGGAGCGGTGTTGGCTCCTCGTATTTATAGGCCCCGCTACCCCCACCACATTCCGGTTCTTTGCTACCCCCACCACATTTCTGCGTTTGTTCCAAGTAAGCAGCCAAACGATATGCGTTGTGCAATGCGCAGTTTAATTGTCCGTGTTTAGGATCTTTTGCAGCAACACAAATATTACCGAGATTAATGTTAAAGTCCTTACCGATGGTTATATCGAAAACATCACCGTGCGTGTACTTTTGTATCCAGTTCCTTTTTTCTAATCCTCTTGTGTATATATGTGAATATTGTTTGCAAAAGTTAAACATAATACTGTGAAGATTACTGTAGCTTATAAATCCTTCATACCAATGTATGTGATGAAAGTAGTTTGTTATCCATTTGTTTGTACTTTTTGCTTTGGCGTTAAGGTTGTTAAAAGAAAAAGGAGCTTCAAACGTGAATGGGTAAACTACAAATGTAAGCAAGTCTAAAATTACTAATTCCTTGATAATAAACCTATCATCATTATTTCGAAATGCTTGAAATTCTATTACACAAGGCTTTACACTCACTTCTTCATCCCCTCCGCTCATCATGGCACCTAGCGATCAACTAAACTGTTTTCCACACCACGGTAGGTTAAATACCAGGCCGTACAGTTGCAGGCGCGTTGGTGTATATTTAACGTGGGCACCGTCCCCAATAGGCCTACCCCACGTGTGTTCTTCTTTACTAAGTCAAACTTTAGTCTTTTTTAACTTCTTCTTCTTGTGTTTCGTTTTCTTCTTCTTCTTGTTTCTCCGTTTCTTCTTCCTGTGTTGTTTCTTCTGTAGCTTCTGTAGCGATTTCTACAAGTGGTTCAAAATCCTTTAACTTTCTCCACATGCAAACTTCATGAGGTATTCTATTAAAAATAGATGTATCCACAGGTACGTACACAATGGTGCTATCAGGTTGTTTTTCCAAAGTATCGACCAAATATTCTTTAATAATAGCGCTTGCAAATACCAACTGTCTCATGTACCTTGTAATAGGTTCTGTTGCGTAGTTTAAAACGTAGAATTCTTCACGTGACAGTAGAATCTTATTTTCATGTTGAGTCAAGTCTCTAATTCGCACTTGTAGTTGTCCACGATGTTTAACAATATCGATTTCATTGTCACAATCCAAAAGTCGAATATGTGTTTTCCTTCCACACAAACTGTTAGTTAAATAACATTCTATTAAATGTACATGTTTCAAAAATGACTCCCAAGCATTTTGCGAAAATAAAACCTTTTTTGTTCCATGGTGTAGTATTACTGTAGGGGAATAATCCAATGACTTCATCAATCCAACTGATACACTTTTACTGATGCATGCTGAGATGGGGTAAAAGATTCGCAAAAAAACTTCAGTTAAAATGTGAGGAGGAATATTTTCTTCAACTTTCTTCTTCCTCTTTGGTACTACCTTTGATGGGTCTGCATTACTTTCCTCCTCTCTATCTCTTTTACCAAACTTTAAAAATGCAGTTATTTCCTTGATGATTTCTTCTTCACTAGTATTATCACGTTCCAATAACGGTGCTACCTCTGCATCACCTTGTACAACAGATGGAGAACTCATTTTGTAGAAGATGTTGCCCATGCGACGATAGACGATCAACTGAAGACCTGCATTGTTGCTCCGCTATTTATAGGTTAGCGACAGTGGCGGTGCCGGTGGTGGTACAACGTTTTACAATACCGTCTTTACGATACCAGTCAACGGTGTGTATGTAACAATTTTATCGTGCAAAATTAAACAATACGCAGATGTATTTGCAGGTACGTTTTCTTGAAATTCCATTTCTATTTTTATATCAACACTAGACGATTTTACAGATTCGTTTTGTTTGGAGCAATCAATTACAACAATCGGACCTTTCGATTCAAACTGTACGGGAGATAGTAGAGGTGTGTTTGTTTTGCCGTAATATGAATTTTGGAACCTAGCGTACATATCGTATAAAACACTGTACCTTTTTTTATCAAAAGAGATATTAAAGTTGTCGTAGGGAAAGAATTGTGAATTCAGGAACACTTTACAGTTTGTTAATTTACAATGGTCAAATTCACCAGCATTTTCAGTTAATATACTTTTTTTCTTTGTTTGTAATCCAAAGATTACATATCTCGCTTTTTCCAAATGAGTAGAAGTTTTTACAGTCCATGTATGCCGTTGTGTTGAAGGTAAAACGGGGTATTCATGAAACTCCCAGCTTCTGAATGGCATTACAATGTCTCGATCTGATTTTAACTTTCTTAATAATGTAATCCTGTGTTCATCATTTAGTCGCACATGTGGTACTCTCCAAACAATCTTGTCTAATGTTAGTTTCCAGTCTAAATTGGCTTCAGTTGTTCCAGCAGATGCTTTAATAATATCATTATCGTTTGATGACCTTAATAAAACTAGTTCTTGTTTTACATTTATTATTATTCTTCTGTAATCTTCAGCAAATCCTAAAAGTAATCTTAAAGGTACGTAAAAATCAAAGTTTCCCGAAGCGTCAGGAGTAATTATACTTTTGTCTGGTGCAACCCATCCTGCAACAGCTAACAGATTCATCTCATTTGGTGTTAAAGACGCTAATCCTTTTAATGTACTGGAAATTCCAACCTTTTTTGTTGAATCGACTGTAACTCCTGAAATTTCATATCTAATCTCGTCAAACAAAAATGCCATAGGATTATTTATGAACGGAACAGTGGTTCCAACAGTACCGTCAGCTTTTGTTACTTTTCCTTCAATATATAAATAACTTTCGCATGGAAGAGTATAAATGTCTTGTTGTTGTATAGGAATCCTAATTTCATCGTTATTGTTTAATTTGGACGAAGCGTAAGGGTTGTGCGTGTGATATTCCTTTTCCCATAAGGTCTCGTCGAATGTTGGGCCCTGCGCTATATCCAGTATATCCATTGTTAATGACCTTTAATCCAATTTCTTCTAGAAAACGAATGTTGTCACTTGTTAATCCTTCTACAGCTGATGAGCTACTGACCTCTTTGCTGGTTGGCTCTCTCTTTTTAAATGATAACCCCATTATCTAAGCGGATGATTTTATATGTATTCTTACAGTAATAGCTTCTCCTCGAAAGTCAATAAGGTTTCCGTCTTGATCCACTATGTTCAGCACGATGTCTGAAATGAAACTGGTGTTTAACGGTAGGTACACAAGGTTTTGAGGCTTTTCTACTATCTTGAAACCCGGTGCGACTGATGGGTAGAATGTGTGTAATATATGCCGATTTTCTCCATCTCTGTAGGATCCTTGTATAATGTTACATGTAATGTCTATGCTGTTTACTTTGATGATCGTCACAGTTCTATTCCCAGAATGAGTTGTATTAGGTTCTAATACCTTTGTTTCCTTAGAAAACCCCAATAAACTACCAATTGAACGTTCTTGGCCAAAATCAATATAATACTTAGAAGTAATTTCGGCTTTCATTGTATTGTTATTGCCTTTTATCGTTATATTTTCTTTTCCCATATGTTTTTGTATAACTTCATTTATATTATCAATTTCATAAGCTCCTGTTGGTAAACTGAATTCTTCCAAAGCTGAATATTTTCCTTTATTATCTTTTGTCTTGTAATAATGTATTTTGTTATTAATTCCTTCACTAACGTTTGGAATAGAGTTATATGTTGTTAAATCCAATAATGCGGCTTCCCATAGTCTTCCTTTTTGCAAACGTAGCGCTGGAAACAGAATACTGCGCAAAGTACATGAGTTACCGGTTAATGACACTGTATACGAAGACATCTTAAAGTTGACTAACACTTTTAGCTAAAAAGTCTAAACATAAATGACCGCAAATGGATGTATCATCAGGTTGTTTTCTTGTATAATTGTAAAAAACATTTTCTGCCGCACGAAAGTATTGTTGAAGTTCTTTCGGTGGTGGAAGGTTTCCAAAACTGTCGAAATAATAAATCGTTTCACCAAGTTTCTTGTAACACACCCAATGAGTGCCTAATCCTTCACTATTATCCAAATTTACTATACCAGTCTCATTTTTCCACATTTTAACCGGTAATTCATCTTTCATAAATACTCCTCTAAAAAATGGGATTTTCAAACAAGAAGCATATGTAATCAGTTCTTCATTGGTTAATTCTTTGTTTTTAATTATTAATTGCTCTTTCTTATTTAATACACACGATACGGTCTTAGGTATAGTCCTCCTCCCTTTTTTATCATTGACCATATTGTTGGTTTCTTTTTACCTTTACCACTAGTAGATGGACGTTTTCTTCTGATATTACCTCCTTGTTTCTTAGCGGGTCTTTTCCCACGCCTTCTTCTCTTTCCTCCTCCAAACGTAGTTTTTGCTTTCATTGCTGCTGTTACTGCTAAAGACGCTGCTTTTTCACCAATACTCGCGTCACTAGATTTTACTCTTTGCCAAGCTTTCTCAGAAAGTGCTCTATCTGCTATTGATCTATTTTTTGTATCACCAAATTTGGAATACGCTATATCGTGCTGTTTACAAGCCTGATCAAGCTTATTTATTCCAGGATCTCCTCTAGCAAGCCGTTTCTCTAATTTGGTTCCAGGACCACAATATTGATATCCTCCAGGTAAATGTAATTCCACAGGTAATAAATCAATCGCCTTGTTAACTATAGCTCCAACCGGTTTACTTAATAGAGAAAATGCTGTTGATGCTATTCCCCTTCCTCTCTGTAATCTCTCTCGATTATGACTGATGCGTTTAGCCCTCGGCATGACTATTTATAGCCAAACTTACAATCAGTAGGTGCACTCTATAAATGTTTTACAATGAATGTAATATTAGTCTTGGCTTCTTGTATTATATATACTGTTTAAAATCCATTTATTATATAGAAATGGATTAATTAATTAAATGTAGACATAATAAATAAAAGTAGTAAAAATAGAAATAAGGTGTAATTGAAGATGTTTCAAATGTTTCTCCGCTGGTGATGGTATCGTTGTTTTCGGTAAAATGAATAAAATCTAAATAGTTGTCATGTTCCCTTAGAAACTTGCCACTTAATCGTTGGTAATTAAATAACACATTCCAGTCTAGTTTATCTTTAAAATTGTCAATGTAATTTTCAGAGAGATTTTGATATTTACTTATTACTTCCCAACAGTTATTAAAATTTGATGTCATCTCTACAAGGAAGTTTTCTGAAAACTGTTGTCTTTGTAAAATATGAATCCAGTTAACTCTGTGAAAATAAATTCTTAACATAGTCATTGTGAAGAGGTAGTGTATGGAAAGTTGTTCCCAATCCATATATCTATCAAACCGTTGAACAAAACCATCTGTCAGCACTCCTTGGGGAAATCTCGGCTCTTGAGATATTAAACTCCACGCAGTAATATTGGATTCCATCATCCTCTCTGTATCATCTCTCGAATATAACTGATGCTTTATCCCTTATCATGGGTATTTAAATTCTTTTTTCTGTTATATAATCTTCATCGTTTTCTGTTGGTTCATTAATCACATTCACTTTATCCCCCTTTCCTAATGTCTTGACTTTAGAAGGCTCAGACGGTTTATCTAATTGATTAGGTTTTTCTGGATTGTGTATCTTTTTCCAGTCTAAATAATTGTGGCTGTCAACATCTGAAGCTACAGCTCTTCCTGAAGCCCGATGGATATAATTAAATAAAGCTGCACCAAACCTTTCCATATGTTTTTCATATTCTGTAGTCCATTTCTTGTGTACTATATCAAATATTTTCTTATTTACAGCGTCTCCATCCTGCTCACAATCACCTACATTTGACAATTTTAATTTTTTTACATCATAGCTTGTATCAGTTTCATTCTTTTTGTAAATCGTTAACAATTTTAAAGTCGCTAAATTTACTGCTTCACCATCATAAATGGGATGTTTTATATTGCTTAACCTTTTACCGGAAAATCCCCAATGGTCTTCGTGTACAATCGGGGTTCTTTTATCCATGTATTGTACCGTAACCGCATCAGAAGACAAAAGCGGATCACCAACATTTTGAATTACTTTTCCTTCAAAATTATAATTACCATCAGGTGTTAACGGAAACCCAGCTCTTTTTTCACTATATCCAGATTTTACTCCAAACTCGGAATACCGTCCAAACTTGTCCACACTCATGATGTAACTGAATCGCTATCGTTTAGGTTCTTACTATATATATATATATACGTCTACTGAACAATTATTTCTCGTTTTCGCAGTTCATCAACCAAAGCTACCCATTCGTTTTCTAAACCAGTGTGCCCGGCTTCCATAGCTTCATGTAATAACCTCATTCGATCAACTAACTTATTTATATCGTTGTAATATATTATATTGGTTTTATACAAATTTTTTAATAATCCCCTTCCAGATGTAGTAGGATCAGTTGTTTTTCTTTTTTTATGCAAAACATTTAATTCAGCAGAAGATAAAGCTCTTCTTTTAATTGGAGCTTTATTTGATTTCGAGGGGAAAAGACTAGATATAATGTTTGTGTATTTTATTGACCTGTTTCTATGAATAGGTAGTTCTTTGGAATATTTTTTTCTATGTGCATTTGTATACTCTAGTATATTTTTAAACAATTGTAAATCCTTTTTAGTATATTTACCAGGATTATTTTTAAAGATGAGTTCAAACAAACCTGTTGTACCTTTATATTTTTTATCACCAATAACTATATCATCATTTTCGTTTATATCTAACTTTCTATCTCCAATCATTAATCCTTTATCCTCTATTCTAGCTCCATATGTATGATAATTTCGATTAGCATGTGTGCCATGTAACATTTTTAATGTATATTTTCTTCCAAGTGTTCCTTTAAACATAATATCTGTGCCTAATTTGCTTAAGTTGGATGGGTTGATATCCTCTTCTTCTGCTCTTGTATCTTCCGCACTTGTATCTTCTGTACTTGTATCTCCTGCAATGTTCTTTTCCCTTAAATCTCCTATATCTCCGCTTTCTTCATACTCGTCGCTTTCTTCAGATGTTTGTAACTGGTCAGAACTTTCATCATTCTGAAATTCTTCTTCATATTTGGAAATTGGTAGCATTTTGTCTCCTTCGAAGCGAATTGAAGGTCTTTCCATATTTTGTGCTAATCGCTTTAAAGGTTCAGTAACAGGTTTGAATGTTGTTTCTAAAAATTGCTCTCTTTCATTTATACCTGATTTTAAAGCTCGGTTTTTTTGTCTAATAGAATCACTAAGTGATTTTATTTCCTTTAATAGCTTTTCCTGGTTAACCATCTTCACACCTTGACGACTTGTACAGTAATACCGCTAATCAGTGTATTAAAACGAATTTATCAAAACCTATTCTATAACGACCATCTTTTATAGCTTGATCTTTCATAATAACCAAAAATCCATACTTTTCCGCCCATGCTTTTCCGCAAAGCTCTTTAAACTTTTCAAATGGCATATCCGCATTCACATGATCGTTATATATATGTTTTAGGTTAGTATCATCTTGTTTGAATACAATTAGAATATTTGCATTATCTCTGATAAGTTGTTTTGGGATTTTGCTATAAGTTTGTCCTATATATATGCTGTCGATGTTATTATGTCTTCCCATGGCAAAGTAGTTTCTAATAGTATCCTGATTTTCACAAGATACATCGTCAAATATAAATACAGAATACGGTTTCGCTTCGTTTGGTTGCATAATGCTATCACTAGCGTTAAATTTGTAAAAATTAACATCAGACACATCAGATAGGATTTTATCCAGCAATTGATACTTTGGTTGATGTAGAGACTTTGAAAAAATATATAGGTTACTAAACCTTAATCCCTGCGGATTAGTGATCAAATTAAAGACAACATTGGTCTTTCCACAGTTTGAGGGGCCACTTACTATACATCGAACAGTGTTTGGAAGTAAACTACCGTGTTTACCATTGTTGATTTTAACGTTATCCACAGTTAAATCATCTATGTTATTAATATTGAATCGATCTTTATGGTGAATAATCTCCATCCTGCTCAAAGGTTAACGATGAAATGAGTTGCTTGTATTAAACCAAGTCCTTTATAGGTATCCATGAATCCTCAGTTTTGTTAAACCCTAACCACCGCACTTTAACTGCGTCCTTTTTTCTTTGTAACACTTTTTCAACAAGATATACATCACCTACTGTTGACTTTAACATTTCATGTCCATAAAATGCACCTTGCAACAAATCTCCTTTGTTATCTTTTAGGATATATGTTTCAGGTACAGTCGGTTGCACTTTATACACTGTAAAAACTTCATTCGTCCAATTGGGAAGGTATTTTTTGGTAAACACTCCCTTATATTTACTAATCCGTACTTTATCACTTACATTAAATTTTCTTGGCTGCATTTTTTCTACTTTAGGCTTTGTGTTTTTCTTTATGCGTTTTAATACATCTTTTGCATTTCTTCTATTTACTTTGTTAGGTTTCATACCAATAGTTCTATGAAACCTGTTGTTATAATCATTTATTAATTGTGGTAAAACATCATACCATACGTAAGAACCTCTTTTTGAAAATTGTTTATACAGTGCTCCTTTTAAGGTTCTATTAAATCTTTCTACAATAGCAGCTTTTTTCTCTGAATTTGTAGAATAATGATTTATTTTATATTTATTCATTAACTGTGCAAAGTTTGTATTAAAGTATTCTGTTCCATCATCAGTTTGTAAATGTTTAATTTTGTTTTTATCTCTTTTTATGGCTATTTCCATGGCTTCTGTTACGCTTTTACCAGTCTTGTCCTTTAGAGGCAAAGCGTCTGCAACTTTTGTAAAACAATTAATAATTGTGAGTATATATTTAAATCCTTTGTTTATTCTGCTATGCGGTCGCATTTCAATTAAATCCGCTTGATATAGATCATTTATCCCTTTTATAACAGTATTTCTTCTTGGAAACTTTATTCTTGCAGGTTTGTGTAGTTCATTAATAATCTTCTCCTTCAGGTCTGACATGATGGTTTCACGAAGGCAGCTGATATGGTATTAAATATTCTTTTGTATAAATCTGCTTATATATATACATATAGTTCAAGGTCATTCAAAACTTGTGTAAAAAAAGAGGAAACACAGCTTAACATTGCTGTGTTTCCCCTTTTTTTACGGAAAGGAAAAGGATAGAGGATCTAGGACGATGAAAGGGTTATTAGTCAATAGGGTTGAGGGAATAGTGACCAAATGGTAAAGTGTGGATGTTGTCTGGAAGGGTTTGTCTTTTGTCGTCATTACAGGATAGCGCCTTTTTAACTTCAGTCACGCTGTACAGCTGATGGTTAAAACTTCTGATGGTGTTGAATTTAGCTGTAATGATGTTATCCTCAAATAAGCATTGCTTGTAGTGTTCAAAATGCACTTTCTTCTTTAAATATAAACTCTTTACACCTTTAGCTTTCTTAATATAGCTATTCTTCTTTTCTTCTTCTTCTTCTTTTTCATTATAGAGTTTCAAAGAATATAGTTTAGACATCAGTGCAACAATCTCTTCAAGTAGAACACCATTAGCCTCATCCTTGAATTTGCCAAGTACTTTTTTGTGTCTGTCATTGTCGTAGTTTGGATGATCTTTTGGATAATCGGAGAAATCAAAGTCGTTCTTGTAAATAAATGTACGTAAATCTTTATACATGTCCAATGTTACTATGCGATATATAAAAGCGTCAGTGTCCATATATGTAATAGATATATTTTCTCTTCCGTAGAACGCCACCATTTTGTTGTAGTGAAAATCGTACATGTGTGTTTTTGAGATGTCCAAGATTGACATGCCTATATACAAAGGACGATCCATCTTCACACTCGTCTTCTTCATGGACACTGCTACAAGTTTTTCATTAATAATTATCGATGTTCCAAAATTTGGCTGCTGTACTAGTTTCTGTAATTTTTTTGCGTCGGTAACAAGTTTAACATTTTTATGTCTTCTTTTGTTTTCCAATGTTTTTCCAAATATCGCATTATTCATTAATTTAAAGAAATCTTTTTGAAAGTCTGATGTAGCTGCTGCTCTTCTGATGGTATTTGAATCAATGTAGGGTTTCAACCAGCATGATTGAGAAAATTCCAAAACTCTATTAATTTTTGTTAAACGTAGTCCTAATTCGATAGCTTGTTGAACCACCCAAAAGTGAGCCACGTAGCGTTGTTTATTATTTAATGTCATCATTAATTTGGGGTGTTTTCCAATTGGTGAAATTTCTGTTTTAGCAAGAAGTGGTAGGTCATAATGAAGATCATGTAAATTTTCTGGGTATTCAAAATCGCAATCCAAAATATATCCAGTGTCACCATGTTTCGGAATTTGTAAAATATCGCCAATAAAGTCGGGATTAATCCATTTAAAGTTATCAAAAGGAAGTGGGTTTGACATTGCCCAACCGTACAGGTTATTTGCATCGAAATATCCTAAATAGGTTGACGGTTTGGTTTCATCATAATCGGGTAGGTATTTGTTGTTGGCTTTGACATGTCTGGTAACACTTTGGGTCAATCCGCCTCTTACTCCAGCTTCAACCATTAAAACCATGTCAATGTCTGTTAAAAGTTGGAGTTTGCATTTTGTTTCTTTTAACATGGCTTGCCAAGCTAATCCTGGTGAAGTATACGAATGTAGAGGGTCCAAACCGTAGGCAGCAAAACAAGTGTTTCGGAATTCTTCCATTACATCACAAAGAAGAGTTACATCTAGTTTGACATAAAAGTCCGAGTAATCTCCTAAGGTCTTCATATCTAACTCGTTCCATACTCGACGTGCGTGTTGATAGTCCTCAAGTGATATTTCCGAATCATTAAGTTTGTTTTTGAAGTGTTCTGGTGGAGGTAGTGATGTTTCATCAAATCTATGCAGTCCATCGATGTAATCATAGGGGAAGACTCCTTTTCGAAGAACCAAATCCATTTTACTATTGGGTACAATTTTGCTTGTTTCTATCAAATCTGTTCTTCTTAGATTTTCAGATAATTTCATGAGGCTTGAAGGCATAAATCTAAATGAATCAACAAACCTTAATTTAATTTTACCCACCTTTTTTGAAAAGCTTATAAATTTTTCCATTGTAGTAGCCAAAACGTCTATTGCTCCATTATCTCTTCCTAGTTCGGGGATTATGAAGTGCGAATCATAACCACTCAGATTGTGCAGAACTACGGGGATGAAATATGGTAGTTTGTAGTTCAAGTTGCAAGCGTTACAGGCTGCACCTCTATACGCTCCCGTAAGATGATCGTGGTCACGAACTTTAACGTTATCCAGTGTAAAGGTGTTATTACACAAATAACACGTTGTTGTTGAATAATAATGTTGAAGCTCTTCTTCTTCCATAGGTGACATGGGTACCTTTGTTCCATACAGTTCTTCTACCTTTGCAGCTATTTCATACAGATCATCGACAAAGTATTTGGCTGCTTCTTCACCGCGATAAATTTTTGGAGAAGATGATAGTCCATATTTTTGAAGATGGTCTTCAGTCAACGTGGATTTAATTAGTATGCAATAACTGTTTGGTGAATGAAGTTGGTATTTGCTTCTTCTTGTAACGTCCTCTTCTTGTTGTTCAAGTGGATGTAAATAAGACTCGAAATCAGCGTAAACAGCAACAGGTACACGGTATTGTTGTATTATTTTGTCAAATTTTATCTGCGCTCTGCTGGAATGTGGCAATTTAATTCTAACCTCATAGTTTCCATTACATAACCTTTGATGTTCTACTAACCATTCTGAACCTCCCCTTCTTAATGGTTTGCCTACATGACAAAAACATCTTTTACAAATGGTTTTCTCTCCGTGTTTTTTTGATATTTGTTTAGATACAAGAGCTGCAAAGTTTTTTATGTAGACATAGTGGGATATGTCCCCTTTAGTGATCAATAGCAAATCCGTATGATCTCTGCGCTCAATAGGTGTTATGCGCAAGGGGTACGCATTGTTTGACGAATCTAAGCCAAAAATGTTGACAGAAGCTGAAGGATTTTGCTTTTCAAATTTTGATATATCAGTAATTGCAACAGGGTAATTCATTCCCTGGAAATTATACTTATGTTGTATTTCTTCATATTTGTGACTTGGTCTTATCGGATTGTCTGTTACATATTTGACCAACATGGCATATTTAAAACATTCAGTATCTTGATTTTGTACGTTGACGCAGGAAAAGGTATTTCTAATCTTTGTTGGTAGAGGGATGTAGCTACTTCCTCGAATTCCATAGCCGTGTTTGTGTACTCTTAAGTCTAGCCCTGTGATGCTTAACAAACTCCATCCAGAGCCTCTTCCTTCATGTTCTTGTATTTTTGTCTTGAGCTCTTCAAAACATTCAGATACGATTGAATCAATATCTGACGAAAACATAATGGTACGGTTTTTTGTTAAAAACCCTCTCGGTGAAGTTTCATTTTGAATGTTTGTAAATAAAGCATCCATTAATAGTCCAAATTTGATAAAATTTAATCTTTTTAATTCATTTTGCAGAGTTTTACTTACCAATCCTTTTGCGTTATTTAAAAATTCATCGAGTTGTAATTTTGCATTGTCAATTTTAAAGTGGGTTACTACATTACCCGGAAGTGCTCGGGCATGTAGTTCTACATTTACTGCTGTTGATGCTGAAGGACGGTGAAGTGTAGACAGAGCATGCGTAGAACTCGATGCAGCTGATGATGTTGAAGGACGATGAAATGTAGACAGAGCAGGCGTAGAAGTCGATGCAGCTGATGATGTTGAAGGAAGGTGAAGTGTAGACAGAGCAGAGGTAGAAGTCGATGTTGATGGTGCATATTGAATTACAGTTGGTCTGGAATGTTGGTGTTGAGCTAACATTTGATCTATTTCTTTCAATTCTTCTTCTTCATATTTTTCATCTTGGTTGTTGTTATGTTTCAGTTCATTATGAATCATTAAAAGAAATTCATCCTTAAATGAAGACTTGCAAATATCGCAGCGATGCATAATGTAGGTGCGATCTCCACAAAGGTCAAGGCAATAATGAACAACACTGCAAATGCCCCTCTATTTATACCCTAGCAAAAGTGGTGGGGGTACGTATTACGTTAAGTTTACTATTTTTTTGCATTTTATATTTACTATTGTAGCTGAAGGCTACAAAGTTCTGTATTTAGGTCAAGGTCATTGAACATATTTGCCAAAACGGGGAATAGAGCAGTAAATGATTTCATATCAAACCATAAACTGATCTATTCCCCGCTCTGTATTTAACTAAGACAATTTTCTCCAACAGGAACATTTGATAGATTTTAAACTCGGATGTGAAGTCGGATTGTACACATTGCATCTCGATCAACTAAAAATTTCATAAAACAATAGGGATCTTCAGTTGTAGATTCATCTTTAACATATTCGATTGTCAACATTGCAGAACGAAGATCTTGTGGAATTACGTCGACTTTTATGAGTCGCCTTTCGAGTTCAAACCGTTTTGTTATTGATGTAAGTTTTATCACATCATCGATATCGATGAGGGGAAAGCTGTAGCAAACGGAGTTTCCTGGTGGGTTCATCATGCCGATATGATAAATATACACTGTTGCATCGACATTAAATAGACGTTCCCCCACCATTAAATTTATAAGTTACCCCCACTTTTTCTAAACAAAAAAAAAAGCAAAAAAAAAAAAAAATTGAAAGCTGGTAAATATTTTCTGTCTTGTAACTGGGTCAAGGTTATACAACGATATTACCAAAACGGGGAATAGAGCAGTAAGTAGTTCTCACTTTGACTACAAACTGATCTATTCCCCGCTCTGTATTTAAAGTTTGTCAGTTGACAAGAAAAAGACAACACTTAATCAGACTCATTTGATGAATCGGAATCAGTTGTATCAGAAGCATCGGAAAGAAATAGTCGTCGACGAATATGATATACCCCTCGTGCACTATCTAAAAATAACCCATCCAAACTACTACTACTAGTGGTTGGAGTTTCATCATGTATTTCTTCAGAACAGAGAAGATGCTGATAGATTCTATAGGTTTCAGATTCCCCGTCACTTAACGGTTCAATTTGTTCCATATATCCTGCTTCAAGATCATCACTGTTTATATCACTTAATAATTCAAAATCTTCCATTGCATCCATATCACTTAATAATTCAAAATCTTCCAATTCGTCTTCATTTTCATCCTCACTTTCAATCACAATATGTTTTATAATTCCTACGATTGATTTTGCAGAAAAATATATTATCCTTTGGTGACATAGCTGCTATATATTCTAGTGCTAACACAAGTAGCAGAATGAGATAAGCACTGATGAGAAATCTCTTTTTATATTCCCCGATTTAAGTGGTGGGGGTAACTAGTGATAAGAAATGGGTATTATTGTATCAAATATATGTAACAATGTTTATGAAACAAGGATGTTTAAGTCCTGTAAGTAGGTCAAGGTCGTTTTAACTTATTACCAGAACGGGGAATAGAGCAGTAAGCGATTCTCACTTTGACCGCAAACTGATCTATTCCCCGTTCTGTTTTCCCCCCGTTCAGTATTTCCAAAACATCTTTAGTCAATTACGAATGCTAGAAGGTCTTCAGGAAGATCTTGTTGAAGTGATGCACCTTCTAACAACGTTTCTAACGCATTAATGTATTTTATCGCCTGTATCAAAATGGCATGCCTTGAACTTTTTTTATCCATAAACGGTAATTTTGATTGTAATAACTTATATGTTTGATTTATTTTTTTAATCCTTCCTCTTTCTCTAGCATTCCTTCTTCTTGCCTCATCATTCTTTTCCTTGTTATTTGTTGTAGGCTGCATCGATGTTGTAGGCTGCGTCGATGTTGTAGGCTGCATCAACTCTGCTGGGCTATTCATAGCTGAATAACTATACTCTAAAGCTGTACGCCTTATATATGTTTACCCCCACATATATAAGGGGGGGGGTGCAAGTTTTAGGGAGGAGATATTTTTGTAAGAAATATATATATATATTTCAATGTTGTTTTTTACCAAACGAAAATTGTCTAAGTCCCAAGGTCATCTGAACAAATTGCCAAAACGGGGAATAGAGCAGTAAGTGGTTCTCACTTGGACCGCAAACTGATCTATTCCCCGCTCTGTATTCTAAAGTAAACAATAAATCTTCTCACTATTGAGCAACCTTTGCTCTTTGAAGCTCAAGTTCTAAGTCTCCAACCAGGCGAAAGTCTGCATCGTGCTCCTCCCATTGTTCAGGAGAACGCGGTTGTGCACACCACTTTGTAAAGGCGTACCTCATTGCCTCATTATACTCCTCCAGGATAACATGATAGGGTCTTGGTTGCTGCGTTGTAGACTGCATCGATGATGTAGTTTGTTGCGGATGTGACTGAGCATCATTCTCCGCAACCTTATTAATCTTAAAAACTTCAGTCATTTCTGCAGCCTCAGCAATTGCGTACAACTCCTCTTCGTTAATTTCCTTTCCCCATGTGTTGCTGTTGACGCTCATGATGATACAACTAATAATTATATTCCGAATCGCTCGCTTAAATACCCGCTTACCCCCTCCCCTCTTTACTGTTGAATAATGACTTTAGTATAATATTTCTCCTTTTTCCTTTTAAGTTTATCTTTGACTTAGTGTAAATTATCCAAGTCCGTTATCTAGGTCAAGGTCGTTGTAACATTGCAAAAAAAGTGTGGACAACTTATTTACACTCTGCAGCATATGCTACAAATTGTAAATAGGTTGTCCACACTTTTTTTTAATTTGGAAAAAATGCTTTATTTAATTTGGAATAAACTTTTGGTCTTTTTATTTATATTATTATTTTAATGATTTCCACACAGTGATACCTGTATCATTTCGAATTAAATAGTCCTTGTGGGTAGGTTTTTTGACGTGGAGGTCCATGGCTCTAGGTAAATCTACATAGTACAGTTTACCTTCACATTGAACCAACACCTTTGCAAAGTCCTTTATTTTAACAAAGAAGTAGCGTTTGTTTTTACAAAGCCTGTTAATTCGAATTTTAACTGGCACCACTGTTGCACGTGGTGAAGAAGGAGATGCGCCATGGTTTAATTTTAAATGAAGACTGCACGTTTCTTCATTTAAAATACAACGTTTAACACAGCGTTCACCTTTCTTAGCACCTTTTTTGAATATATAATTACATTGTTGTGCAGGAAGCATGCACATCCTTTGTACAGATTTAAGTTGTTTAAATTTCTCTGAAGGAGATGAAGTATATGTGCAGATTACTGAAGGTCTGGTTGGAGAAGATGATTGGGTGGCTGGTTGGCTTGGTCTCGAACTTGATGTTGATGAGGATGAAGAAGCAGACGATTTGGAAGACTTTGATGAACATGTAGAACAACTTGAAGATGTAGAAGGACTTGGAGAAACAGCACGAGACGTTGACAAAGGACTTGGAGAAACAGCACGAGAAGTTGACGGAAGAGGTGAAGGACTTGGAGAAACAGCACGAGAAGTTGACGGAAGAGGTGAAGGACTTGTGTAAGTCGTTGACGCAGCAGGTAGTGGTGGACAGTTCTCCGGGACGATGTTAGCTAACATCAGGGCTGTCCGAAGGATGGATGGAACCGCAGAAGACGGAGTGGTAGAGGCGGGCGAAGACGAAGCAGAAGGTTTCAATTTGAGAGGTTGTGTCTGCTTCCTAATGTGTGCCATGGTGTGAGGTATAACAGCACAAGAGGAAGAATGATTTTACTAGTGCTGGGGGACCCTCTTTTATACATACTGATAGTGGTGGGGAGTGCAAGTGTTATACGGTGGGGGTAATAATGTTGTAACGAGTAAATATATATTACAATACGGGGATTTTCTAAGTCCCGAAGTGGGTCAAGGTCGTTTGATCATATTATTAAAACGGGAAATAGAGCAGTAAGTGATTCTCACTTGGACCACAAACCGATCTATTCCCCGCTTTGTACGTGAATTTTCTAAGTCCCAAGGTCATCTGAACATGAAGCCAAAGCGGGGAATAGAGCATAACATACTGCTCTATTCCCCGCTCTGTATTTGGGAAGGGGACAAAAGACAACAAACAAGAGACTGATTTTAAACAAGAGACTGACTTTATATTTTACAAGGTTTTCTCAGGCTAAGATGGGTAATGTCAACCGGTTTACGCGCCGTATTGACACAAGGTCGGTTTGCGCGCCATACCTTAGAGGGGTTAGGAAAAGGATGAGAAGCAAGATACATTACTTTGAAAATAAAGACTTTGCCAGCAACTATGTAAACAAAAATTAATCAGTTAACGTTACTTTTACAAGAACAGCCAAGGTCGGTTTTGCAAAGGTCAACAGTATCACTGAAACCCGGTGGGACGTAGACCCAAACACCCGGCGTCAGGCTGCTGCGAACCCAAGTTTTGACCAAGGTTGTTGAGGGACCTGTAGGGCCGGGAGTACATATTTCATTAGTAAATAAGACACTTCAAACCGATACCAAACATTAACATATATTAGACTAACTACATTACCTAGCAGCAAACTACAAGCGTTATCTAACATGCTTAACAAACTAACTAAACATGCAAGGGCGCGGATCTCTTAATTGCGCGTCGGGCCCAACGCACACTTAACAGACCTACGCTGCAGCAGAGTGCAACCCACTGGGACGTATACCCAAACAGCGGGCGGCAAGCTACTGCGACGAGACTGCGGACTGCTCCCGCTTATAAAGGCAAAGTGACGTCACCAAAGCGGAAGGGGGAATGTTACGTCAAAGGGGGGGGGGGATATTACAATACGAGGATTTTCTAAGTCCCGAAGTGGGTCAAGGTCGTTTGGTCATATTATTGAAACGGGGAATAGAGCAGTAATTGATTCTCACTTGGACCACAAACCGATCTATTCCCCGCTTTGTACGTGAATTTTCTAAGTCCCAAGGTCATCTGAACATGAAGCCAAAGCGGGGAATAGAGCATAACATACTGCTCTATTCCCCGCTCTGTATTTGGGAAGGGGACAAAAGACAACAAACAAGAGACTGATTTTAAACAAGAGACTGACTTTATATTTTACACAGTTTTCTCAGGCTAAGATGGGAAATGTCAACCGGTTTACGCGCCATATTGACACAAGGTCGGTTTGCGCGCCATACCTTAGAGGGGTTAGGAAAAGGATGAGAAGCAAGATACATTACTTTGAAAATAAAGACTTTACCATCAACTATGTAAACAAAATTAATCAGTTAACGTTACTTTTACAAGAACAGCCAAGGTCGGTTTTGCAAAGGTCAACAGTATCACTGAAACCCGGTGGGACGTAGACCCAAACACCCGGCGTCAGGCTGCTGCGAACCCAAGTTTTGACCAAGGTTGTTGAGGGACCTGTAGGGCCGGGAGTACATATTTCATTAGTAAATAAGACACTTCAAACCGATACCAAACACTAACATATATTAGACTAACTACATTACCTAGCAGCAAACTACAAGCGTTATCTAACATGCTTAACAAACTAACTAAACATGCAAGGGCGCGGATCTCTTAATTGCGCGTCGGGCCCAACGCACACTTAACAGACCTACGCTGCAGCAGAGTGCAACCCACTGGGACGTATACCCAAACAGCGGGCGGCAAGCTACTGCGACGAGACTGCGGACTGCTCCCGCTTATAAAGGCAAAGTGACGTCACCGAAGCGGAAGGGGGGATGTTACGTCACGGGGGGGATGTTACGTCACGGGGGGGGGGTGACCTTGAACATGACCCAAAAAGGGGGGGGGGTGTGACCTTGAACATGACCCAAAAAAGGGGGGGGGGAGGTTGTGTCGTCACGGGGGAAGGGGAACCGGATGTAGACCGGTTTTTAGCTTTCTACCCGTATATGGAAATGTCACGGTTACACTTGGCGACCCGCTTTGCTCCGTCTGGTACCTCATTCCAGCTTTGCCTTGCGAACTGAATACACCTCTGCGCTATGTCTTCTCCCATTACACCCGAGAAACTGCAACGTTTGAAGGAGACTTTGAAGAAGTCTTCGGAAAAAGGAGCGGATTCAAAAGACCTAGTTCTTTTAAATCTTGCATACGGAAGAATTTTCGAAACCACCCACTTTACTTCGACCAACGGCCTTCGACGTCCACTGCATCTTCACCATCGCTATCACCTCGCCCTTCATCGCTTCGACCTTCATCGCCGCCACCAACTGTTGAGGAGATAATGAAGAGGACGGCTACGGTGAAACTTACCGAGTTGGTAACGCCGCTGGAGTCTGTCGCCGTCAAGTTTGCGCAGTTGAAATTAAACGTGGAGTATCTACTTGTGGGGAAGATCAGCGATGATGAGTACCTACTCCAACACCTCTTTGGCGGCGGCCGTTACGTCAAGGTCCACCTTCCAAGGTCCACTCTGCCACCTCCTGAGACCAAGTGCGACTTGATTTTAGTACGGCAGAAGGGACAAGTAAAGTGGGTTACAAAGGAAAAATAAACACTGACTACCGCTCACCGCTCCTTATCCACCATCTCCTTCAAACACAAACGGTCCTTTTCAGGACCACCCTAAGCATTTCAAGTTAGGGACTTGGCCTGTACATAGGCAGGAGACTATTAGTCTTATGTTTGTGTGCAGCCCACTTTGTGAAAATTTCTAAGTCCCAAGGTCCTTGACCTTGACCTTGACCTTGAACATGACCCAAAAAAGGGGGGGGGGTACACAGTTTGTGCAAAGTATGTCATGTGGGTACTCAAATTACGCGGATTGATCAGACGAACAAGTTGGCGCAAACAGAATTCAGATCCGACAAAGGGTATAGCAGCAACAGCGAAAAACAACTATTTTCAAGGGCAAGCCTAAATAACTTCTTTATTTACGGTTTAAAATATATTAAGTGGGTACTCAAATTACGCGGATTGATCAGACGAACAAGTTGGTGCAAACAGAATTCAAATCCAACAAAGGGTATAGCAGCAACAGCGAAAAAACAACTATTTTCAAGGACAAACCTAAATAACTTCTTTGTTTTTGGTTCAAGGTCTAACATGTGGGTACTTCAATTACGCAGCTTGACAAGGCGAACAAGTAGGTGCAATTTAAATTTAAATCTAACCAACAGTATAGCATCCGTGGCGTAAAAACGATGGTTTGAAGGACAAGGTAACGTTGTGGTGGGGGTAGATGCCTATTATACACGATAACGCTACATCATTATTCTTCCAGCTCTTGTCGTATGAACATCTACCTAGACGGTCTGAAAAATGTCGCAGTTTTACAGGAACATGAGGAAGGTGACCTTCAGTAGTCCCCTTGACACTACTTTCTACTTCCCTGACGATGAAGACAGAAGGTCTACACTTTTAGTGGACAATGAGCGGTTTCGTCGAAGAATAATTGAGGTTGAAACACTTTTAACCAGTTGTTTGCTACGCAAAAAGAACCATATGAATACATGCACCGGTTTAGATCATAGTAGCTGTTATACTTATACAGCGTTGAAGCGCAAACATTATTGAGGTTTTTAGTTACGGAGGTAAGGTCTTGACAGTCTAAGAGCTAAACCCTAACTAACACATGTAAACTAGTTATTGTGCGATGTAAAACTTGGTGGGGAGACTGGTGTAGTGGGGGACTGGTGTAGTGGGGGACTACCATCTGCCGCACACTTGCCACCTGCCACCTGCCACCTGCCGCCGCCCATCTGCTGTCCACCATCTGCTTCGTTCTACTACACTTTTACCCCCACCATTTTGTTTGATACCAAAAACGCTAGCTAGCGAATAGTCAGTACACCTCCGGCTCTCAACCGGTGAACATCGAGCTCTCCGAGACGCTCTTCACAAAATAAAAATATCATTTCACTCAAGGTCTGATAGATGTTTCTATTTCATTGCCGTCACGTATTCTTTCCTCCTGACAGCAATGAAATGCAAACACCTAACAGAACAGATAGGTGTCAAAAACACAACATGGACTCTGCGCAGGGATCGAAGTATCTACCGTCTTTCTTCAGAAAGCAAAGTGATGGCCGCAACTCGTCCGGATCAACAACATCGATGACAACCAACAACGGGGAACTATTGTAAACATGAATTATTGTAAACATAACTTATTGTAAATAAAATAAAATAATATTTGTAATTGTACTACCTCGCACTCGTATCATTCGATTGCTTCATTCGATTGTTTCATTCGATATTTATTATCGATTAACTATCGAATCACAATCGTTTTACGAGTGCGAGGTAGATTTTTTTAAAAAAACTTCACCGTGACCTTGAACTTTGAACTTTTACTCATTTCATCACAAAACCCCCTACGTCACTGGCTCAGCCTCAGATGACGTCTTTCATGACGCAGCGCTTCCGGTCACGTGACCGGAAGCCATCAATCAAGTGAGCCAGAAGTCCCCTTTCCCTACTACTCCCATAAGAATAACATTGGACAACGTACTGTGTTTACCGCTAAATGAAAATTTCAATTTTCTCCGTAACTAGCAATCGTAGAATAGTAATTTAAAATACTAATTTATTTAGTTTTTTGAGCTCTTTTTAATGGTGAATAGTAATCTTTTTTAACATTTATGATTTTTTATGAAAAATCCAAAAAACTGAATTTTTGAGGTTTTAAGTCCTGTAATTTCTGAACCCGCATTTTTCCAGAAATGCGGGTGGTGTCATTTTGTTGGAAACCTAAAGTTCTACAAACCACGAAAGTTTAATCAAAATCGTTAGAGCCGTTTTTGAGAAATTTGGATTTTTCATGTTTTTTGGCGGTTTTTGGGGGATAATTACCCTTAAAAATCAAAAATTCAAAAAAATGAAAAAAACACCTGGAGATATCGTGGATTAGTACCTACACGCCAAATTTCATAAAAATCGGCCCATAGGTTAGGGCTCTAGCTCTGTACACATCCACACAGACACACACACACACACACACACACGGACACACACACACACACACACACAGACAGACATCACGTAAAAACCACTTTTTTGGGTTCAGGGAGCACCAAAACGAATATTTCCACTGACAACTCAAATTCGAAAATTTTTACGAAAACAATACTTTCTCCATATACTATGTATAGGGGGAGAAAGTAAAAATAAATAAATAACTAGTGGTCCTGTTGCTCGAATCAGAGCAAGCTTTTACCCAAGGAAAGAGTTCGTCAGTTAAAGTTCGTCGGCCTCCTCCTCTTGGCCGTCCTGGTCGACGTCTTATAGTCTCCATTATGTCGAACGTTTTTTTGGTTATGTTTTGATTTTGTGCAAATAAAAACTGGTGTTTTGTTGCCAGCTGTACGTTCAATAACCATTTTTCAGGGTCAGATTTTATTTGTTTAACCACTTCCTTAAATAAACAGCTGATTTCTCGATCGTTGGTTTGTAACTGCATATTATGTCTATGGGGAAAATCGCGACTTTGACCCCATATTTTCCCATGTCCATGGTGACTTTTATAAATTTGTTGAATTGATGGCAAAACTACATGCTAAGACCTTTCTAACGACACCTTGGACATGGTGATCGGTAGTACCACCGCTCCAAAACATTTATGACAAAAATATGCCTAGCGTATTAAAAATATTACAAAACTACATGCTAAGACCTTTCTAACGACACCTTGGACATGGTGATCGGTAGTACCACCGCTCCAAAACAATTATGACAAAAATATGCCTAGCGTATTAAAAATATTATAAGAATAAGTCGTCTAGTCGCTATCTCATTATAATTATTAAATAAATAAATAATAAATAATCATACACATATTAAGTAATGTAGAAATGTTTGTTGAATCTCCTGATATAACTTTTATAAAAAGAATAACGTTCGTAATTTAAACAATTGCATATCATGGTAAAATGTTTTTATTTCAAAATTTAGCAATCATATAAAGCTCCGCATTTCATTTTCTGGATTCTTTCATAAAGGTGTTTTAAAATGTGTTTTCAAAATAAGTACCCTTAAACAAAGCGCTCGACTCACGCCAGATACAACAATGACATTGAACTCTACTGAAAACAGCAGTGTCAACATTATTGAAGGCCAGAAGACACGCTGCTGTTCGGTCACCTAATAGTCTACAGTTACGTTTAGAGATCGGACTCAATTATGCATTTGAGGATTAAAACCACAATTTGGTAAGCTCACGTACTGTATATTTATTTATGTGACAAATTAACGGTAGTTTTGCCAAAAATAACATAATGTAAATGTACAATAAGCGTTTATATTCTTGATGGTAAAATAATAGTGGTGTAGCTGATGTCAGTGAATTTATAGTATTGATACTAATCAAAGATTTTATATGAATTTATATGAATTAGTTATGTTGCAATATTAATGTGTGTATTAATTTAGAATACGTTAGGATAGGTTATTATGATTTTAAAAGTACTGACTTTGTCCCGAGAAATGAAACGTTCCCTTATATTATTTTATCTATTGGTTTTAAAGTAATACTTCATATTTCACTTTATTATTTCAGTATGAGGTTAGTTAGACGAAGGATGTTTCACATACTTTGATGAACTCGAATAAAGCTGGTAATAAAGGAAGGATAACGGGATTTTATTTAAAATGTAACAGAAAAATAAGTAAATATAATAGTTTAGATAAATAAACCTAAATTGAAATGATAATTGAAATCTAAATCTTAATGGGAAGTATGAAATAATAGGTAAACAAGAAAAACTGCGGTACATTATTATTAAACTATTAGTTAACATCTAAATGTTGTAATTAAACAACTAAACCAATGTCGAACGCTTATTGGGACTTAAAATTAAAACAGTGGCCAATATTATAAATTGTCAAGCTCAAGTGCACATTTAAGGAGTACGATTAAAATTATTATGTGTTTAAAATTAAATTTACATCAAGCTAAATATTTCCAGAAATTGTTTTATAACGAGGAAATCTTAAATCTTGATTGTTCCACTTATCACCACCACCAAGGTAAACAAAAACAAGCCATTGTTGGTTCCATTGTTACCATTTATCTTCGTGCAACGCGCACTTTGTGTACCGAGGGACCACGTTCCGGCTCTATCCGAGGACGAACTTCATTCGGAATAGGATAACACTCAAAGTGAACACCGCAGATATGTTCCGTAAATATTGAGATTTTTGTGTTTTTGTCACATTCGCGTTTGTTTGTTTACTCAGCCCAAGGCCGCGTCAGCGTGTTCTGTGTTTATATCCCGTACCCCCCAAGCACGCGGGACAATGTCTCTACTAGGCGTCATAGGTGTGATACTCCTGCTGGTCCTGAGCGCGCGGTCGGGGACTCCGCCCCCCGAAGCGAACCCTCTTCAGGACATCTGCAAGGACGTGAAGAGGATCCAGGAGGACGAGGGGCTCTTTGACAAGTACTACCAGTGCCTCGTGGACGGCGGCCCGTGCACTCAGGACACCAAGAGGCTGAAAGGTAAACGATTTGTAGGAAATGCAATTTGAGTTAAGAAAAGTATTTTTTTGGTTAAATTAATATTATCTACAATATTAAAATAATATTTTTACTTTCCGGGGATTTTAAAACTTTAAAATTATTATTGTGTGTACATGGTTGGTACCAATCAAAACCTTCACCATCTCTAGATGTCTCTCTGGATGTGCATATTGGGGTTTTGGAAAACATCCAACTTAAGGGCTTCCCCTTGTGATCTCAAAGTTGCAATGTTATTATTATGAAGCTATTTTAATTAGGTAGTCAGCTGATTATAACTTAAAATATTAAAAACATCTGGCTCTATACCTGCGAGATCCCGTGTGGGGAACGGGACACCGGCTAGTCCTATACTATATTAAAACACAAAATTAAAAATGTTCCGGAAGAATGTGTGAGACTTCCACTGGACCGATTTACACGTGGGTGGTGTCAAATGAAAGGAAATAACCCCTATATTTGCACATTTTACCTTACTTGTTGGTATCTGGTCGTTAACTATTTTAAATACCCCCGTTTCAGGAAACCTGCATACTCAGCGAATTTCCAGGAGATATAAATGTCTTAATAATACATAAAGGTACTTACCAAGTTTCATAAAAATATATTCACAAATAAGCGATATGTACAATTAATTATTCTCCATGAGAATAACATTGGGGCTGAGTACGCAGGTTTACTGCATCAACGAACACGAAAAATGGGTTTTATGCTAATATCAATATAACTTAACTATGTGAAGTCATATACCAGTTTTTATTAATTTATGTTCACAATTTATGTTCCATAGCATTTAATCTTATATATCTAAAAGGCAAAGCCCTGGCTGACTGACTCACTCACTGACTGAGTCACTCATCACTAATCCTCCACCTTCCTATGTAGGTAGAGAGCTGAAATTTTGTACACTGATTCTTTAGGCATAAAATAGGAAAACTAAATGGTTTTCATCCTGATCTGACCTTAGGGCTCCGCCAGGGATCCCGACAAAGTTCCCATGTATTTCTTATGGACATTAATTTTTGTTTATTGAGCTAATGAAAATACTAACAGCTGATCTTGATTCGTAGTAGTTCCACGGGCTAACCACAGAATGCAACACACACAACTGTCATAGTTTTTTAACGAATTCCCCTATAGGGAAGAAGCTATTACCGTAGTCGCTAGGCCCGAGACCATGATAACTTTTCGTTTTGAGGTCCCCAGACCCCAAAAACACCATTCGTTCGATACTGTATGTATATATTATATAGGCCTATATATATATATATATATATATATATATATATATATATATATTTGTGTGTGTGTGTGTGTGTCCGTGAGCACGATAACTCTCGTAAAAATGATCTGATTTTGATGAAATTTGGTATAAACGTGTAAATCAACATTTTATGACTTTAAGTTCGAAAACCAGCCAGATCGCTCCATCCAAAGCGGTATTTTGGGGGGAGGGGGTTTTGTACCCCAAAAATGGGATTTTTGAATTTTTTATTTATAATTTTTGAAATTGTTAAATTTTAGTTTTTACCATTGGATTCAGCTTAAAAAACACACAATTTAGTATTTTGATCATTCCTCTATGTCAATTGGTTCCCGAGATATTGAAAGTTCTAAACACAGTACGTTGTCAATGTTATTCTTATGGAGGAAAAGACAAATTTTATATCTCGCCTATTTATGAATGTATACTGACGAAACTTGGTATATGACTTCATCTCGTTGCGTTATATTGATATTAGCATAAAAACCCATTTTTTGTGTTCCTTGATGCAGCAAACCTGCATACTCAGCCCCAATGTTATTCTTATGGAGAATAATTAAAATTGTATATATCGCTTATTTGTGAATATATTTTTATGAAACTTGGTAAGTAGCTTTGTGAAGTATTAACAAATTTATATCTCCATTGGAAATTCGCCGAGTATGCAGGTTTGCTGTTACGGGGGTATTATAAATTATTTACGGGAACAGCTAGTTATCTATATCTATAAAAGGCAAAGCCCTGGCTGACTGACTCACTCACTGACTGAGTCACTCATCACTAATTCTCTACCTTCCCATGTAGGTAGAGAGCTGAAATGTTTTACATCGATTCTTTAGGCATAAAATAGGAAAACCAAATGGTTTTTTCATCCTGATCTGACCTTAGGGCTCCGCCAGAGATCCCGACAAAGTTCCCATGTATTTCTTATGGGCATTCATTTTTGTTTGAGTTAATGAAAATACAAACAGCTTATCTTGACTCGCAGCAGTTTCACGGGCTAACCACAGAATGCAGCACACACATCTGTCATAGTTTTTATAAATTATTTGCGGGGCCAAGCCTGCGGGAACAGCCAACAGCTAGTTATTCATAAGAATAACATGGGGCTGAGTACGCAGGTTTGCTGCTACGGGAGCCTTTGGCAAAAAATTGTTTTCTTGAGCAAATATCAATAGACCACAACCAGATGAAGCCATATACCAAGTGTCGTCAGTATACGTGCATAAATAAGCCAGATATCAAATTTTTCTTTTCCTCCATAAGAATAACAACAACGTACTGTGTTTAGTACTTTCAATATCTCGGTAACCAATTGACGTAGAGAAATGATCAAAATACCAAATTGTGTGTTTTTTATTGTTGAATCCAATCGTAAAAACTAAAACTTGACTATTTCAAAAATTATTTGTAAAAAATCAAAAAAAAAACATTTTTGGGGTACAAAACCCCCTCCCCCCAAAATACCGCTTTGGATGGAGCGATCTGGCTGGTTTTCAAACTTAAAGTCATAAATGTTGCTTTATACGTTTATATAAAATTTCATCAAAATCGGATAATTTTTACGAGTGTTATCGTGCTCACGGACACACACACACACACACACACACACACACACACACACACACACACACACACACACACACACACACACACACATATATATAAATATATATACAAATTCGAACGAATGGTGTTTTTGGGGTCTGGGGACCTCAAAACGAAAAGTTATCATGGTCCCGGACCTAGGTCTTACCATGCCGACTACGGTAATAGCCTCTTCCCTATAGGGGAAATTCACTAAAAGGAGATTACAAGTGTTCTTATGGCAATTTAACATGGGGTAAAATTTCAACTTTGCACTCCTTTGGTCAGTTGATTTGAGGTTTCCACTGAAGTGTTTTAAACGCGGTTTGTTTAAAATTAGAGAGCTCTCTATATTTGCGCAATCTACTTACATTTTTTAAATAATTTCATTTATAATACAAAAATAACATTTTAAAACCTATTTTATTACTATTTTAACTTTATCTAACCAGCTGATTATTAAAACATGTATATTGTGTATCTAAGAACAGACTAGTATCAAATGGAATCAGCTGGCTTAGAGAAAATAATTAGTGGCCAGTATCTTTTAAGATTATACATATATTTCAATTATTACTGAAATCGTTTCAGGCTGACCCAAAGAAGAAGATAACCTTTTTTCTTATATGTTGCAATTATTACACGGTATTAATTGACACAATCTACAATGTATACATAACCCTTTAAGTAATGAACCCCTTTTTATTCATTTTTAGTTTCACTCCTTGAGCTGAGAGTAAACAATAGCGTTGATGTTCGTATGCCTATTATTTCTCCATAGGGCTTCATTTAACCCATCAAATGTAAAAACAACGTTTGTTTTGTAAACACTACATGAAAAACCAATCCAAAAACTGGCAAAAGTTACAGATTAGCCGACTGGGTTTAATATGCCCGTAAATGCTATAACACGATCCAATAACCGTGATTACGTCGAATATTTTGTTCAAGTCTTCAGTCGACGATAATTATCTGCGATCGTGGCTCTATCATGTTCGGAGTGTGCAAAGAAAATACCTTCATATTTGGCACGTGGATTTTTCATTTGAATATATACATTCCAAAATTAGCTTTTTAAGTATAGAACAGCAAATCCAGCTGGTCAAATTCGACCAAATTGTTTTCCTCATTTTGGAAGCATTCAGCTCATATACGGTCTTATTAGATTACATTGAGATGCCATTCTAGAAGTTTTCTTATAAACAGCTGGTCTTTCTTCCGTACTGTTTGTTAGTATCAACAGCTGTTCTTAAATGTAAAATTACATTTATTTATATTCCTCCGTAAGATTAACATTGGAACTTTGAAAGCCCAGGGGTCAATGCCCTGAGGGTGGATGTCTTCCAAACCCCCAAAAGGCACATCTAGACCCGGGTTTTCAACAAGGTTCGTAGAGCTTTCAGACAAGGTGTGCTGAGTCGATCTATTTAAGGTTTTCTGCTTTACCGGAAGAGACCTCGTAAAAACAGGTGGAAGGTCACGTGATCACCAATCCAATCTGCAGTGTTGCTGGAAACACGATATTTATCGTACGAGTACCATATTTTTCTCACCGTTGTTAAAATGACATTGTTTAAACGCTTGCATATTTTTATCAGCTGTTATTTAATGAAACTAATATATCGTTTTGATTTACTCTCATTATTAACTTAAACTGCATATAAAAAACAAAACCTAACAGTGAAAAGAAACGTGTTTTATTTTGAGAGAATACACAATAACGGGCACCAGGTATTATTTATAATTAATATGGTGTGTCACAATTTAAAGCTATAAGGGATTTTTATAAATAGACCTATGCGAAGACCATTTATACTACCTTTATGTAAATTTTCTGATCAATCGGTTTAATATTTTTTGATATTTTGCTTTAAAAAATAGAAATGGCCGCCATTTTGAAACTGTAAAAGTTAGGTACTTCAAATTAATTTCCAAAATATCAGACATATAAATCATGCCAAGTTTTAAATAAATATATTTTTTAATGGTTCAAAAAATATACTGAATTTAGTAAAACACTTATACAGAATAACTGACGCTAAACGGAGTGGTATTTCAAACCATTCTATTCTGTATTTTATTTTTATTTTTATAGATTCCGAAAATGCACAGGGTGTATCACGTAAGGTGTCTCAAACTGATTGCAGTCGAACCACTTGACCTAGAAGGATGAAATAAAATTATTTCCCACTAAATCTACCACAAGGAGTAACGTAAATATAGTTTCATAGTTTTAACTTGTTTAAAATACAGGGTGTACCAAAAACTGAGGGTCGTCGACAAAAGTCGACAACACTCTTTTTAATGAAGAAACCCCAATGTTGTCGACAAATTACTAAAATATCTTAACGACTTTTGACCACGACTTAGTCTACAACAATTGTCCGCGACTCCAGTGTACCTGGAATATTACCTCATGTTTGCCATAAGAAAACTTCTAATCTCGTTTTTTAAATAGTTACTAACCAGATATCAACATTTAGGGTAAAATGAGCAAATATAGGGGTTTACTTTATTTCATTTGACACTACCCGAGGAAAAAATCTGTTGCAAAAATCTAATTAAAAATATGGCGAATTTCGTGAACGGGCTACCGGCGAAACTATTATATGTTTAAAATTATGCTTGTTGTGTTATTTGAAAACCCGCGTCTAGATGTGCTTTTTTGGGGTTTAGAAGACATCCACCCTCAGGGCTTTGACCCCTGGGCTTTCAAAGTTCCAATGTTAATCTTACGGGAGAATAGAAATACATGTAATTTTACATTTAAGAACAGCTGTTGATACTAACAAACAGTATGGAAGAAAGACCAGCTGTTTATTAGAAACCTTCTAGAATGGCATCTCAATGTAATCTAATAAGACGGTGTATGAGCTGGATGCTTCCAAAATGGGGAAAACAATTTGGTCGAATTTGACCAGCTGGATTTGCTGTTCTATATTTAAATACCCCCGTCGCAGCAAACCTGTATACTCAGGGAATTTCCAATGAATATATAATATAACACATTAAAACACTTAACAGTATTTATAAGAAATGTATTCACAAACAAGCGATATTTAAAATATTAATTATTCTCCATAAGAATAACATTGGCGATGAGTATGCAGGTTTGCTGCAACAAGGAACATAAAATAACGGGTTTTTATGCAAATATCAATATCACTCATCTTAGTGAAGTCACATTCCAAGTTTCATCCATATACATTCATAAATAAGCGATATATAACATTTTAAGTATTTTCCATAAGAATAACATGTGGATTCTTATTCCATAAGAATAACCAAGTACCTAGGTTTGCTCCTACAGTTCCCTGGTTGATTATGAGCAGCTGTTACAATTCTTCTGTTTTGATTTGAAACTCCATAAGCCCAATGTTAATTTTTTAACTTTTCATTTTAGTTTTTTACATTATTTGATTTCATCTGGGGATGAGGCTTGTCTAGAACTTATTTTTATCCCAGAAATTAGTTATTTTGAATATTTGAAGGAAATCGTTGGAGCTGTTTTTGAGATCAGTGTCGCAAGCAAGCAAGCAAACCTTACTCATATTAGAGTATAGGATATAGAAAGGTTGCTATCTGAAACTCTAGGTAATTTTTAGTGAATATCCCCTTATCACGATATTACCGTAGGTGGCTTAAGACCTAAGCCCGATACCATGATACATATTTGCCTTGAGGCCCCCAGATGCCAAACACAATGTAAAAAGGATAGACGGACCTAGTATTTTTTTAAGTGCGGAGTACAATTTAAAAACTAAAGTAAAGATTACGTCTAATCAGCTTAGTTAATGATAATTCATCGTCGACTGCGAGAATATGGATCTAGACTCGGCGTACAGACCTGGAATGGAATTATAGAGTTAAGGCATCACACCCAAACTACACTCAACATCATTAATATTCGCCTTAAAATACGCCCTAGTTGCGTCATTTGGTGATTTAGTGATAACTGAACAACTGACATAAAGTAGAGTGGTTTGCCGATCAGCTGATGTTTAATAAATGCTCATCGGTCTATCCACCTCTACTCCTGGTGATCCGGTTTTGACATACACATGGAAAAATGGTATGGTTCCGTTATTGTATCTTAATGTTAATATCTTAATGTCATGCAATTTAAAACAAAATGTATGGCTGCAATGAGAATTTATTGGAACATATTCATTTGTATAATAATTCAGACGCAGAAAGTTTTATTTTATGCTAGTCCTATTATATGACCACTATGACATATTCTTGACACTTTTTATAAACACAATAGGTTCATCAAACAAATTCAACCGGGGATTTGTGATTTGTTCCATTAACATAGAGATCGAACAGCTGTTGGGTGTGCTGCAGTCTGTGGCCAACCCCTTGAATAGTTAACAGATGACATTGCATCTTCACAAGATTAACATATGAACTGGATCTATTTTTCCTGGTTTATTTTTTCACTAAATCTTTCTACAATCTACTTTTGTACGCTACTGTGTTTACGCTCAGATGTCCTAAATAGACGGTATCAGGAAACTGACACATACTTTCTCCCTTTATTACAGAATCCTCTGCTACATACAGTGGTTTTAAGAGGGAAAATGCCCCCTCCTCCCCCCACAGGGTTAAGGCAACATATTTCAAATATCCTCTATAATAGGACTAGCATAAAATAAAACTTTCCTGCGTCTGAATTATTATACAAATGAATATGTTCCAATAAAATCTCATTGCACCCTATACATTTTGTTTTAAATTGCATGACATTAAGATATTAACATTAAGATACAATAACGGAACCTTACCATTTTTCCATGTGTATGTCAAAACCGGATCACCAGGAGTAGAGGTGGATAGACCGATGAGCATTTATTAAACATCAGCTGATCGGCAAACCACTCTACTTTATGTCAGTTGTTCAGTTATCACTAAATCACCAAATGACGCAACAAGGGCGTATTTTAAGGCGAATATTAATGATGTTGAGTGTAGTTTGGGTGTGATGCCTTAACTCTATAATTCCATTCCAGGTCTGTACGCCAAGTCTAGATCCATATTCTCGCAGTCGACGATGAATTATCATTAACCAAGCTGATTGGACGTAATCTTTACTTCAGTTGTCGTTAAATTGTACTCCGCACTTTAGAAAAATACTAGGTCTGTCTATCCTTTTTACATTGTGTTTGGCATCTGGGGGCCTCAAGGCTAATATGTATCATGGAATCGGGCTTAAGTCTTAAGCCACCTACGGTAATATCGTGATAAGGGGATATTCACTAAAAATTACCTAGCGGTTTCAGATAGCAACCTTTCTATATCCTATACTCTAATATGAGTAAGGTTTGCTTGTTTGCTTGCGACACTGATCTCAAAAACAGCTCCAACGATTTCCTTCAAATGTTCAAAATAACTAATTTCTGGGATAAAAATAAGTTCTAGACAGGCCTAATTTCCAGATGAAATCAAATAATGTAAAACAACTAAAATGAAAAGTAAAAAAATTAACATTGGGCTTATGGAGTTTCAAATCAAAAGAATTGTAACAGCTGCTCATAATCAACCAGGGAACTGTCAAAGTAATACTCATGTTGTTTATGATTATTAAAATGTGGTTTCCTGAGAGCAGGGATTAAAAGATTTGAGTGAAGATTTCATATATAGAGTAGTAAAGTAAATCAAAGGGACATTGAGCTATAAATAACAACCGGAGTGACCTTAAAAATGTAGAAAAGAGGCAAATGAGTTATACAAATCTGATTATCATTAGGGGGAAGTGGTGATATATTACTCCAAGTCATTTAAACAAACTGACTGGCCTTCCCCCGAGCAAAGCTTGGCCCCAGGTACTTATAACAATTAGTTTACCCATAAAAAATCGTAAATGATGAATATTTCGGAGTTTTTTAGCGGTTATTATTTGTGATGTGAAAACTTTTCTAACTGAAAAAGCTCGACTTTATTTTACTCTTTAAATAACCCTTAAATCAACGATATAGAATAATCTGTTGAGGAGAGACGAGCTTTGGAAGTTATCATTGAATTTATGGGAGAAACAGGTAGTAACGTGGGCTCTTGACTGGAGCCCATTCTTAGAGTGAGGTGTTCCTGGTGATATGTAGTTCTAAACCTTTCTGCAGTACTCTCTCTCTCCTTCACAGACGTGATCCAGGAGGCGTTGGAGCGCAACTGTGCCCGGTGCTCGGCGTCGCAGCGACGTTCCGCCGTCACCCTGCTCAAGCTGGCTATGGAGTGTCGTCCGGCGCAGTTCCACGAGCTGGAGAAGCGGTACGATCCCAGGGGGACGTTCATGAGGAAGTACAAGAGGCGCCAGGGGTACTGGGGGGTGCCGACGCCGATGCTTCCGGAGGGACGGACCGAGTAATACAACATTGTTAGGCCAATTTTGGCTGTTGGTTGGCCAATTGTTGGAAATGCCCTCATCAAAGTCTAACCACCAGACAAAAATGGCTCAACAGTCGAGTTACAACAACCGACACCTTGATCAATCGGGGTTCATCGAGTTGGATATTCTAATTTGGGGAATTCTAAATTATGGTTATTGATATATGTTAAACCATTCTGTACTTTTCAATACATAGTTTTTCATTGTGAACTTTATCATGAGTAAATATTCTAGTATAGAAAGAGTTTTAATTTCTACCGGCTATTCCTGTCGTAATTTAAAACCTCGGTCCCCCTTCGTAAGCTATGCTGTTTTACTGTTCGCTTTAGCTAAAAGTCAGACGAAGTCAATCCAGTGAACTAAATTTGTATGCCTCAAATAAAAGTCGTACATTAACATTTAGAAATATCCAACTTCCTCAAATTATGAGTGGGGTGGACGATTTTACTTGATAACTTTCGAGATTAAAAATTTGCTTTTTAATACAGATACATGAAATATCAGATTCAAAAATTCAGTTGAGATCGACGTTCAGGGACGCTTGATTAAAATGAATACTACTCTTTTTGAAGGTGCAAGTACATGAGAGCGATATTTTTCATGGCCGAAACCTTTTGGCGGAATTCTTGACTTATAAGATTATTTTAGATTTTTAATTTCCATAAATCTGTGTTTAACCTCAGCGAGTAAATTCCTCATCAAATCAAACATCTTATCTCAGCAATAGAATCCCTTAAAACAATTTTGACTGAGAGAAGTTCGCCAATAAGTCAGGTGGAGCTGGAGCAGATTAAATTAAAAAAAGATCACATGTAAAATCGCTGGTGTAAACTATTATTTTCTAAATATAAATTCTGAATTTTCTCCAGGTCTCTCACATTAAGAGGACGTTGGAGTCAGAAGAAATATCGTCGCTGACCCTAGCGCTACGGGCTATTTCAATGTTAAAACGCACACAAAATGTCTTTAATGAAAAGCATATTTTTTTGTTACTGTTTGACCTATTGATTTGGAATAAATTTTGTTTGAATCTTTATAAAGTTTTGATTAGTGTTTGCAGGGAGTTTTATTTTTTTAATGACTAGGAAAACTACAAAACATGTATACAAATATAGACTTTAAATTACTATAGTTTTGGAAATGTATTATTTTATTTAGAAAATAGCGAGCAAACCCCCTGCGTCTTCAAAATACCTTTAATTTGAGACATCTTTCATACTCGTATGTTGATAAATAAGCGAGATATATGGTTTTAAGTTTAACATTGTTCTTATGGAGGTAAAATCCAACATGGCCGATCTCCAACGCCCTCTTAAGAGACCTTAAGAGCCTTAAGAGAAATCACAATCTTATTAATATCACACAGATAAAACATATATTTCTCATTGGGTTTTCCTAGTAAAAACAACTGAAACACTTCCTCATCAGAGCAAACTGCAGTTTTTATTTCCAATCAACATTTATTTGTTTCTCAGGCTGAAAGTATATTTGCGTCAGTCAATAATCACCATCATCGCAAAACAGATGGGAATCTCAATCGCTAATGCTGAGGTGCAAAAAGTGGTTGAGTGTTGACGTCATCTTGTCGTTCGTGTGTCAGACACGTGATCAATGCGTCACTTTCCCAGATGGCCAGTCTTAACCAACGATCTATACTCCAATGATTTAGCTTTGGAGTGTAGGTAGTTGGTACAACGTACAACTTCTAGTTCTCATAATAAGGCATTTCAAGGTCATTTCAGATGTGAAATAACGAACTGACATGATAACGGATGAAGATAATTTCCTCTAACATAGAAGATAACATGCAGAATGTTTCTATAACTTTATTAAAGCTGTACTTTATGCCTATATTTAAAGAGAGCTATGTATTATTTGTGACAAAATAATATTTAAAGAATCAGTAAGTATTTCATTTCATATAAACAAAACTTCTTAATTGTATCGTATCGTGAGAGTACATAGTTTATTTAAATAAAACATTGTTTTCAAACTGTAATCCAGATCAATTGTTTTAAAGTCTTGATAGGTTCTGTAAATTGATATTGCAAACAGAAAACGATATTTATGACTGTACATGTTTTATGTAGAACAAGATATCTTAGACAATAGCTCTCTTTTCAAGAAAAATAAACTATTAAGAAATGCCTTTTGTCTTTACATTTTCCAGCTTTCACGTCTTAGTTTCAGAAAATTGATTTAATTTCCTTCTTTTAATCACGTTTAGTAAACAAATCTGTATTATTAAAAAATGTTAGGTTACACCTACCATCGTTTGAGTTTTATTTTACAATTCCCCCAGTATTTTACAAGAGAAGTAAGTCCAAGACTAAAAATTAATAATAAACTAATTATTAAATAAATATTTTAAAATTTAATTCAATGTATAACTTAATTAATTCGACTGTTAAACTTCCCTTTCAACAGCAGGGGACTAATAAAGGATAAAAGCTGTCTTAAAACAACGCAAACATTCCCTTGGGAATTGTTTCATCAATTTCTACACCCACAATATGATCCACCCTGCTGTTGAACTATGCTTCCTTCGAAGTGAAGATGAAAACATTACACAGGTTTTATCAAACGTTTCCACGAACGTTCGCTTGTTTGTTTGTTTGTTACTGTTTCTCCGACCTCAGCCACGCCGTGATTACCACACTGAATGACGTCCATCTACTAATTGTCCACGAGCTGCAATACAAGATCAATTAACAGCTACCGGGAATTCTCGACGTCCTTGGTTCCCGTCCGGACATCTTGGCCGTACACATGTAAATACAGACTATTTTATGAATTGCTTTTTATATTTCCAATCTAAAACTCTTCAACCGAACTAAACACATTCTCTTATAAAATACTTTCCCAGAAGTTTTCTACATCCAGACAAAAGATTTGGGTGGGAAAATATTCGAAATAAATAATTTTTAGTATTATTAAATCCACCAAATTAGAAATAATAGTATATTTCGTCACTAGGATCAAAAGTAGATCCTTTTAATACGAGCTCCAGTTTAACTGCCGAGGCGAAGCCGAGGCTGGGAAATGAGCGAGTATTAAAAAGACACTTTTGATCCGAGTGACGAACTATATTTTTCCTCATACTGCCAAAAAACTTAAGGTTTAAACAAAAACAAAAGTAAAATTTACGTACTTCTTCATAACCTCAAATGTTTCTTTCAGCTTGTCTCTTGAAACAATCAGCTGTTGCACATGCATAACTTCGGTTCATTCATATCTATCGGTTGTTGAGTCGATCATTCAAACCAATCATTGTGGTTCGAATCAATCGGTTGTTCTTCAAATAACAATACAACGATGAATGTTTCGATAATAACAATGAATGTTTCGATTATTTATAATCGAATGAATTTTAATCGATTTATGACGACCTCGAATCAAAAGTATCATCAACAATGATCTTTTTAGTCCTAGTACGATAATGATCATCAAAACATATGTTATTATCCAATGACTAAAAATAAGAACTTTTGAATCTCAACGCATCTGTCAAAAACAGATGTTTTTGAAGCAGTATGACGAAAACATAATTTTGAAATGTAAATTTGTATATTGTGTCCACTTTAAACTTTTTCATCACGTTGCAGACCTAAACATCGTTGAATCATGAACATAGTGATGGAAGAATCGAATAATTTGAGGTAGGCCCCTACTAGAGTTCGAGTACAACGTTTCACATGAAATGTCAGACATCGTAACCCAACTCTGTGAACAATGCGAAAAAACCGAGCTGATTGTCATATTACAACTCTTAACGTACTTCGGTATACCACACTATATTGATGTTCGGCGCAGTCGGTCTCGGCACCATTTGTTAAATCTGTTTCACTATCTTCTATATCTAACAATGAGGCGAATCTTGTGTACTTCACAAAACTCCTCTGCTATTTCTGGACCAATCTAGTCGATTGGTGTATAAAACAATGACCTCGGTCTGTGTGGTTGTACAAAGTGGTTAAGTGGTTTTAATTATTACAAACCGTCAGACCGCCCTCAAAGTTCGTTGCGTAAGTATAGCACAATTTTAGCACAATTTTAGCTCAATTATACACCTTTTTAGGTCTTGAATAACAATACATGTAACCACAAAAATTACCATACAAAAAATTATGTCTAATTTTCTGGGGTTTTGGTATTTGGAATTTTAGTTTATCATGATGCACCATATTTTTTACTAGTTTTGTAGAATTTGGTCGGCTGCCATTTCCGATTAGATTTTCCCTTACAGGTTGGAATGGAGCATTATAATTTTCAATACGCTATAAATAGGTAAAACATATTTGAAAAAGTAAATGAGTCATTTATTAATATTTGTTTATTGTTTAACAGTTTACATAATAATAGTTTACATAATTCAGCCTTAAAACTTAAAACAGTGAAACTTCATGATTGTAAAATATAAAATGAGTCAATAATAGATTGGAACTTTGTTTTTCAAATTCATTACATTTGTTAAATCATATATCTAAAAAAAAATTAACCTGAAATTTGAGAAATACTATACATTTTGAACTGGTTTAGACCATCACTAAACAAACACTGAACACTAAACACTTTACCGATGAACATTAGAGACCAAGAGTCTATCACTCGGTAATTACATCACATATGAACAGTTCACACAGTGATCAGATCCCAAGTGAGTCGTTTCCTCGGAGATAAATAGGGGAATCTGGATCCACGTGAAATCAGTAATCTGATCACTAGTGAAAGTGCGTAAATTACAGGTGTATCGTTCATGAAGTAATTAAGCCTAAAATAAACTGTTCATTTACTGATCACATCACCGTTCTCTCAGATCAGATCACACCTTGATACCATGTTTGGCCGCCTCGGTGCGGTACCTCTGGCGGAAGGTCCCTTTAGGATCGTACTTCCGTTCCAACTCCTGGTAGAGATTCGGTCTCTTGGAGATCAGGAACCGCGTGACTTTCTCGGTTCCCTCCTTCTGCTTGGGGCTGCACTTGGAACACGCCGTCTGAAGAGCGTCCGGCACTGCCTCTGTGGACAAAGGTAACGGCGTTAGTAAAAACACAAACGAAGAATCCTTTGTCTGTGGTAAAAAAAACACAAAACCAATATGGAGAAAACGTTACTGTTTGAATCCCAACACAACAAAAAGACTTCAATGCTGGTGGTACTGTATTGTAGCTTTTGTTCACGTTTTTAAAAGAAGTATGAGATGTAAGTGGCAGTTAAATTTAATTGATGAATCAGTTTATTAATTAATTAATTTTAATAACATTATTAGGACATGAATTCCGATGTCTCAATGAACTTATCAACGATATACCTAGTTTTAAACACAATTATAAGACACAAATGAAACTCATCGTATTAAAGGTGTAATGAGGCGTCCATATATATTTTACTCTGTATAATATTACTCTATTTACAATACGCTTACTACACTATCCTTTGTGAAATCATGCCCTCTACAAAGTAATATAGTCATATCAAAAGATTTGTTGAACTAATTTGGGGAAGAGAGTACCAGTTGTTATGGTGACACTATATACAGGCAAAGTATGAAATCTAGATATTATAAAGAATACCTAGGCATTATGTACAGTGCTTACTAATCTTTAGCAAAGTATATCGTAAAATTCTCACAGTTACACATAGAAGTTGCATATAATGCCTAAGTGTACTTTAAAAAGCCAAAAGCTTCTTAGGCGTAATATAAATGAATTATTCATTGATATACCAATTTATTTTTACCTTTAATATTTATGAGTACCATAGCCTAGCCTAACCGCTGCAGCGTGATATCAAGGAGAATTTTAAGTACAGTACCGGTAGCCCATGTATAATTTTGGTACAAGCGTTGCGGTGGTGGCTAAGCTCTAGGTTAGGTAAGATAATAAATTAAATAAAAATATCTTTATTTCCCAAAAATACAATTTACAAACACAACTTTAAAGGTAGACGTTAAGTCTGAAATTCTATTTAGTTGCGTTGATCTTCATTGAAATGAGAACATTAAACGAATTCTAGCCTGCCTACGTTGATTAACATATGTTTGTTTTATTAGTGAATTTCCTTTGGAAAGTGAACTATTAGCATGACCCGCACGGTGAAACTTAAGCCCGGGACCACCATATAAGTTCCTAACGTGACCCCCTGAACACGTTTTGGGGGGTCGTTCAAAATATATATATATATATATATATATATATATATATATATATAGACACACACACACACATATATATAGATTCATATATAAGACCTTTCCAGGACCTAAGTGCTTGGAACGCGGCGTTTTCGGGACCTGCAAGTCCTCGCGCCAGGTCCTCAAAACGCCGCTTTTCATACACGAAAACGTCATTTTGAGGACTCTGTATAAATCAGAATAGTTTTTAACAGTCTTAAGTCCTGAGATTAAAATTTGGTATCCGGCCTTTCCAGGACCTAGCGTAATAGTCCCCAAAATGACCACTTTATGTTTGCAGACTGCACTCAGTACAAATATTTCATCAATGAGCTCACAAAGGAAACCGTTATAATTTTCGCGCCACAGCAACACCAACGTCCGGCCACGGCGTGGCGCGGCGTGCGGCCCCAGCTACTCACAGTCTGTCCCGTCAAACTAAAGACAATTATTTTATTTAACCACCCTCCCCTATCTTGTGTACAGTTGCCCGTATTTATAACTTTCCAATGGCTTGGGAGGTGAATTTACCATTGATGGTGTTATTTCAATTCGAGTTTTAAATATTTTTTGCTATTTTTGTAATTTACAATAATGCTGTGTTTTACTTTGTTCCAAATCATCTTTAATCATATTTCGACCCTTGCATGAATTTGGCTAGTATTACGTATTTCAAACTAGTTATTTGATGTAGTCGAGTTTTATACCACTCTGTAATATGCCTACAGTTGAAAAAGCGTGTCATGATAACCAAATCATGTCATGGTTATTTTCAGATGTTTGAATACAACCGTTGATGTATTATTAGTATAAATATTATTTGCCTGCAGTTGAAATACGTGCGTTGTTTTGGTATTGTCGAATACTACAGTTGGGAGGTTGTTTTATTACGTTTTTATGTATTATTGTCTCACACAAACCTGTAGTTTTTGTGATGTTTCTTATCACGTGTGACCCGCTTACCACGACCATTTGTTTAGGTCACCGCCATGCTACTCTTATATTTGCTATCGTCAGTTATTTCACGGTAGATTAATTTTAAATGGTCATGCGTGTGTTTCGTTTGGCACTTGTGTAACTAAGCAGTTATGTATAGCAGGTTATGTGATATGTAGTATGTAATTACGTATGATTGTTATTGGCGGGTTGCTTATTTCCCGTGTCTGCATGTATCTCAGCCCGAGCAAATGTTGACCGATTGTGAAATAAACGAGTCACACTTTGTCCCGTGACGGGACACTTTATGCTCTCAGTATGTGTTTACGCTTTTAATTCAGCTTTAAAATGTCAAATTCTGGCTTTCCGTTGTTGATCTAGTATCTTTTAAAAGTACTATTACTGTAAAAAATGTTGTATTGAAAATTGTGGACTTAGAAATAAAGTCTCTTCTAAAGGCATTAAATTGAAGTTAATAGTTTGAGAATAAGAATTTCTAATGTTTCATATCACTCATTATTTGATATTAGCAGAAAGCTATTTCCTTCTATATGTGCCTATTTCTTACTTGAAAAAACATATTTATCTTCAGTCAAATAAATTAATATATAACAAAGGCATAACCGAAAATAATAATGTTGAAGTACAACGATTTTAACCTAAAAGAGGTAACTATTAGTTTTAATATTAGCTATAATTATGTGTTTTACAAAATAGTAATAATATGATATTTTAACTTTATAGCCTAACGTGAGCGTGTCCTCCCAAACCCGTAACTCTCAAACTCCAACCTTACCACCCTAAATCACTGATATAACACAATACCCTCATTTGGTTTGTAATGCGATTACGGTTGTATTGTTGCGTTGCTAAAAATACACACACAGGTGTGACTAAAATTGAGTTGAGTTGAGATGGAGATGAAGTTCAGATGTTTGTTCATGAAATTTTGCGTATTGTGTTTGAAATAATGTTAAACAATCTAAACAACTATAGATAACAATAGCAACAAAGAAGCCATTATGGTAAAGTATAGGTTTTTCCCCAAGCAATCTGTATTTTCCTGATGGTTTTTTACAACAATATTATATTAAAATTAATTATATAAACATAGTTATTTATGATTTTAATTATTAATTGAGTAGAGGTTAATGTTTTTGATTATATCGTCATGTAATTTATAATGTTTTCTTTCAGTTGCTAATCTATTTTGAAATGGCCACTAAAATGTACTAAGTAACTTACATTCCAGGTAATTTTAGTTAAAATAAAAAATACAGATTTATTACATTTCAAAATAAAAATTAACCTTAGAATTTACTTGAATGACGTTTTACTTGTTATTATGTAGCTCATTTACTATCGAGGTACGGTCTCATACCTTATGACCATTATTGCTGTCCATAATTTTTAGAATATAACAACATTTTAACTAACTTTATACATCCTATCATTACCAAGATAGTGTGGTTTTTACCCATAGCGCTCCACCACGTTTATCTCCCTCCCCTCATATTATCGACCACTTGGAAAAGTGACGACATATATTTTCGCCATCACCATGTTCCATAAAATAATATTCAACAATAATTTTTCGCCATACGTTTACGCATCCTCAGCTCCCGTGGACCCTTGACTGGGCATACACGTTTTACGCACAGCGGTAAAGAATCTGTCAAATCCATCAGTCATTTTGCGCACAGTGGTCGCTTGGGATCCCTCGCGGTCTTAGTCGTTTTGCGCACACGATCAGTGCATACTGCACTAATGGCCTCGACTGCAGATTACATGGTCATGAATCATTACAATCATGTTAGTTATTAATATAAAAACAAACAAGCAATACAACTTTTTTTATTATTGTTAAGTGATGGGAAAATGTAAACTTTTCTAACACAACTATAGGCTACTGTTTGTAGCAAGTGGTGAAACACGTACGTTGAAAAACTAGATTGAAAATATTTAAGAAATACTAAACATAGTTTGGTTCTGCCTATTCTTTATTTTGTATTGTGTTGAGAATGTAGTGATGAGAGTGGCACGCCTCCAAAACACGTCGACAGATTTTTTCCATATTTGGGTTTAACAACTGTAAAAAAATATATAAAAACGTTAAATGCAAAATTCCACTGTCATAGACAAGCAAAAACAGATATAAATTAAGATACATATACCCAAAACGCATTATTTTCAATTCGGGAACTCACCTACCATTGAAACCAGAAAAATACCTATGACAACCCCGTGATGGTGGTGACAAAGGAATTTGTCACTTTCCTAAGAAGAATGCGGCTGTAAGGATCAACGGCCGTAGGCTTTCATTACGCATATTTATTCTTTGAGAACATCTAAAACACATTAATATTAGATCATCCTACACTTGTTACTACATTCTTGATATATTGCATACTCAACTCATTAAATTATTGAAAGTAAGTAAAGGATTAGTAGGGGGTTAAGGGGTTAGTTCTAGCCTGATGAAAAGTTACCGTGTATGCAAAATGACACAGTTATCGAGGTAGCTATTTTTAAGGTGATAAAAGAGTCAAAAGATGGTAAGACGATCAAAATGAGTCCAAACACGACACAGATATAATGTTTTACGAATTCGCTGCACACACTGTGACAAGAGGGCAGCAATATTTAATATGGGCCATTTGCACCTTTGTGATGAACACCGTGTACAATGAATGTAAATTGAATGTTAAGGGCTCGTCGCATTGTTGTATTGCTAGTATTGTTTTTACTTGTTCGGTATATTTTTATGATAATCCCGCGCTCTGTTGTTTGCAATTTATGTTCACAAATAACATTATTTAATGAATCGAACCTAAGACACGTACCTAAGGTCAATGAGTCCACACTCAGAAAACGTGTTGAAGCTATTCAAATGAAAATTAACCTACCCGAGAGGTTGATTAAGCACTTTGGTTACCCGGGGTGCGACCCTGATTGTGCATTGAAATATTTAATCTTAATGCGTACATATTTCTTAATGTCTCTTAAGTATTCTTTATGTTTGATGCATTTTCATATATTGTTTATGGCATATTAATTTGTATGTTGTTTACCAACAATTTTAGTTTTTTTATGAAAACTTATGTTTTACCATAGTAGGCCTACTAATTATAAATATATGTTACAACACCACGTATTATAAGAAATCAGTACACAAGTAACTTTTAACTAAGTAACACTTGTTTTATTTTTAACCTCTGAAAACAATTGCACATAAGATTACACGTTATTACAACCCAAATACTTTGCAAAATATTGTTTGGCTATTATACTTAGTACTTTGTACAAGTGAGTTGTATTTGCCACGTTTAGAATTGTTGTAATTATTCTTGTTTGGACTCGTTTTGCTCATAATTTCGTAGCTACTTCAACAATTTACCAATAACAAGGGAAACATAATCGAATCTTGATGTTTCAACTTTGTTCGTGGCCTGGCGAGTGTCGGGTCGCGGAGGGTAGTGCAGCGGACCCCTCACGTACGTCACATGGCCAAAGTACCCCTTCATTCACCGGCAGCGGCGGCTTTTACGTCAAACTTCAGTGGTATGAGTGGCTGAGAGCCCTTAATAGGTATTCTCTCCGGCCCTGGGTAATGTTATCAAAAGATATAAATGTGTAGACAATTCCCCAGAAAGCTATTTAGGATAGAAACACGAGTGCCGATGGACCGTGAACCGGTGGCGGGTGCGCTCTTGGCAAATTTCGGTCAACGGAAAATGTAAATACTTAGGTTGATGTTATAAAAAAAGTATCAGAATGTTTCGGATCAATGATAACTGGCTAAAGTCACGTATAATAACGGAACTAACAACGAGGCATTTTTTTTCCAGGGGGCGGAGCCCTAAGGTTGGTAGGAGGGACATATCCAACGTTGGGACATCATTAAAGACATGCGGATTTGTAAAACAATCTAAAGAACCATCACACATCAAAGCGGGATGTTGGGAAATGATAAAAGAAGCCAGTGGGGCGGACCTCTGAGGTCGGAATAAACATCCGTCTTTTACTCCCCCAACAACGTGGCATGGTCCGGGAGCAGTTTTTAGGAGCCGTTTTAGAAAGATCACGTGGGACACACGCACACACGCACAACTACTTTATTAGTATACAACTACTTTATTATTATTCTATAACTATTATGTATAGTTTTAATAATTAAGTCTTGATGTGCGTTGGGTGTCTTCAACATATACATTTATAAAAGAAAGGTGTTGTATGTCTGTCGACTTTTATGTTCCGTTTTAACGTAAAAACTACTAAACCAATCGAGCTAAATATTTTCATGTAAGTAGGTAATTTACCTGGGCTACATATAGGCATATTACCATCTTGGCAATCCATTAAGGCTTCACCCCAGATAATTTTAAAGTTACAATGTTATTCTTATGAGCAATAGGATTAGCTAGTGGACCTGTTGCTCTAAATCGAGCAATCAACTGTTATTACTGTTTACCTGTATTTTACTCATCACCTGTTTTAGAATGCAACTGAATTCAAACTATTCCCCACGTTAATCTTACGGAAAAACGAACTTTGAGGGCGACCCTTGATTAAAAATATTAAAAATTAAAAATATTGAAAATTGAAAACCACTTTGCACAACTACCAATCTGGTCCATTTTGTTGACACCTTAATAATCGGAATTAGTTCAAAAATAACGGAGGAGTTCAGTTCACAAAAATCTGATTAGCTTATTATAGATATAGATAGATGGTTCAGATAATTTTCTTAAACAGATGTATTTTCAGCAGAAATTTTAACCAGTTGTTTACTCAGCTAGTAATATATAGCAATTAGTTTAAAAAATCAAAGGGTAAATTGGTAAGGAATATAATGGCTGAATGCGGCCGTGATTGGGTGCAAGTGACGTTAAGATGCCAGCAATAAAGTCGCCGCATCTGTTGTCTTCATTATGAGGTAATTTATCCTCTACAGTCAGGATCATCAAATTAGGCGGGTGGGGATTTTGCATTTTTATCATATGAGGTTCTGGCATAATATGTCTAGGTCGAAAACCCAAGGCCACACTAAATATCGTGGGTTTTGGGGCACGAACTCGCAACGCTAAGAGACCCATGATGACAGATATTGCGTCTGTAATTTGGCCATGCATACGTTTAAATTTATAAAGTCATTGTTTTTGTATCTGTTTATATTTTTGATTTGAGAATAAGTAAATATTGAAGTTTAGTACATCGATAATTATTTTAAATAGTTTCAAATTATAATTTACTACAACTGTAATATTGTTCTAGTAAATGTTCTATATTCAATCCTTTGTTCAATATGTGACTCTTTTTCCCTTGTTTGTGTGTAACTTTTGTAAATTATACGGTTGGGTGCAACATGGAGTCTGACCAAATTCAGTCTGGACCATTGCGTGAACAGTTTCAATTGGTTAATAAAACGCTAGATAAAATATGACGCGTGACGGTTACCTGGGATTATAAATAATTATTTAAATGATCAAACAAAAAGTGTTATTTCCAACTTTTAACATTTGTATATAATAAATAATATACAAAAATACACAATAGGTCTATTAATAGTATAATATAATATATAATACCTATAAATTTGTCTTCGTAATTTGGGTTTACAACCATCCATACACGGTCGTACATTGCCGGACGCCGACGATTCCTTTGATCTTCGCCAGAAAACCGACCCAAATGGTTTGCGTCAGGGCAAAAATCCACCATAGATGGGGTACCATTCGTGTGATTGTTCGTGTAGGAAAAATGTTCGCCGTGTATATGGCGGGCTTTACACAAAGCAGGTGGTTTTCGCGAGATTGCTGTGGAAAACTACTTGACTAAAGCATCTGCCGAGTTGTTCAAATTCAAATAAAATCAATAAATCGATTGCTTATTTACAACCTCCTATAGAAAATTACATGGTGGTACTTTAGGATAAATATTTTTTTACGAACTTAAAACACAAAAACAGAACCACAGAATACAGAAGCATTAAAGTAGAAATGTATATTTAATGTAATATTAATGTGTCTGGAAAGGAGACAATAATGACCTTGGACATTTTGTAACAATAAAGTCAGCTCTAATTATTTTACTAAATACGGGTACCGTTCAATCAAATTCTGATAAAAATTAAGACTCATTTAATCTGTTAATACTTGTTGATGAAGGTGGTACCGTACATTGGTCATAAAGCCTGCTTCACTGGACCGGGCCCGGCATCGGAAGCGAGGTTAGACGCCGTGATTACCGTGGTGTACCATCGGGTGTACCCCTACGCAATCTGATTGTTTCTTTGGGTACTAGATCAATTTGTTAAATATATAGAATCATCGATACGAAATTACAGTTGTAGTTTTATAAAACAAGCCAGCCGATCATCTGAGAAAGAAAAACACATAAGGGTTCACTGGGTTCTGAAAATATGTGTTTCTGAGAAATCCCCCAAATGTTTGTTTGCACAAACTGGCAACATTGCAAAATCCCCCGCCCGCCTAATTTGACGCTCCTGACTTTATAAGTATTGGGTACCAAATGTACGAGGTTGTCGAATCAGTGGTAACCGTGGGATGACTCCCTGGTGCAATTGACAGTTTAATATCTAGGGACGATATTAAATGAACAAAATACATGCATTCACTCATTGTGGCAGGAAAATTTACTATTCTTATAATATTATTATGATCTCTGTATTATCAAATAATACTCTAAGCAATGTCACATATGAAATGTAATTGCCATTTAAATATGGTTTTGTTTTCAACCAATAAAAAAACATAAAAAATAAAAGAACACATGGCAAAAGGTGAGTGGAACACAGTAACGGCGTTAAAGCCACACAATTGTAGCACATTTATACTTTGATATTGTGGATGCACTTAAGTCAACATTTATCGAGAAATATAGTGATCCCTTCTTTTGCTTACGTTTTTCCGTGTGGGAGGACCTATTGTCTTAGTATATATCCATGTATAACGTAAACAACCAGTGTGCGGTCCAATAATAATAATTAATAAATGTAATTATATTACTTCTTACGTTGGAATTGGATCAATCGTCATACTTTGATTCCTGACAAACAGTAACCAAAGGATTTAATCATGATCAATCCTTCGCCAAACCTTAAGGGGACATATTTTCGAAAAAAACAGTAGTGCTTTTATGCTGTGGATGTACAAATAATGAAAACTAAGTTTTTGTTAAGTATTTCTTGTGTTGTTCAAATTTTCTAAAGGGTAAAAGGTAACTAAAAGTTAAAAGTAGGCTTTTGATTAAAAATGTGTTTGATGTGCAATAACTGCCGGGTTTCAAAACTAACATGACTCATGGGACTGTTTAATTCTTAGGCCTCGTGATAACGCTTTGGCTAATTTATGAATGAAGAATGTGTAAAACTGTAATCCTTCCTTGAGGCTAAAGGCCGCAAGGTTCGTCAAAATTAAACCACTTCTCGCCGTTCAATGTTTTACGCGATGCAATTTAAAAGAAATAACTTCTTTGCAAAAGTGAAAGTGGCATGATATTATAAAAAGGTATTCTAAACGCACTAGATTGGAGGCTTTTAGGAGTTTTAAATAATAATTTTTTAAAATTGTAATACAATGAAATAATACATGATTTGTCAAATTGAAACATGATTCTTTTGATATTTCTCATAGTAGGCTTATCACACTATTGATTGTGGAACACGTTTTTCCTCCGTTATTTTGTAGATGAGATACCAATTTTTCCCCCTGTACCCAACTATGAAACATGAATAAAAAATACCCTCGTCGCTCCTAGTCTATTAAAAATCCGGGGAGGTGGTCAAGAGAGCAGCTAGTAAGAGGGAGGGAGTGATGGAGGAGGCATGAGTAATACGAGTGTGGGTGCGTGTGTTTTATGGCGGTCGGTGAAATGTTCGGTGCCGTATTAATGTGTTTTTTATAACATTTAAAGGTTGGTTCGTATTCGTGAACCCCGGCAGGGCTTATACCTGTTTTGCGCACAGCGGTCAGGAATCTGTTAAAACCATGGGTCGATTCCAATCACGCGTAAATATTCTGAATAGCATGACTGTACTTGGACACATTCCTCAATATTTATTTTGATTCAGACGGCCGATAATTAACGTTGGAAATCAATTTCGACTCATTTGCTGGTTTTAAACATAATTTATAAAATTAATAACTACTTCCCTTAATAGTACAGTAATACAATACATTTTTGTTACCATACTGCCAATCCCAAAATCTGAACGTTGTTATATTTCTCATCTTTAAAATATACAACTTAATTCAAAGTGATTTATTTTAAAATCGACCGATGTATATTTTTATTTCGTCTTAGCCAATGTTATTTTGTGTTTATTTTATCTGTAACGGAGTAGGCATGATTAATAAGTGTGGGTACGGGTACGTGTATTTTATGGTGGTCGGTGAAATGTTCGGTGCCATATTAATGTGTTTTATAACATTTAAAGGTTGGTTCGTATGATAAACGATGTATATATGTATGTATTATGTCATAACATAACGATGTATGATTGTCGTTTAAATATAACTAGCGATCGCCCAAAAAGTCGAAATTCGATCAAATATTATTGGCGAATAGTGGCTGTTTTTGCGTGAATGTTTTATCACATTATCCTGCATCAGTAGTTGAACCAAATCATTTAATCAGTAGCATGATTCTTAACTTCACAAATAACTAAATAAATTAGTTTAATAACTAATTAAACTAACTAATTAATTAGTTTAATAATTAGTTTAAGAGGAGTGGATCCTCTTGCTCTCCCTCCTCCTTCCCCTCTCCTACCACAATGTTTATATTTTTTAATGTGGAGTTAAAACGGATAACAGAAGAGCGTTACTATTCCAGCAGTCAGTAGTATTTTTACTTACATTACTCTTGAAACATCTATTCTCACTGTTGTGCTAGCATTTGTTATTATATCAGCTGTCAAAAATACAATTTCATTGATTAATGCTCTTCCATAAGATTAAGATTGAACCTTTGAAAGCCCTCAGGGCGTAGCCCTTACCTTTCTAACGGTATATGTGAATTTCTCCTACGATGCACACGCTGAGAATAAAGGAGGGACAGTTTTGTGCCTGCCTATTAATATAAAGAAAATACCATGCATGATATATGATAAATGATACATGTATGGTACATGATATCAGAATCAAATATGTCATTAAAAACATTCCAAAACCTAGAGATACAAATACAATGTCAATCATTCAACATCCTGTTTCTTTTGACTATTTTTCATTGTTTTAACGGTGCAATGTTCATCTGTAATTCTATAGGTTGTGGAAAACGTTTTTTTTTTTACAAAAACACTTTCTCAATTATCTATTACTTTTCATGTTTTAAAGTTTTAATCAGTACTCCAAAGAGCCGTGAGCATTTGTTTTAAAATGCTTTTGGTTTGGGAATTTTTCTTGAGATTCTCACTACAAAATGAAAGTTTTACCATGTTATGTGCCAAAAGTTTTGATGTTTAATATTAGACAGTAGACATATTAGAAAGTAGACATCATTACTAGTAGTTTAGTTGGAAATATTATTTATAAAATACTTAACAGACTATTTTGTCGGCCTGTAAAACCACATAATTTTGCTATACTCACAGACCACTGTGACACTACTTGTTTATTCCATTATTTGTCATGCAACTAAAATGATTACAAGTATAAATTGTGTATATTTCCTGTTCCGATACTATATATAAATGTAAAACGAGCTTAAAAATAAATTCCCCTTAAATCTAGTAAATAATTAACATTTGTCTGATATATTATAGTTTTTGCCAAGTAAAATCAAAAATAAAGAACCAATTTGTGTTGTTTCTAGAGTTTATCCTCAAAAAAATTATTATATAGTATTTCCATAAAGTTATACTTGTTGTACAATATCTACAAACTATACTCATACACAACCTATAGTTCGCAACACTTTTTCAAAAATAACTAACTAAAGGTACAAATCTTACGTGGCAATAACCGATTGGCGGAGCAGAGAATAAACTTTGTAAAGACATATTAACATTAGCATATCTCTTGTCTAATAAGTAAGATGTAGTTTTAAAAGTATCCTTTGACGATATTATTACTTTTCCTCCATTAAAAATTTCATAAATCGTTAGGCATTGTTTACTAATTAATATCAATCCCTGATTTACGGGTTAAATTCTGTATTCAAAGTTAATTTTCTTTCCATTTCCTCAAATTTGTGATTGATTTTTAGTAAATTTAGGGTTATTTTTATAATTTGGCAGTTATCATTGTATTAATAGGCAAGCACAAAACTGTCCCTCCATTTTTCTTGGCGTGTGTGCAGCGTGGGAGAAATAAACGCATACCATTAGAAAGGTACTGTCGTGTCAATGTGCAGAAACCCCTTATAATTTACATCGACCATCAGGGCTACGCCCCACAGGCCTTTACAGTTTCAATGCAAATATTGATATATAATTCTGTAAGCGAAATTTGTATGTCAAAACTGTGGGAGTTTGGCAAATCGCAGGATGATGGGAGACGGCTCAAATTAAAGGTCTTGATCCCAGAGACTCGGAATAATAATAGTATTTAAAAAAAACTACCAGCAAACGAGAAATATCGTAAAACATTACCCATAAGAAAAGCATGGGAATTTAAAAACGTCTGCTTTGTTTACATTAAAACATGAGGGCTGGGTCTATTACACATCATATCGATGAACCATCGAACCTTACATAAAAATACGTTTTGGTTCGATGGTCCATCGCCCTATTGCAATCTATAATATTATTTAATAAAGAATTCAATAACCTTGTATCAGGAGTTGATATAATAAAACCTGGTTAAATTACTACTGCTGGTCTACTAAGTGTAAAGTATTGTGTGCAAAAAATTAGGCCTCTCACTACAGTATTAATAGAAAACAATTTTGAAAACCACGAAATAACCGTAGAAAATTCTCTGAATTCGGTCAAAACTTATCCTGAAAATCATGTGGAAATAAAACATAGAACCAGTAAGTAATCAGTAATTAGAGCGACATACAATTCAAAACGACGAAGAGACCTTCACAAATAGCCAACATTTGAAAAATGTAGCGTTATCTATACAATACAATGCCACAAATTCTACTTTAAACGAACAATAGTATTAGCTCGAGCTTTACATAACGCATCTCTTCGTGGTTTTGAATTGTTTCTCGTCCTAGTATAGTTCTTAGCAGCATACTATCTGACACACATTATGTGTACATCGTACGGAATATTTATCTGCAGTCATATACCCAGTTTTGATGATTTAAATAGCCAACAAAATAGTAATCTTTAAACTTTGACATATTTGTACAGTTATTGTGCTAAATGTTTTGCACATAGTGATCAACCGAATATAAAAAAGTATCAATCATGCTATATTCATTTCAGAAGACTTGTATAGCATTGCAAAGATGGGCTTATTTTTTTATAGGATCATAACTGACAAACATGAAACAATGTTTAACCAATATTAAGCATTTTGTTTTGGGGGGTTGAAATAATTGAAATTGTTGATTTGACCTTGTTTCGTATATGTCATCGTATTCAGAAATCGGATACCAAAATATGAGACTCCTGGTATATAGTTTAACGATATGTCGTCTGCCATTTTTTACGCCACCAGGTACTCTCTAAGTAAAAACACATCTAAAACTAAGTAAAATACATAGGCAAAGATTAAATTATCATCCTAATTTGACAACATTTGTAATTAAGGCTTTTCCCACCTACTATGAGAGCACATCATCCCAAAATATCTAAAACAATTTAGAGATTTTAATTATTTCTTGTGGGTTTTTAAATAAGTAAACTGTTCATGTGACTGCTGTTGGTCCTAGCATGTATACGTGTAGTTTTTTAATGAATAGGCCACAACCCTATATTACCAAGTGTTTGTGAATAATGAAAATCGTAAACGTATTTTTAACTATTGTAATTTGTTAAATACGATTTGTTAATATTGTTAGGGGATAGAACCATCAGTAACAACCTTAAGTTATAACGCAGTTTACGTGACTTTAAATTTAACGATTTAACTTTAAGACTTTAAAAAACTCTAACATTTCAACAACTTCATGTTTACAAAATTATGTGATTTGGCAATTTTTCCGATGGTTTCTAGTAACAAGCTAGATGGACATTTCACGTTCCTAGCGCATCCGGAAGTTACTAAGGCATAGCATAGCCAGAGCACTAGCAGAATTCGCCATTCACGTAGTTGTTTAACAAAAAAAAGGTACAAGTCAAGTAAGTTGAATAAAAAAACAACCGTACCATCAAAGGGTGTGCTTATAACAAGCAAATGTCTTACCAGCAAGAACCTAAAGTTATGGTTTTCGATGTTTGGTAGGTATTGCAAGAAATGAATAAGAGGTTTATTAGTCAATGAACATGAAATTATGGAAAAATATTTAATTAAGTATACTAATATATATTTTTTTAAATAAGAAACAAATTGTTCATGACTGTGGATTGTCACAAAACGTATACATGCGAAAGCCTATTTACATTTTTGCATAGTGCATTACCGAAAATACTATAGCTCAGCAATATAAATCCTCAGCTGGCAACATCATAAACATTCAAAACAAAGCTTCAATACACACAATAATTATCAACAATGCTAGCACAGTTAATAATATAATCATAGTACAAAGTAACTACTGTCTTTAAGCTCGTTTTAGTTTTTGTATTTAGATTTAAAGCCTTATTATAAATGATTTTTATCAAAACTGTTTTCACTGGAGGGTGGTCATTCACTAGTCCACTCATCCTACGAGAAGAACACTTAGATGTACCAATTAAAACCAATTGTACCACTTCCACCACCAATTAAAATACAAATTTTCAGTAACAGGGCATATTTTTAGGTACAGTGAAATAACATGACTTCAATATAGTCAGTTCTCTAGCCAGTACTATATCAAAAACAAATATTCCAGAATTCGAAGGCCATGTTGAAATGTATAATGAAAAGGTGGTGAAATATTATAATTACATAGAAGAACAACAGTCAACAATATATTTATCGATATACATGTATTAGTGTACTAGGTAGTTTAAAACCAACGGTAAAAGTAAGGAATGTTAATTATTAAAACCTACAGTTCAGAAGACGGGGTACTGTAACGGCGTGATGTTGGTACTACTGGCAACGCGTATTAAATGCCAATCAGGATGCCAGCTGAGAGACTGAATAAGTCCCGCACGCCCCTGCACGCCCCTGTAAAGTGTCTCTCCAGCTTAAACACACTGGTAACAGCTCAGATAGCAGCTTACTAAGACGATGAATGTGATACTATTAGTTTATTTTATGTAAAACAATTGCTAGTTCATCATAAATAACTTTTTGTTGCAGTTATAAATATAATATTTCCCTAGATGTATTACGTAATGTCACTCTATGAAGGTAATTCGCGCGTCCATTTCCTAGATTCTTATTATTTGGGAGGATGAATTCAATTGAATGACTTCACAAACGGCCAAGTTAACTATTTTAAGAAACCAAATATACATTATTTTACAATAGGCACAGATTACAAATTAAGGTTGTGATAATCCCAAATATTCTGATAAAAGGTAACTCGTAGTCCGTCGCGGCTTAGCTCGCGATAACGATTTCATTTTTGAGAAGTTAGTTAACATTTGTTAAACACCTGGGGGACAAAGCTTTGCTCGAGAAGCCAGTCAGTTCGTTAAAAATGCCTAGAGTTCTTATACTCTCTGTTCCACTCCAAGGTGAGCATATTGATTTGTTTTGCTTATTTGATCGATTAATTCCATTTTGGACATGTCGCTTTATTCAATATTCAGATTTAATGGTTCTCTATAATCTATAAATAACCTATAATCATGTATATTTAGTTCAGTGTACACATTAGGTCTAACCATTATTCTCACAACCAAATATGGCATGCACTTTACCAAGTAAGTGTTATTTTTACGATTGAATGATTGATTTTTAACAGCTGTTAAGATTCTTTTTTTTTATTTTAAAATATTAACCATAACCCCAATGTTATTTTTTAGAATAATTTTCCATACAAATATTATTCAATGTGATTAGCCACATTGAATAACCCTTAAATTCGATGGCTCCAATATTCGGAGAGCCATGAAGTAAAGCATATTTGGAGCACGAGTAGGCAAAGGTTTAATTCTGATGTACTAACTATCTTCCTGACAAAAGTATGATCAATCGGTCCAGTTAACTACTAACGTCAGTGTTGATTAATTTACAGTTTTAAAGGCCGACGGAGCGATAAGTCCCAAAGGCGGGACGGATTTTATAGACATGTTTCTGATTATAGTGCATTGCCTGCTGTCAATTATTTGCTCTATCAATGTAGGAAGTACAGGATTAACATATAAATGCTGAAGGTCATTAGAACCGAGCCTCATTGGAACGGGAATAAGGTTAAACTCTTTTTGTTTATGGACCCAGCTTCTTTCAAATAACTGCTCAACAACACTTGTATTTTGTTGGACTTATTGATGGTGGACTTAAATCCCATCAAATATTAAGTATTATAATTACAATGACTAGCGAGACAAACTGAGCTTTAAATACCATGTTGCAAGGGCTTATGTGTTCCGCACCCAATTTTTCACTGCCGTGCCATTATTTTAAAAGGTTTAGACCTTTGTGGAGTAGTAAAGCGGACGTGTTTCGCTATGATAAAAAATTATAAACAGCTTGATTATAAACAGCTGTTACAATTCTGTTGCTTTGATTTTAAACTCCGTAAGCCTAATGTTAATTTTGTTTAACTTTTCATTTTCGTTTTTTTAACATTATTTGGTTTTTCCGGGGGATGAGACCTGTCTAGAACTTATTTTTATCCCAGAAATTAGTTATTTCCAACATTTGAAGGAAATCGTTGGTTCCGTTTTTTAGATAAAAGTTGCAAGCAAACAAGCAAACAGGCAAGCAAGGAAGAAAGCAAGCACGCACGGACTCAAACAATCAAACCTTACTCATATTTCAATATCCAGCCAAAACCTTAAAAACAAAAATGAGCAGACCTTCTGAGCATTGAATGCTACTCCATTATTTAATGGCCTTTGTAATGGATAAATATAACTCCGCCTCAACTAAATATAACTAAAATATCCCATTATAATTGAAGATAACTATCAATAACTAAATTGTCCCAATTGGAGTGGATAGTTAAATTAATTTAATTAAATATTGTTCAAATGTACCATCGGGACAACATATTTATATATTTACATAGATATCTATACTTGTGGTTTTAGCTTCACACAATCTACTGTTATTTTACATGTTTAAACTCGGCATATTATTGAACTGATGGTCAATCGGCCATTAATTTTTATTTAATATAGCCTATATTATAAAAATGTTTAAATAAATGAAGTGGCTCTATTACACGTCAGTTCTATGGACCATCGACCCTCTAATATTTATTAAATAATAAAGGTTTGATGGTCCATCGATCTGCTGTGTAATAGAGCCACTCCATTCTTTAAACACTTTTAGAGAAATAGGTTCTATATCACATCATATTGATGTGCTATATACCCGGTTAAAACAATAATAATTTAGAGGGTCGATGGAACATCGGACAAAATTTGTATATTTTATAAATAACTCATTTTGGGTCGATGGACCACGACCCAGTTAGTAAATATAACTTTCATTCACTTAAACGGTTCGATGGGCCATAGACCCGCTTGTATTTTTTAATGTTTTTAGCGTTTATTTTTAACGTTTTTAAAATAAACGTGGATGTGAGGGGAGAGTTCAGGGAAGAGAGTGTGATGGAGAGGGAAAGAGAGAAAGAGAGGTTATTCGTGAAATTCTGCATAAGGACACTGGTTCAATTGAATGTTATTTAAATGCTCAAGCATGATGTGGCAAAAAATTCCCGCAGAGATTCATTAGTCGTTTGTGCCGCTTTGGGTTTATGTGGAATTATTTTTGGTTGAATTTCGACCTCTGGACTAGTAATAATGTAAAAAGGCATTTCCAACGGTAACAAATAATATCAAACCGTTAAACTAATTAATTAAGACCTTAAAACACCTATTTTTATGTTTTTTAACATGATACATTGGCAATTTATAACAAATTACACAAATCCGATTGAAAAATGGATATGTATAATATTAGACCTCAATTTATTCCCAACTGATGTGGCAATCCAAATTTAAAAATATATATTATAACTGGACAAATGCAGTTTTACAGGACTTTGGAGAATAACCGTCAGTGGCTCGTTGCCGACTGTTTGGTTTTACAGTTTTCACATTTTCATAAACTATAAAAAAAACATTCAAACAGTTCAGGTCCCATCTTAAAGTAGGTCATATTACAAGCGGCAAAGCTCTGTTAGTTGCCTGACAAATTGTTTTCGTCTCCAGTACGATCCTTACATATCCGTACATCTTCATTGGTTAAACATGTCTTAAACGGTTTTTTTTAATTTCCTAATGTGATCAAACCAAAATAAAAATTAGGGTTGATTGCATTGTTACATTGTTATTAATACGCGAAACCAATTCAAGTGGTTTATATTCTCCTATTTATTGCCAAAATGCGACTTACAGTATTGCCCTGAAGTCATTAATTCCCACCGCTGACATTTGTTTATATCAAAAATTTGTTAGATAGACCTTGTGCGGATTTTCGTGAAGCCTGAGTAGGGGATGCCAGCAGAAGAGTGGGGGGCATCAGGTTGGAGGGGAAGTTCACAATACCATGTGTCATAATACTATTCCTGGGGAAAAAATTTTGCTAGTATTTGGAATATTTGTTCTTGTTCGATCACCAGTTTTTACTATTAAAAAACTGTATTTGCTTTTACTGGTTGTTCAGTGTAATTTCAATATTTTGACATATAAAAGTAATGTTTAAACATATGGGCGCAACAAAGTCACTAGGCTGAATGCAAATCAACATAATTTGTGTTAGGCCTAATCAATAAAGGCTGTCCCACACTTCTCGCGAATACGCCCGAACGCTCGACCGAACTCCGAATGTTCGGAGTAGACGCGAGAAGTGTGGGAGCTCCATGAACTTGTTGGTACCCGTACACTGTCACCAAATGATTCACTCGAATGTCCCGCCGAATGTTCGGAATGAGTTGCGACCACGAGTGTTGCACCAAATCAACCGAATGTGCACACTGAACTAACCAAGTACACGCTCGCCCAATACCATGCAATACCATGCTCGCCATTCGCTTACGTTCGTCTCTTTTGATTCATGCCAAAAACCCGACAAAAGCGGAGCACGGCGAACACAAATCATGGCCAGGCAAACTATCCCGAACATACACGAGCACACTGAGTACACTATCGTGCTCGCCATAGTTTGCCTTTGTTAGGCCATAGTGTACTGTAGCGTAGAATACGGTACGGAATGTTCAGTGAACATTCGGGAGAATGTTCGTCCAAATGTTCAGGCCTGTTCGCGAGATGTGTGGGACAGTCTTAACATTAGAGATTTGCATAACAATCACTTCGTGGTTGCAACGTTTTTGGTTTGGTGCGTAACAGATGATTATCACAAGCGATTTTTAGTCAGCAGACTAAGAACAGATGTCAATCGCTCACCCCCACCCTAAAAAACAGGTTTAAACCACTTTAACCAATAAAACCCAGGTTTCACGAAGATCCGCACAAGGTCTATTAGTTATTCGTTGAAAACAATTATTTGAGTTTAATCTATATCTATAAAAGGGGAAGTATGTATGTATATATGTATGTAGCCTATGGACTCCGAAACCGCTCGACAGATTGTAATGAAACTTTCAGGCATTATTAAGCATTATTCAAGGATGGTTTGTGTGAAGTTTGGTTCAAATCTGTCCAAAGGGCTCCGACCCAGAGGGCATACAAGGGTGCAGTGTCAGGTTTTAGAAATTTAGTCTTTACAAAATTAACAGCTGTAATTAAACAAAGTTTTGGGCTCAGCAACGCGCGCCGGGTAACTGTAGTACTAAATATACGTATATTATAATCTGTATAAATAATACTGTAAGAATAAATTGTGGGAGTTTGGTAAATGAGGATGATGGGAGATGGCACAAGTTAAAGATCTTAATCCCAGGTACTTGGGAAAAATAGCGGGAATTTATAAAATTTACCAGCAAATGAGAAATAACGTAACATTTCCCATAAGAAAAGCATGGGGATTAAAAAACGACTGCTCTATTTACATAAAACAATTTAATTACATGTTGTTTACGAACTGACACGTGTTCTCACTTATATTGTTTTACTAGCTGGCCAGAGAGACGTTGTCCTGTCCTAATGGCATTGAATTTGTTTTATGTCATATACGCGTTCATTTTAAAGATGAACTCGTTCGCTTCGCTCACTCACCTCCCGGATTAGCTCGTTCGCTACACTCACTCGCCTATCGGATAAAGAATTTGAGTTGTCATTTAAGTAATTTTAAATTTCTATAATGAACATATGTTTATGTCTTTCAAGTATGTTTACAGCTGTTTGGTGTAACTAACTGAACTTAAATAAAATAAATGGGAACTTTGAAGCTCTGTGGGACAGAGCCCTTAGGTCGGATTAACAATTTTATTTTATAAGAACCTTGTGCTGACATTAATGAACACAAAAAAAGTAATTATTCAATTTGGTGCACTCATTCTTAAGTGATGGCGTGACCAGTGGCGGATCCAAGGGGGGGTCAAGCTAAGAAATGTTTGTTATATACTGTATAAAAATAGTGCAGTTGTGTAATTTGCTTCTGGTTGAATGTGTTTCGATTAATTCTTTATCGCCAATCTAATTTATGCATTGTCTACAATAGATTATTTTCTAAACGGTCTGTATGCATACTAAAGTTGTGGAACTAAGGGTAGGTAAACAGTTAATGGGAGCGATAATTTCGTTCTGATGACGTCTGACAGTTGGCTGCACTGACGCAACGACGCGACTGCCCTTTAAACCCTGCCTCTGTTTTACACGCGAAACCACCGTCCCGTACTTGGGTGTGGGTGCCGGAAAACGTCAAGATTAACGTTGTTAGTTATCAGAAGATCTCCGATACAACAATGGTAGCTCGAGTGAGCGGGGCGGTAAGGTGCAGGCAGAGTTGTGCGTACGTCACGTTACCATGGCAACGGGAGTTTGACTACGCATCCACTGTGTCTACGTGATATTATTAGTCATCACACCCTTACACTGCGCATGAAAGCTGCTCTGCCTTTTCTATCTTAGTTCAGTTCACTTTAGTGTATGTTGGGTTTAACTGTTATTTTTGGTAATTGATTATTATTAAAATTATTATCCGTAAAAATACTAATCGGAGGGGGGGTTCCACCAGTAAGTTCACACCCCTTGACTCTAAAGCTGGATCCGCAACTGGGCGGAACCAAGGGAAATAGCCATTCATTTGTATATATTAAGATTTCCCACAGAATGTAAAGAGTAACAATAATAACATAATGCAGAGTATTGGAGAAAGGTTAGGGGGCTAGGGGGATTAAAACTCCTTTCAGCCACTAGTTATTATTCACTTCTGTACTATTCAAATCAGTACAGCCAAAAGAGGCTGGTGCAAGCGATATTTATACGGCACCGATGAAGAATATATTTCAAATGTATCTTTATAATTATAAATATTAACTGAACATAGAACATATTTGTTCTATAATTTTGTATTTCATTTATTAATTTTGTTGTTTTTACTTGTTAAACTCATTACATTTTTAAATGTAAACTGTCATATGTAAGTACTCCTTGATTAAAATAAATGTGGATGTAATAAACATTTAACACAAAATCGAGCAATTTATCTCGTTAAATACATCCACGTCATTAGTTTATTGTATCCTGGAGTGTTAATAAGTATAGGTGGGCTATTCACGATATACTTCAAGACGTATTTGGTATAAACATATTATAGTTATTTAGGCTACGAAGGGTAAAATGCAATTAAAATAAGATCATTTGGCTAATACTGTAGTTATTGCAGACTGGTACAAATTCTTTAAAAATGTCATTCTTTAAATACCTATCTAGGTTCTAGGAATTAAACTGCCTGCTATTCAGCTTAAAAAGCTGGAAAAATAAGCATTGGGTAAACCGGGAAGGTAAGTCCCCGGAATGAATTATCATAATTCGTTGGTTTTCAACCGTTTATTTTTATTGTAGAACGTACAGCCAAAGGAGTTTATGGTTTGGGTTGCTAGAGTTTATGGGAAAGAAAGAAGATAATAATTAGTTAGGTGGTCTTACTGTGTACCTCCTAGGTGCCGAACTCGGTTATGACATTAGTAATAAATGGTTGACTTTTTAGGGGTGGTCAGAAATATGGTACAGGGACGCTGTGCCGCCGCAGGTATGGGGGGGGGTTGCAAGTGGGATCGGGCGGCAGGCGATAAGATCAAAGGCTTGGCGTAGCCCCGTCATCTATCGCCCCGAAGTTGCACCAGTAATAACAAACTATAAAAACCAGCACATTCCCGCGCTTTTGCTTCCGGGTCCTGGAAAGTCAGGTCCCGAAAAAGTCCTATACACAGTTTCAGTATATAGGTCCTTGAAATGTAGCAAATACGTATTTTCGTATAAACTTACACGTCCTGGGAAAGTCAGGTCCTCGAAAAGCCTTATATACGTCTATATATATATATATATATATATATATATATATATATGTGTGTGTTTGCACTCTAGCGGTCGCATTTTTTGTCCGATTAATTTCAAATTTGGTAGGGACGTTTCTTTCTGTAATTAGTTGGACAAGTTCGTTGGGCAAAACAATCGGAAAACTCCAAAGCCCTTTTTTGGGGATTAATCTTTCAAAATTTGGAGTTTTTGGGCCCAAAAAGGGTCAGAAGAGCCCCGTATGTAAAATTAATGCATATAATAAGATGGGAATTAGTGAGGCGAAAGTTTTAAGCCCTCTCTCGTCATTCTAGCATAAATAATTACCGAGTTATTAAAGAAAATGTGTTTTGACCAAACACAGTACGTTGTCTTATGGGGGGTTTACACTAGAAATGCCTGCTACTCCTTTGTTAGAGTATTTTTATCATCCCCAGCAACCTCACGCCTACTTTCAAGCTTGAATGGACCTTCTCCTAACATTATAATGCGGAAAATTGTATTACCAGCATTGCAGGCAAATGAAACCAGGAGCATCAGAACAGCCAAAAAATCAATGTTTTCAGATTTCAATAAAAATTGGAATACATGTATGTTTTTACATTGATTTTGATTTTTAAAAGTTTTTATATGGAAATTCACTTCCCTCACGTCAGCGTGCTGCGTGCGAACTCGTTTTCTGATCAAATACTGTACTATCTTCTCATCTATTAGATCGCATTGGTACTTGAAGGCCTTATGAAGAAGCTTAGAGATTTGTTTAACATTATCTTAATATTTATTTAGATACACGTATCATAGTGAAAATGTGACTACATTTGCTGCAGTTAAAAAATGAATCTCACAAAATAGTTTAGGTTTATTAAAACTTATTATTACCTATTTAACATATCTATCTTTCCTATAGGTTAATCGTTGTATTTGCTTCAAATTTGTATAATGCCAAGTATATGTTCAAAACCTAATGTTACCATTTACATTATCCCTTATTAATTCGTATATTAATCCTGGATTGCGTAAAAAATACACTAACTATTCTAAACTCAATTTTTGATATTTTTAAAGCTTTCAATCAACCAATCAATAAATAATTCCTTTATTGCGTTAACTCTTTTTCAAGCTCTAGTACGATTAATTTTGAAGTAGATAGTGGTTTTATTACCTGCTGTTGTGTTTACTTAAAGTTTTATAGTGGAAGTTGTTTAAAAGATATGACAAAATATTTTGTATACTTTCTGATGTGAATAAAATATGTTTTGTGTTTATTTAAATAAAAAAAATATAATCGTGTTACAGTCTAACAGTCTAACAGTGGTAGACTGCTAATAATTGACAAAGTTTGGAGAAATATGCCTAAACATGATTAGACAATTTTCCAAGGTAAAATTAACAGAAATGCGAGAGGGGATAAGATCAAGATATACGATTCGATAAGGATTCTTACTTTCATCAAGCAAATCATTAACATTAACGGAGTACGTGTTTTCCTATTCAAAGCTGAATATACCGATACCGAAAACTGGAGTAACTTGAAACAGTTTTCAAGTTCAACGTAAATTTGTTCCTACATTTATTTGCTAATGTAAATTGCTGTTTTTCCACCAAAACTTTGGTCTTGCTTAGTTTTAACTACTGCACTAATTAAATTAATTTTTAAAATTCAGTGTAATAAAAAAATAAATAAAAAAGGTTGTTTCAAGTTACCCCATGGAAAGGGGTAACTTGAAATCCATTACAAAAATACATGTTAAAATGATTATATTGCAAGTTGGTATTGTCTGGGGTAACTTAAAACATAAAATAAGGATTTTAAAAAAGTATCAAAGCAATAAACTGGTAATAAACAGATTACTTAAACTATATATCTTATAGTTGCTTGGCATTATCCTGAAAGAGGATAGTTACAAATAAAATAGTTTTTCATTAAAAGTAAACTATTTACATCACTCATATTAAATAAAAACATCATAAGATATCAACAAAGTGAATGTAATGGGTTTTATATACCATAACATATAAAAACTCTGGTGTTTCAAGTTACCCCACTTCTGACGTCAAGTAAACAAAATTGCCACAGAAAAAAACGATTGAATTAGCGGCACACGTCCCATTCAGTTATGTTGGGTATTAGATTGGGCTGCAGAAAAGAGGTTTTCACGCCTATTTTTTGTTTAAAAAATTGGTAACATCAAAAATATTAATAACAAGTATTTACTTTATATTTATAGGTCTAGGAAGGATTTACTATAGCTGTTAACTCAACCTGAATCACAAACTCCACTGTGCAACTTAGCGAAGTGTATCTGTCAGTGTTACCAAAACGTTAAAACAATAATTACCAAACTGTTTCAAGTTTCCCCACCATTTCAAGTTACCCCAGTTTACGGTACTTATTTAGTACTATTCCGTGACAGTAATCTTGTGTCAGGATTATAATTCCTCACGACAAATTGACGAATTATTGGAAAATATATTTTGAAAAGGCATTAGGATTTTTTGTTAAAAGAAATAACTCTTCTAATAACAGACTTAATGATTTACCTAAGTGGTATTATTAGCGAATTTCCTACGAAGAACTGAAAATATTTTGGGATCATTACAATTTACAATTTTTTATCACATGTTTTTTTTTACGTAGGAGGAACGCTTAATGCGCGAACCCAAAGGAACAGTGTGGGACTCCCTCTTACGAGGTATACCCACTAAACCTCCTACGGAGCCGCGGGGAAAAACCAGGCCGGAACCCTTATCGGACAACTTCGGCACTGGCCCGCGTGTCTTGCGCCCAGACGGGTCACGTCACCGTTTCGGGAAACTTAGAGGTCACCTAAGCATCCCTCGTCTCGCTTTCCCCGAAGAACGGATTGCACGAAGAGCGCAACCGCTCTCCAGGAGTCTTCATTTCGAAGCATCGCCCCCACCACGACGTCCGGGGACAGATCGCCGACAGCAGAGACGAGCCTCCTCCTGTCTTCAGCGAAACGACTGCACCGGAAGAAAGTATGATGAACATCATCCACCTCCTCCGGGCAGTAACTACACTGAGGTGACCTCACCTTCCCCACGCGGAAAAGGTATTCCCTGAAGTACCCGTGGCCCGTCAGGAATTGACACAAGAAAAAGTAAATTTCCCAAAATGCACGGCTCAACCACGGGCTTATGTCTCTGATGAGACGAAACGTCCATCGCCCTTCCAGTCCACCGTTCCACCGCTCTTGCCAAACTCGCAGACTGCCAAACTTCGAGTCCGGCTTCCACAGCAGCTTGGTCTCTTCCGAGATCAGGGGCACGGCGAAAGATATCACATGTTTTAATGTAAACAAAGATGACGTTTTTAAATCACCATGCTTTTCTTATGGGGGAAGTTTTACGTTATTTCTCGTTTGAAGGAACATTTTTAGGAATACAGTTATTTTTGCCGAGTCCCTGGAATCAAGACCTTGAATCTGAGCCGTCTCCCGTCATCCTGCGATTTACCAAACTCCCACAATTTTGCCGTAACAATTTTGCTTACATAAGTATATATCAAGATTTTTAATTTTACAATCTGTTCAGAATAGGATGGAACAATCAGTAAAAAGGATAAAACAAATTACATGACATGGGCAGGTTGCTGTCCAATAACAGATCTTGCAAGTATACACTTAATCTATGTTTTAATGTAAACAAAGCAGACGTTTTTAAATCTTCATGCTTTTCTTATGGGGGATGTTTTATGTTATTTATCGTTTGCTGTTATTTTTTTATAAATATGTACTGCTGTTTTTCCCGAGTCCCTAGTACCTTTAATTTGAGCCGTCTCCCATCATCATCCGACTTGCCAATTTTGACGTAGAGATTTCGCTTACAGAATTATATATAAAGATATCTTACAAGGGGTTTCGTTTTTATAAGAAGGTGGTGAAATCGTTGGGAAAAACGATCGGATAAACAAACCTCCTTTTTGGGTTAAAAAAACAAAAATGATAATTTGTAAAAACGGAGCAAACATGCTCCTGCCGTTTAACCCTCTTGCCTCTTACGGTATTTAGCATAAACATTTACCGACATATTAAAAACCTATAACACTTCTTACCACAGAACATTGTATCAACCATTAAAAATACAATTTTCAATACCTAGAGAAATAGTATTAGGCCTGACTGCATTATTACTACTTTAACACATGACCATCTGCAAACATTGTAAACCTTTCATTGAATATAACACAGAAACAGATCACCAGATCAGACAACAAATCCTATACTCTAATAGAGCAATATCTGCCTGACTGTTTGTTTGTTTGCAAAATGTATCTTGATTTTGTTTAACTTTGGAATTAGGGACCTAAAAAGTCGTGTAAAATCTCAATCCCAACAAAATGTATTTGTTAAAAACTCTTATTTCAAAATAGGAAATTTTAACATTAGTCTTTAGGAGTTTCAAATCAAAAGAAAATAATCATAAAATCTGTGAATAAATTAACCAGTGAACTATCAAAGTAGCACTTAAACAAGGTAAAATATAAAAATATGATTTCTTGAAAACAGTGACTAGTACCATTGAATAAAGGTTGCATATATAGTGGACCTCTTGTTTACCCATGAAACGAATCAAAAATCACCGAGTATGGCTTGGTCTCCCAGGCACTAAAAATGATATAACTTAGGGCCTATCCAAAATATTCAATAAAATCACTGAACCTAAAAAGTGTCTTTAGGACAAATCAGCCTAGTGAAACCTGAAATAGTGACATTAACTCACTCTTCAGTTCCTCTCCTTCAGGAGAGCATCTCCCCCTGTCCATGAGGCAGTTGAAGTAAGACTTGAGGAGGCGATCATTGGCGAGAATCTGGTCCACGTTAACACTGTCGAACTTGGTGGTGTAGGTGTTGGCTGGAAGCGGAAGTGCGGGTGGAATCGCGACCAGGACCGCGACCGCGACGACGACCAGAGAGTGATGCATGCTGGAGCACCGACGGTCTACAGAGCTCTGGAGGCTGACGAAGAAGTCTAAACCGGGCGGTGCAGCGGTCAGCGACCTCCTGTTTGTCTGCGTGCAAAGATGAAACATGTTCTCGAACCGGTTTGATCAACGAGTTTGATATTCAAATTAGCAGATTATTCGCTTGAGCCATCGTTGAGGCAGCTGCAATATGCAAATATAACGCTGAGTAGTTGATGGCAGATGATTAGGCAGAATCGTAAAATGTCATCGGTAGATTCTGGGAATTAAAAAAAACTTTGAACTGTTTTAGTTATTAGTATTTAATAAGTTAAGCTAAATCTGTTTTCTAAGGTAGGTACAAACTGATGAGAAAGCCTGTTTAACTGATGAGGGTTTATATAAAGAGTACAATAATATTTTGAACGACTTTGATAAACTGACCATTGTATTCTTTATCCTGAGTCTGAGTAAGCGGTTGAAGTGCGATTCGGAAAGTGGGTGTTGGAATGAAAGAGGGTTGAATTAATCTGTGCTTGCAGTTACAAACGCAAATAAAAGACAAAACTAAATATAAACCTACAACACCACAATAATTATCAGTATTTGTACGCAGAAAGATGTTAAAATACTATTCAAACTACTAGTAGTAACGACAATCGACCTGACCTTGGTTTGAAACAGGATGCCGCCCTTTAACACGATACCCTTTGAGCCTACAGTGCCTGTTCGTAGGCTGCACTTGGATAGAGGAACTTTGGAACTACAGGTATCACTTGCAATGATCCCCAATTCTTCAACTCCAGTTCTTTACTGACACATATTTCAGCGAATTTCCCCTATAGGGAAGAAGCTATTACCGTAGTCGGCATGGTAAGAACTAGGCCCGGGACCATGATAACTTTTCGTTTTGAGGCCCCCAGACCCCAAAAACACCATTTGTTCGAAACTGAATATGTATATATATATATATATATATATATATATATATATATATATATATACTAGCAGTTACCCGGCGCGCATTGCTGCGCCCAAATTAAGTTGTTTACAGAAATAAAGCTATTTTAATAGTTTTTTAATATAATAAAAAAGTCAATGGAATAGAAAGTAAGTATATTAATTTTATTGTAAGGCCAAAGGATAAACAATGTTTTTTGTCTTTTGATTTGGTGTATAAATTTACAAATTTTAATTACAGCTGTTAATTTTGTAAACACTAAATTTCTAAAACCTGACACTGCACCCTTGTATGCCCTCTGGGTTGGAGCCCTTTGGACAGATTTACACCAAACTTCACACAAACCATCCTTGAATAATGCTTCATAATGCCTGAAAGTTTCATTACAATCTGTCGAGCGGTTTCGGAGTCCATAGGCCACATACATATATATATATATATATATATATATATGTAATTTTCAGTTAAAAGGGCTACTAATATAATTATTATTTCAAACATTTTAAACACAGTATCCTGGTTTAAATTATATATATATATATATGTGTGTGTGTGTGTGTGTGTGTGTGTGTGTGTGTGTGTGTGTGTGTGTGTGTGTGTGTGTGTGTGTATGTGTGTGTGTGTGTGTGTGTCCGTGAGCACAACTCTCGTAAAAATGATCCGATTTTGTTGAAATTTGGTATAAACGTGTAAAACAACATTTATGACTTAAAGTTCGAAAACCAGCCAAATCGCTCCACCTGAAGGGGATTTTTGGGGGGGTTTTGCACCCCAAAAATGGGTTTTTTGAATTTTATACATATAATTTTTGAAATAGTCAAATTTTAGTTTTTAACCTTGGATTCAGCTTAAAAAACACACAATTTGGTATTTTGATCATTTCTCTACGTTAATTGGTTACCGAGATTTTTAAAGTGCTAAACGTTGTCTAATATTATTCTTAGGGAGGAAAAGACAAATTTTATATCTCGATTATTTATAAACGTATACTGACGAAACTTGGTATATGGCTTCATCTGGTTGTGTTCTATTGAGATTTGCTCAACAAAATTAATTGTTTGCCAAAGGCTCCTGTAGCAGCAAACCTGCGTACTCATCCCCATGTTATTCTTATGGATAATAATTAAATGCTATGTCTCCCTTAATTATTATGAATATAAATTAATAAAAACTGGTATATGACCTCACCTAGTTAAGTTCTATTGATATTAGCATAAAAACCCATTTTTTATGTTCCTCGATGCAGCAAACCTGCGTACTCAGCCCCAATGTTATTCTTATGGAGAATAATTAAAATTGATATATCGCTTATTTGGGAATATATTGTTATGAAACTTGGTAAGTGGCTTTATGTAGTATTAAGACATGTATATATCCATTGGAAATTCACTGAGTATGCAGGTTTGCTGCAACGGGGGTACTTGTTTATTGTAAACAGTCGAATTTCTCCATACTACATACAACTGATATGGATAACAGTAGAAAAAGAGTTAAGTGAATGCACGGTATTCGTACTATACAAAGGGTGAGGAGTGATCCTTTCAGCCGACTCAGCTAAGCTGAGTACTATAAGCGGGTATAGTACACCCGACTAATCTAGCTTTTCACCGGATAAATGAATTCAAAATTTCAGAATGCAATGCACCTTTCAAAATGGCTGGTGATGTTGCTCCCGAGAGGCTAGTTTCGGGCAGATCCAAGGATGGCAAACAGTGCAATATGCAGGTGATGTTCTAGCATTGAGAATTACTTGGCACGAGTCTGCATTATATCCTTGGGTTCTGTCCGTATGGAAAGCTCCTGAGGAGTAACATGCATCACACAATTCGAAAAATAATTGCTAATTCTTTCCGTAAAAATAATTTTTCTGATTTCGAGTAAGTGTGTTTTGTTTAGGAAAAAGTATGGAACAGAAGATGAGATATTGTGGCGTTAGATTATAAAAATAACATTGGTAATATTGTTGGCCTTTTTAGGAGTTTCGAGACCAATAGAATTCAACCAGTTGGAAGTAATTGAATTATCAATTGAATCTAGAGGAACTATATAACATTTTCTGTATTAACTTTGAAAGATATTCAAATTGACATATGAAGCTTAACAAATTAAATTTTGTTAAGTAAATTCCAAGCGATATTTGACGCTTTATCATAAAAACAATTTATTCCCACATAACAAACAGCGTTTTCCATTAAATGAAACACTTATTCTAATTATAAAGGAAACAATTAACGCCCGTTTTCCTCTCGGGCGTTAGCTTATCTTACAGCGAATAAAGAAATCAACACCAATCATTAACTAGCCTCCCATTCAGGTGCAAAAAATGTGCAGTTTCTCATCAATAATTGCAAAAAATAACTCAACAAGGCCGTCTTGCGCCACACTACTTCCTCGTATATAACCACTTAAACCACCAGCTTCCAGTGCAGTAAGTGTCAAGGCACTGGTGCAAGTACTGGGTCCAAGTACTAGTCATGTATGTCGCGTTGTTTCTCGCGGTCTTTGTCGCCGTCGTCGCGGAGGATAAGTACACCACCAAGTATGACGATGTGGACTTGGACAACGTGCTGCGAAATGACCGACTCTTGAATAACTACTTCAACTGTGTCATGGATAAGGGACCGTGTACCCCTGACGGCACAGAGCTGAAGAGTAAGTAGGAAGTAGAGTAAGAGAAAGGAAGTGGAGAGGGTGAAATGTCCAGTAAACAGTCATAGCTAAAGAACTTTTACGGTTATTTAATTTATAACTTACATGATCAACCTTACAAAAATGTATTACAATGCATAAGTAGGTTTCATTTTTCTATAATAACTTAAAGTTATTCAAATAAATTTAATTTCACAAAATTCTATGCATTGCATAGACAATAAATTACGAAATAAATAATCCCCACAAGGGCCGGAGCCCGTGGATCGGGATTTAGTCTATATCAGTCTCTCTATTGGTAAAGCAAAATTTAAATTTGATCAACAGAATTATTTTATACAAAATTAACGCTTTTTCTGAAATAAATGTTTTACCCTCTTTATTTCTTTATTGGTAAATATCTTAATTGCCATAATTAAATTATGGTTAAGACTAAATTAAATTGACAGAGTATGTAATGCTAATAATAACTGATAGAATTCTGATTATTTAAATCCTTGAATCTTACAAAATAATCTTCATCCAATCTTGAAACCACAACATTTTGATTTTAAATTTATATTATATTTTCACTGTTGTTTTCATTTTAAAAATCTTCAGTTTTTTTGGACATTTAACGATAAGGTATTGCTTTAATTTATTTTTGAATTGTCTTATGTTATTTAAAGATTTTATTTCTGAAGGAGTTTTGTTGTAAATTTTGATTGATATGTAGTCTGAGCATCTTTGTCGGAATGTTGAATTTGGATGTTGCAAGTCTATATGGTTGAGATTTATCGTGTTATAATTATGAATTTGTCTTCTGAAGGAAAATTTATCAAGGTTCAAATGTACAAAACTTGCTGCTTGTAATATAAAAATTGGCGATAATGTTAGAATATTTAATTGTTTGAATAGTTGTTTGCACGATGTTCTTCTTGAGACTTCAAAAGGTGTTCTTATAGCTTTTTTCTCCATTTTAAATACAATTTTGGCATTTGGGCTTGAACTCCATATAATTATTCCATATGATGTATGTGAATGGATATAATTATAATATACCATTTTATTTATGTCTAGAGTGCAGCATTTAGAAAAACATTTTATCAAAAAGATTCCTGAACTGATTTTTTTGCAAATGTTATCAATGCGAGATAACCATGAAAGATTTGGTTGTAATGTTAATCCAAGAAATTTATACTCAGTTGCCAGTGGTATTGTAGAGTTGGCAAGATGAACAAGTTGAATTGTTTCATTATTAAATTTTTTATTATATTGTAAAGCTGAGGATTTCAAATCATTTACTATCAAACTGTTATCTGTAAACCATTGTTCCATTTTAGAAATTTGAACGAAATAAGATATCTCTAATTGTTTGTTTGAACTCTCGGTAATATTGAGAGTCGTATCATCTGCAAAAAGTATTAATTCTCCTTTATCTACGACGGATGGTAGATCATTCATGTAGATAATGAAAAATAATGGCCCTAAAGTAGAACCTTGTGGTTCTCCATGAATTATATCAGATGATATTCTTGATTTTGTTGGATGTTTTTTATTCTTTAGTTCTGTGAAATATTTTCGTCCTGTTAGAAATGATTTTATCCATCCAAGCGCTGGCCTGTTAAATCCCATCAATCGAATTTTATCAAGTAGTCTATTATGATTAACACTATCAAAAGCACGGGATAAATCAAGAAATATACTAAGAGATGGAAGATCTGCATCAATATTTGTCATCACACTTGTTACTAGTTTGTATATCGCATCAATTGTAGATTTGTTTCTTTGAAATCCAAATTGATTTGGGGTTATTATTGAGTTTTCTATAATATAGTTTGTCATTTGGCTGTGAAAAATGTTTTCCAATATTTTAGAAAAAATTATGGTCAAAGCAATTGGACGTATATTATTAATTTTAAATCCTTATTTTTTGTTTTTTATTATTGGGACTATTTTAGAGAGATTCAATTGTTCTGGAAAAATGTCTGATAAAAATGAATTATTTAATATAAATGTTAGAGGGTGAACAATGAACGGGGCACTATGTTTGATAACAAGAGAAGGAATATCGTCTGGGCCAGTGGTCAAGGAGTTGCTAAGGTTCCTTATAACAGATTCAACTTCAAAAACTGTAACCTCAAGGAAACATGACAAGGAGTGGTTAGGAGAGTTGTCACAAATATAAACAGGAGAAGGAGTCTTTAGACCTTTTTCCTTGAACATATTTGGAGTAATATTGTGGAAGTATTCGTTAATGTTTCCTGCAATTAGTTGAGGGTCAGATAATTTACTACCATCCATTAAGGTAAAAATCTCTGTATTATCAGATTCATTGTTGTCGCCAACTTCTTGGTTAATAATTGACCATATTTTTCTTGGTTTGTTGATGGCTTTTTTGATAGAAATTGAGTAGTATTTTATTTTAGCTGCTTTCCGTACATTGTTATAGATTTTATGTTATAATTTTAAATAATTACCGAATTCAGTGGATTATAAAATATCCTTCTTGAATATAATGACTTTATATGTTGTCTTGATATTTTTATTCCTTTAGTTATCCAAGGTAGTTTTGCACTTTTCCGTTCTTTTTTACGTGTTATTGGAAAATAAGTATCAAAATGATGTTTAAATATAATATGGAATGCATTAAACTGATCATTGACGGTTAAAGCATTATATGCTACATCCCATGACGCTTCGTTCATGCATGATTTAAAACTGCCAATATTGGTTGTCGTCTCAGAAACGGTTTTAGATGAAAATATTGAAACTGAGCATAAACATTTGGTGGCTTGAATTTTTTTCAATTAAAGTTTCCTAAAAAATTACGTTTAAAAATTACGGTACTGTAGTTGAAAATTTGCAGTGTTGAATATCTAAAAATTAAAGATTTAATAAAATATGTCAAGACATTTTTGTAAAAATCATAGACAAATTTTACGATGTATAATTCAAATTAATTAATTTATGACTAGCAGAAAAACCCAAAATTTGTTTAGTTAAATGTAAGGTTTTGTGTGGACTAGCGTTTTAACCATATTTGGCACAACTTTTTAACACAAAATTATAATTTTCTCGTAAATTATGATTCATTACTATAAATGAAACATCGTTGAATTTATCTTTAAATTATCCAAATAATTTTGTGTAGTGTTTATTTATAAATTGTTGTTTTCCATATTTATAAATGTTAAAAAAATTAAAATTAGGAATTTTCAATCGCTGCTATTTTAAAACGAAATGTTTTAGGAAATTACAAATTTAAAGGGATTTTGAAACCACCTATTTAAAAGTACATAGGCCCTACCTAGTTTTATTATTACGAGTATGTTCTCAAACCGTTTCTGAGATATTAAGATTTTTTTACAAATCACACACAGAGAACTATGAAATATATTATATGAATAGACATTCAATATAGGGTGAATTTAGTTTATTTATGTCTGGTGAAGTTTGGGTCAGTAGTTTCTGGACACCATGTATATGCAATGCATATATTTTGTTATCAATTACAGCATTAAAACAATTATTATTTGGCATTACAAGGTTTAGTTACGGTTCAATAAAAATTCAATTAATGGAATTTTAGACTATAACATTAATTTATTATAACTTTAGCCAACATCAATGAAGTATCTCGCGAAAAAAAATTATAAAAATAAAGTATACTGAAGTCTTTGTTTTAGCGAATAGTGCTTATAGAAAACGAGTTTGCACGCAGCACGCTGACGTGAGGGAAGTGAATTTTCACATAAAAACTATTGAAACTTAAAATTAGTGTAAAAAAATACTTGTATTCCAATTTTTATTGAAATCTGAAAACATTGATTTTTTGGCTGTTCTGATGCTCCTGGTTTCATTTACCTGCAAAACTGGGAATACCATTTTGCGCATTTTAATGTTAGGAGAAGGTCCAGTCAGGCTTTAAAGTAGGCGTAAGGTTGCTGGGGATGATAAAAGTACTCTAACAAAGGAGTAGCAGGCTTTTCTAGTGTAAAACCCCCATAAGACAACGTACTGTGTTTAGTCGAAACAAATTTTCTTTAATAACTCGGCAAATATTTATGCTAGAATGACGAGAGAGGGCTTAAAACTTTCGTCTCACTAATTCCCATCTTTTTACATGCATTAATTGTACATTTGGGTTTTTTAGACCATTTTTGGGCCCAAAAACCCGAAAATTGGAAGATTAATTCCCAAAAAAGGGGTTTGGAGTTTTACGATTCGTTTGCCCAACGAACTTGTCCAACTGATTACAGAAAGGAACGTCCCTACCAAATTTGAAGTTAATTGGACAAAAATTGCGACTGCTAGAGTGCAAACACACATATATATATATATATATATATATATATATATATATATATATACATATATATATATATAATTTTGAACGACCCCCCAAAACGTGTTCAAGGGGTCACGTTAGGAACTTCTATGATGGTCCCGGGCTTAAGTTTCACCGTGCGGGTCATGCTAATAGTTCACTTTCCAAAGGAAATTCACTAATAAGCTATTAAGATAATACTAAACAACATATTCGAGGATGTAACTTAAAATATTCTCTTTTACTGAAAGGTCTATCGGATCTTTTTGCTTATGTGTCCACAATCTGTAAAATCTTTTTGGTTCGTCAAAAACAAATAAAAACCCCTTACCTTTATTCTGGCGACCAGAATAAAATTATATATTGTAGAATCTGTTGTAATAGATCCCTATCTTGATGCCGTTGAGGCCACAAAAATTCACAAAGATATGAGTAAAGCATCGAGCGGTGCGTGCTGCACTGAACTTTATTGCGTTGTTCAGCTAACCTCCAATGACAATGACTCTCTACAGTTTTTGTATGCGCACCAGAGTCGGGATCAACGAAATAATACTTGAGGGTTATTATAACCATGTTTATACAACTGATTGTTCGATTTTCATTCGTTAGATATTAGATTTGTACCAGGAAGTACGTATTCATAACATACATAATCATACATAACCATAACATAACATACATAAACATATCATAACATACATAAACAGTAATAACACTGGCAGTGGCGGATTTAAGCAGTTGCCGCCTAAGGGCTATTAGGAAATTTGCCGCCCTCCCCTATAACTATTTCACTATAACCGCTGTCACTATTTGTCCTTTTCGCCGCCCAAGTTTACCCACATGTTATATATCTTGTTTGGTTATTTTGTGACAGAATCTGAAGAAGTTACGAAAAAACTGAATGAATAAGTTTAAGAAATTGCTGTTATTTCCTAGTTGAAAAAACCAGTAAAATAATGAATAATTGACTTGATTCACATTAACCACAGTTTAATAATATTCAATATAACCTACTCAAAGACAATCAGCAATATAGACAAATGTTATTAACAGCAGTGAAGCAGTGTTACTTTTAATAACGAGAAAATCCTTCAACAAAGGCCTAAAATCCCTTCTTATACTTCATCAAAACATTAATTTTTACACCAACGCATTGACTACTGAAAATTATAATAAATAACCTATAAATAATATATGATGCCACTGTAGCCTAAAAGTCGTAAAATGGACCATTAGCCTAAAAATTCTGACTATTTTAACCCTGAATTATCGCTTTTCAATACAGTTTTGCAGTCATTTTGTAATTTCAACTTTTATACAAAGAATTGTTTATATGTTTTAGACGATCAAAATATAAAATTAATTGATGAAGGCCTAATCTTCATTAAACTCTACACATTTTCAAACATTTCTTCTAGTTTCACCTCCATGATGTTGTAGATAAAATGAATTAAAATATAATACCTTCAGGAGTCACTACACTCTCTGCCAAGTTACTTTCAAAAAGCGTGCCGTCATATTTGGTATTTTGTCCTGTTGTGGTGTCAACTTGTCGGTGGGGCGGTGTCATTCGATGTACAAGGCGGCTTGTTTTCAACGCTGTTTCCAAAGCCATATTATGTAGCCATTAATATAAAGCCTACTATGTAGTCATTAACCATATTAACAGGGATTTTCATTTAACTCAAATCATAACTTTGTTTCGAGATAAACAATAAAATTACATATAAAATATTTCTTAACATTATAAAGTTAAGTTTAACATCATGAGTTGCCTAAAATGCGACAAGATATTAACATATTAAAGGCTTCAAATATCACGGTTTTTCATTTAATGAAATGGGAGATTTTGACACTGTCCCACCCAAAAAAATTATATAGAGGTCTCGCCTGGAGTAAGAAACTGCAGCCTACATGCTGACCACCATTTTGACCCTCTGTCAACTATGCTCCCATGGCAACAGCCAATCTCTCTTCACTCTCTTCACAAATTATGTTAGTCTTTATTTGTCTTTGGCCACATGTTTTGTTTAAAAATTACCTCCAGAATGAACGATTATGTGTGGTAGCCTTTGATGGTAAGTATAAGACGGCTGAAATAACTTTCTTTGTTACCTTGAGTTTGAAAATGAATCGACAATATCATTGTAATCTAAATTTTGTTATTGTCATCTCAAATTCGATTGACGCAACATTTCTCAACCGTGTGCCTTGCTATGCGAATGATTGGGTAAACTTGGAAGTCCGTGAGTTGGACGTAGTCATAGTGTCGCAGGCCTGATTTGTAGTTCGTGGCTTGCCGCCCTCTCTCTGTAGCGTAATCGTTTGGCAGAGGCTACGTACACGTCCGACGTGAGCCGTTACTGTTCACGTCCGTTCCAAATTATGCACCGTACGTTACTTATCCTGTGATTTTTAAAACAAATTGAGAGCCAGAAAACCTCCTAACCTAACCTACCGTAACCTAACCTATCCTAATCTAACCTAACGTAACGTAAACTAACCTAACCTAACCTAAGCGGTAGCGAAGTGAATTTGCCCTTATATTGGACGTGTACGTAGTCACTTCGTAATAGTTTTGTCGCTAGTACGGATGAATGACAATTGCATTATGAATGTTTTGAGGAACTGCAGTGTGATCGACTGCAAGCGTAATACATTAGTCCCTGATTACTACCTTTACCTTTAAAAGGGCGTCACACCGTCATTGTCATACATTTTCGTCAAAATTTTCCCCGTTTCAACATTTCTTTTGTAAACAAATTATTAATTTTCTGTAAATTTGCCGCCCCTAAAAACTTGCCGCCCTGGGCTACAGCCCCTGTAGCCCCCCCCCCTAAATCCGCCACTGAACACTGGTAACTGCTTCACGCACTGACAGGAATCAGACTGCCGGCTGGCGGCTCGGCGGGCAGTTGTCCAGCCATCGCCTTCGAGTCGTGTTATCATATCACGCTTTATGATGCAGTACCTAACTTTTTCCCCATTTTTAGACATCAATTGCTCATGGTTATATTTTATTTTCATTTGACAACACCTCCTACTGCACACGTTATGTTTGGAAGGTTTTTTTCATTGTTGACATAACCGAAAAGATCCGGTCTATCTTATAACCTGAATTTTGAGGGTTAAAAAAATAACAACTACTTTTCTGAGGATATAGTTTGTATATGCGTAGTTTACTTGCACATATTCTTTAGTTATCACTTTATTAATAATTATCGAAGTTCTGAAACCTTCGTTTAACTAGCCTGTATGATTTAATTAATTGATTCTGTCTATAATAAATCAAATAAGAAAGACTAGTAAATGGCTTACAGTAAAACTAAGAATTACTGCTGAATAGAGACGCTTTTGTTGTTTGCTTTTTGTTTTTTGTGGGGGTGCAATGTGCGAGGGGATGAAAACACCTAATCACGCCGCTACTCTCATTAAATTATACTACTTAAATTCCTAGTAATTGTAAGTTCAATTCGATGCTAATGCATTTTTTTGTACGACAAAATCAATAACCCTCTGGCATTGTCCTTTGAAGAATGAGCGAGATCAAGGACGGACCTCCGGACCTGCCGCTCACGCGTGCCGTCATTCTCCCTGCCGGATAAAGACTGTCCCCGCAAAACAAAAACCGATTTCGAAAAATCTTAACTTTTTTAGCATTTTTATGATTACGATAAAAATTTGTTCCCCGTAATCTGACTATTTTATATACAAAAGTTATTTGTTTTTGCCATTTTGTCGCGGTTCCCAAAAGGGGTGCGCTGGTGGCTACGCTCCCAAAACTCCGACATGGTCGGGCAATCGACACAGACATACGCAAGCACTTGCTTATGCCGGGCCTTTTATGCATGACATATTCAGCTACAGCTAAATTTCCATGTTATGATTGTGCTATCTAAATTATAAATTAACATATCAATTTAAAATATAATGTAACTTATTCATTCTGTAGTCATTGATAAACTTTAGGCCTTTTTAGTAGGATGACGTTTTCATGTTTTGCATTTAAAGAGGAACGTTTGTATATGATAAAAGCGTGCACGTATCAAAATTAACCAACTTTCAATATTTTGCATTTTAAACTTTGATATTTTGGCAATAAAACAGGCAGTTTGTAGAATAAATGGGTTCGCACGCAGCACGCTGATGTGAGGGAAGCGAATCCCTCACAAAATTTCACAAAAAACACATAAAAAAATCAAATGACGGGTTTAACGAAACATTTGCGCTATTTTGTTGTTGTTTTAATTAGAAAAATTGTATTTGTTGCTGTTCTGATGCTCCTGGTTCTATTTCAATGCAATGTTGGTACACCATTGTTGTGCATTATACTGTATTATGATTAGGAGGCGTCTAATCAGGAGTGACAGTAGATATAGGGGTGATGAAAATACTTCAAGATATGACAAACAGCCATTTCATATGTAAACTCCTTATAATAAAACGTACTGTGTTAAGTCAATTTACATTTTCTTTATTAACTCAGTAAATATTGGAACTAGAATAATGAGAGAGGGCTAGGAACTATTAGATTTGTTCGTTCAATCGTTTTCTAAACACTGACTGGGGATTTCCTGACCCTTTTTGGGCCCAAAAATTTAACATTGAACTTTTGAGTGCTTATAAAAGCCCTTATATAGAGCAAAATCTTTTGGCATCACTACTCACATCCAAGAACATAATTCCAAAGGAAACACAAAACTGGACGTATATGCGCTGTGTTCAGGGCCGTATTTCCCTACCGGCTGACACGGCGGCCGCTGGGGGCCTCGGCCTGGGAGGGGGGCCTCACTTGGGGCCTCCCTTGATATCTTTTCCTCTTTTTCGTTTGAAAAAAAATTTTTCACTCAGAAAAAATGTTGTCATGACAAATTTGTTATTTATACATTAGTTCTGCTTCCCGATTTTTACTCATGAATTAATTTTTAAATTATTATTGAGATGTAATTATTTTTTAACTAGTAGTCGTGTGTACTTGAAAATTCGTTTGAAAAACTCTAAAAGTTTTGAAAAATACTCGAAAAGTTCAAGTGAGGGTTTCCCTACAATCTCCGGACGATCGCGACTCCCAAATCACGTAGTAACTGCCGCAAAAGACGACAGAGAAACATGAATCGGTCATAAAAAAACAACCGAACGTGTGAAAATGACGACCGGGCCGCTTAATATATGCTATAAACGACTACGGAAAACTTAATATTGGCCAAAGTGTAGACTGGACCACGTAATAACGGCCGATAATGACGACGTTAAAGATAATATCGGCCAAAAACGGCGTCTGGGCCACTTAATGCCGGCCAAAATTGACTTCGCGAGACATGTTGGCCAGAGAAAGCATGTGGTCCGTGTAATATCGGCCTAAATTACGGCGAAAAATACAATGTCGGCCAAAATGTGGTTATAAGCAAAGTCCATACCAAGTGATATTGATAAGGGTCACCGGACTGTGTATTATTGGCCGAAAACAACGGTCAAACCATGTTTTCTTTGTCAATACATATTCTAGATTGATTTTACTGGCCAAACGTGTGTATTGCTATATATTAGTCTGAAGCCATGTTATTATTAGACTATCAAATCTTGAATGTGTTATCAAAATCCCATTACACTACCATTTGAAACTGCCAACCAACAACATAGTATTTCTTATGGCAAAAATACTCGCTTGAAAATACTCTAATGGAATAATTGGCACTACTCGAATCGATCTAAAAAATTAGCTGGTCGCTAGTTCTATTCGCCGATCGAACGACGTGACAGTACTGTACTGAAAATCAACAGTTTTGCAAAAGCCCTCCGTAGCACTTTTAGTGTCCGTTAGTGTTAGATTCTCTTGTAAGCTACGTTGAGAAAAAATATATAGTTTTGACATATTTATGAATGCTACAGAAGAAATGAGAGGAGCTCAGTATTTTATGAAACTCTATGAAAACAGTCTAAAATCAATTATAATCAAATTTTAATCTGAAAATTAATCTTAAAACAAATAAACAAATAATAGAGGGGCCTCACTGGAGTGAGCCGCAGGGTCCACAATAACGATCCTAAATACGGCTCTGGCTGTGATCTCGAGATCTAAATACAGGATCAGATTGTCTAAGTGTAGATTTAAATCAAACAACATAATTTTGATGGAAAAAGAATATTAAAACGCCAGGGAGGTTTTAGCTGAAAGTAGTCGCCAGTATTGTTATATTTTACTAGCATAAAATGAGTGTAACAAGTGAGTGCAAAAGGACCTTATCTGTTTTGTGACTATTATTGTCGTTAACTTCTTGTTTTTAACTATATATTCTGACTAGTTGTCCATGATGTTTAATCTTAATATATAAAATCCAAATACCACTGACTGACTGACCTATCACGAAATCTCCATAACTGTAAAGCCTAGAGTGTTGAAATTTGACATATAGATTCCTCTTGGCCCAAGGTGCTTGCTAAGAAACGGTATTACGAAATTCCCCCTGTGTTCCGCCCCGCTGGGTCCCAAAGTTCCCATGTATTCCTTATGGGCATTCTCTTCTGATTGAGCTGACGAGAATTCAAAAAGCTGATCTTGATTCGTAGTAGTTCCACGGACTAACCACAGAATGCAGCACGCACAACTGTCATAGTTTACGCAATAGTTTATAAAAAATACAGGCCTCTTGATTCCGAATTCTTGTATGGTAAATTACTTTAAAACCATTTTGAGAGTATTTTTTTCATGAATATTTCACAGATAATATTTGTATAGGCTTCTTTAATAATGAACGGCACATGATCAATCAGGGAGGGCATATTAGCTAAGCTAAAGAATCGAGGAAATATAACTTGGGGACTCGCCAAAAAGCTTACCAGCAATTTAAAATATTTTAAATGTAAATTAAAAGACAACATAAATATTCACGATGGATGATATCTGCGGGTCAATGTTTAAATGGGGCAAATATTATGTATTATGTATTATGTATGGGGAAAGGTTAACTATTATTAGCACTCATCAGACACATAATAGTGTTCCTTTATATTAGTTATCCTTTATGATATCTCTGAAATTGTGTTATATTATCCGTTTCAGAGAACGTTCCGGAAGCGCTGGACAACGAGTGTGCCAAATGTTCCAAAAAACAGAAAGAAGGCGCCCAAAAGGTCCTGATATACCTGTACGAGAAGAAGCCTGAAATGTTCAAGGTAGTGAGATACAGATTATCATTTCTACTAAAAAGATTGTTCTCGTGGCGTTGGAATTTAAATTCCATGATGTTAGTTACATATTTTATCATGTGGTAGACCTACTGCAGTATTATTATTAGAATATGGTTTAAAAAAAGTGTTACATTATTTGGTCAAAATTAAATATTATTGCTGTGTTAATTATATGCAACGGTTTGAAATGTTGATAAAAATTAGTTTAGAATGTATATTTAGTACAAAATGTAATACATTTTTGTATATCTGTCTGCCAATGTATTTCTGTAGGCTAACACTAGACAGGTCTAAGTTATAATAGAATAAGAAAGCTGAGGAACCAGCATTGAGGTAGGTTATACTGAAACTACTGATGAAACTCAAGCAGACAATTCAGTAAATAGTCATAAAATACAATAAAGCTAATTCCTAAATATTTGGAAACTGCTGTGAAGGACTGAATTTGTAACTGAAAATATACCAACATGTTTTAAGAATTCTGATCATTTTAACCACAGCTGTTGTACCGTTGTTTGAGAGCAGCAGTTCAAACCTCTCAAAGTGGACAATATGGTGTTTGCACCCGTGACCTTTCACGTCTATATACAAAACGCTAACCGTTAGGCTAGCGAAGTAACAACAAATTATATAGTAAACGATGTAAGAAATGTATTTGTTGAAACCTGTAGAAATTGTATATGAGAAACAACCATGAACCAAATGTTTAATACTTGTATCAGGGTCTCCTTTTCGTTAAAAATAATTTAAATAATTTTCAACTTAATTCAGATATCCATCACTATAATACTAAGCATAGAAATTACCTAAGCAAGTCCCACACTATACTAATTCCAAATCTCTGAAAAGTTTACACTGTATTTCTATAATGTTATTTAATCAACTCGCTACTTACAATATAGATATACAGTTTTCCTAATTTAAAACGGAAATCATATAGTTTCTTATTAGTGCCTATTTTTATGACAGATAAATACCTTAATTATTATACTTTTTGGAAAATGTTATCCATTGTTGTTGAATTGCATTGAGATTGTATAAACTAAATGTACACTATTTATTTGTAAGAACTGTAAATGTTTTGGTTTTTAGGACGACGCCCATACAATCATCTACTGTACTAACTACTGTTTGTGTGTTGTTTATGGGAATAAAGAGATTTGATTTGATTTGTATCTTACAGGAACTGGAGAGCAAGTTCGACCAGAACGGCAAGTACAGGAAGAAGTACAAGGCGAGGATGCAGACAACTGGAGTCAAACCCAGACCCTGAGACGAGATGTACATTTGAGCTATTGTATGCTTAATCAATAAAGCATGTATGTTCAACTATCTCGTATCTTGTTTTGGCAAAGTGTCCCCAAAGGATATTTATTCTTTGTGTATACGATGTGGTGTGCCATAAATTATCAACATTTTGCAGCACCTGCCATGCCATTAGCCTCACAACTTGGTAGACAGCAGTGAAAACAATAAAAAATAGTGAAGAGTAACTCTATTTTAACACTATTTTCAAGGAAATTTGCTAAGTTGATCTTTTACCACTTTTACAAATAAACGGTATCAGGAAACTGACACATACTTTCTCCCTTTCAGCCCAACTTTAATGAATAAATTACTTTTTATTTACTAAATATAGAATACCAAGCACGGTCGAATGGACAGAAAATCTTGTAAACAAGTTGTTTTAAAAACATGCACCCAAATCCCTGCTTTGGAGGTCCTACAGAATCCATTGCTACACTCGTGGTTTTAAGAGGGGAAATGCCCCTATTCCCCCCCAGGGTTATTAAGGGGCAACATATTTCAAATTTCCTCTGTTGGTCAATGCTAACTTGACAAGCATATCAAGTTTGAATGAAATTGATCAGTAAATAAGAGAGAAATATAATTTTTATATTCCCCATAAGAATAACGTTGGACAACGTACTGCGTTTACCGCAAAATTAAAATTTCAATTTTCTCCGCAACCAGCAATCGTAGAATACTAATTCAGAATACTAAATTATTTAGTTTTTTGACCTCTTTTTAATGGTGAATATTAATATTTTTTTATATTTATGTTTTTCTATGAAAAATCCAAAAACCTGAATTTTTGATGTTTTAAGTCTTGTAATTTCTGAACCCGAATTTTTACAGAAATGCGGGTGGTGTCATTTTGTTAGAGAACCAAAGTTCTACAAACGACTTAAGTTTAATCAGAATCGTTAGAGCCGTTTTTGATCAATTTTGATTTTTTACGTTTTTTGGCGGTTTTTGGGGGATAATTACCCTTAAAAATCAAAAATTCAAAAAAATGAAAAAACACCTGAAGATATCGTGGATTAGTACCTACATACCAAATTTCATAAAAAATCGGTCCATTGGTTAGGGCTCTAGCTCTGTACACATCCACACAGACACACACACACACACACACACACACACACACACACACACACACACACACACAAACACACACACACACACACACACACACACGGACACACACACATACACACAGACAGACATCACGTAAAAACCACTTTTTTGGGTTCAGGGAGCAGGGAGCACCGAAACGAATATTTCCACTAACAACTCAAATTCGAAAATTTTGACGAAAACAATACTTTCTCCATATACTATGTATAGGGGGAGAAAGTAAAAATGATACAGCTTTACTGCGTTTATGGACAAATTTGTTTATCACTTAACAGTTTCGCTGCCTTTGACATGTTTAAACATGAAAATCTCATATATTTTAATGTTGTGCAATGTTCCAATTCTGGGGATACCTACAGTGAAAGTGCTCGCAAATCCAAAATTATTGTTTAAGCAAAACTAAATACAAATTGCAATACTTAAAATAATTTACTATTCTATTACTATTCTATTACTATTTTATTTTTCAAAATAAATGAATTTTGAAATTGTTTGGGTTCAAAACAGTCAGAAATAACTTAAGATTAATGTTGATAAATTATAGTTTAACATTATATTATAACTTGTTTTTTAGATAAAAGGATTAAGTACCATTCTAAAAATGTATCTTATGATTCAATAAACTATTGGCAACAAATTTTGTTTTAGGAAATATATTATTTCCTTGGTGGGACCTTGGCATTTTATTTTCACGCTTTTTATTATCATTTCTTCAAAGGTGGAGAAACTAAATATTTACTGCAGATCTTTCAATGAAGTTAGTTAATTCAACCACCTGAATGTATTAAGCAATCTAAAATATGTATGTGAAATAAAACTGATTCGGAAAGATAAAACCATGCTTATACAATAGTCCGACGCCTTCATAGCACTAAAAACCGACGATCACCGCTCAACACCTAAGTGTTGAGTTGTCGTTCTCAGCTTTGCAGTGAGTTTATTAAAATTAAAAGGCATAGGATTTTATAAATATATTTTATGAAATAAAATTACTTAGATTTTATTTTTTCTTAACGGGACTATATATTTCATCCTGTTTTCTAGTTATATTCCAGTGCAATTAGCTCAAAAATTGCCAAATTAAGGAAATTCAAAAAAGTTTAAACCTGTTGGAAATAATTTCTTAAGGTCTCCTGAACCCACAAAAGAAAGTCCCAGAAAATCCCATGGGTACAGGGGTATTATTTTTACATTTGTTTACTAATTTAAAACATATTTATTTTTACTTATTGTAACTAATAGTTAGCATTTTCACCAAGTGCCCATTTAGTTTGCATATATAAGAAAAACTGTTAATACAAATTTTAGAGCGTAAAATCCCCTTTCAAATACACTCTAAGGTTTAACCTTAGAGTTTTACCTGAATATTTCAAGCATCCTACTCAGGTTCAATAGAAGCGTTTGCTACATTTTCACTCAGGCGCTTTGAACGGCGCTCGGCCACCTAGCCCAGTCAACAAATGTAAAACACGAGCAAATGTCGGAAGAAATTAGTAACAGGCTGAAACACATACCATTCAATAACACCCACCTAGAGGAACAAATCCCAAAAACTCCCTTAAATTTCCCCTGGTGCTTATCTCGTAGCCCCCCTTTAAAGCCCCTGTAAAATTTGATGTGAAATTACTTTGTAAACTTATGAAGGTAGTTAAAGTATGCTTGCTCTAAAATGAAAATGAAATAAAATTGGTAACTAAATCAATTAATCTTAACTTGCTAGGCTACTAACAGGTTACTCAAAGGATCACATAATCAAGCCATAAAACCGTTTTATTATTCACATATAAAACATCAATATGGTACAAAACAATATCCCTGAAATATGTAGTTGTAATCAGGGATAAATTACTTCTTGGGATTGTCCTTCCACAAACATTTATTTCACTTCAATTGACACTGTATACAAATATTTAACTAAAATTCTCTATGAAGATAAACACACAAAAATACTATACGAATAAATACTTTTAACTAGATTAAACTAACAAACAACCAATCTAACAATGCCTTTATATTGTAACTGGAATGAAGGACTATCAAATACTATAATGAGTGAAAAAAATGTAATATGCAATTAAATATCCTTCAATACGTAAATAACCCTCTAAAATTCACACCCTACAAAGATAAACACCCAAATACTATACGAATAAATGATTTCAACTAGATTAAAATACTATACAACAAATCAAATATATGCCCTTTTATGATTACTGGAATGAAGGACTATCAAATACCACGATGAATGACACAAATTTATTATACAATTATCGTTCAATACGTAAGTAACCCTCTTTAAATCTATACAAAATTAAATGCATGTATGTTATTCCCTTTGATACTTAGACAAAACTATACAGTACTACAAAAATCATTACTAAATATATTCCTTCAACTATTCATGCCCCACAATTTCATTTCCTTTAATAAAGTTTTATTTTTCTGACCTGATTGATTATATTTCATTTGAGATCCTTACTTTATATTTCAGGTGATAATGATTATAATGTTTATATTTGTTTAGTCTTTGGACTTTTCCTTTAATAATTATTATTCTTCTAGTACTCTTTGATTATTTGGACTCTAGGAATTTTATTAATTTATGCACCCCGGGAAAGAGTTTTCTGACATACCAGCGAACTCCTCAAGGATCTCGATGGAGGCTAGCTGGTTGGCCTGGACTGGTCGGTGTCTGGAGATCCTCTCTGCTCGTGGATCCGGGATGACCTCCGCGAAGTGGTCCGTGGGCGCTCCGGGCTGTCGTCGCTCAAGGTCCAAGGGTGGGGTCCTGGTCGTCTCTTGCAGTGTGGAGTGCTGGGGACGAGAGTCTGGCAGCCAGTGTCGAAGACAGTAGTGAGGTGTAGAACTTGAAGTTCGGGTAGAAGTCCCAGTGCCGGAAGGGGGAAAATTTTACTATCCCTGCCGGACTAAATAATCCTACTCGATCCGGATTATAAGACTTTAACCTCTCCCCAATTCCCGTACTCCTTTCTCCTCAATTACTTCCAGACTACCATCTCACTCCAAGTTCCGCCATCTCTCCAGAATCATTCCTTTTCCTATCCACATTTTCCCCAATCAATTCTAGTCTCCTCCTATCGGCCAATCCGGGTTTCTGGGGGCTTTCCGATCATTTTTTATTGGTTGACGTCATCTTGTTGCTGATTTTTCCGATGTTGCTGATGAGGGTAGGTGGACTTAGTTTCTCAGCATGCTGGGTTTTATTTCATCGTGTGATTTTCTCATGAAGCAATATAATAAATGTTTCAATACCAGGACGTCGGCAACCTGAAACTTCCTGCCCGCTAGACGCCTGGTCTTAGCTCGTGGCAGCTTGAGAAATTGTATGTTGTTCATTTGGATAATTATTTTAATGTTTCTGATTGTTTAAAAATGTAATAATCTCGATACTGTTTATACTCCCTAGCCCCCTTCCTGCAAGCATTTACAAAAATGTTCATATCTCCATTAACCCTTTGAGGTCGATTAAATTAAATCACCCAGACACCCTGAGACGAAATTAATTTTGGCTATTTTGTATAGATTTTACTATTGTTACATTTAATTACCCAAATTAATTTTAAAATGCATTTATGAGGATTTATTTTTAAGGCACTTTGATTACATACTGTATATTGATGAAATAAAAATAAAAATGTATACCTGTTTTATTTTTTCTTCCATATATTTTTAGTACATAATGTACTATATGTGACAGATTACGAGAGTAAAAACCCATTTATATTTATTTGTAAGTAAAATGACACACACAAAAAACATTCAAAAATATCGTCATCACTAATTTTATTAGTCATAATTATAACTAAACAAAAGAGTAAACATAACCTAAACACCACAGACAACAATCGGAGCTGGAACTATCAGACCTTGCAGATGACACAAGACAGTATAGTTCATGGAGTAATAACATTTATTTCAGAACAAAATAATCCATGGAGTAGATAAAATAAACGTTAAAAGTGATAAGGAATATATAAGAAGCAAATAGACATAAAATCATTACATTATATTTAGTTTTAGCGCACTTCATACGGGCTAAACGTCACGGCGAGTATAGGTCGCCATTCGAGCGTTCGGGAAAATGGCGCGCGGCGACCTATACTCGCCATTCGACCGCAAAGGGTTAATATTGATTTTAGCTTCATATTTACTTTTTTGTTTGATTGCCTAAATGACAATCTACAACAAAGGTTATATAAATGAATTAGCTCAGAACAACGCATCAATAGATATTTGCATTATAATAATAAATAGAAAAATTAAAAATAATTTAAAATCCTATTTAATATTATTCTTCTCTAAAATACAAACACAAAAGTTTTTGAGAAAATATTTGAAACAAAAGTTGTGGTAAATTGTATTCCACATAAAACGGTATATACATTGCTGTACTTTAAGCAATGGGAACGTAACTTAAGAGGCTAAAAAACGCGTGTGCACTTTAGGCCGCGACGAAACAGCAGCTGTGGGATTTCGGCAACTGCGCCATGCCACGTTTTAAGACTGAGTATCACGGACAATAATCATGTAACCTATATTAATGTTGTAAAAGGACTCTGTATGTTAAGATATTATCTAAATATTTATTATAAAGAACATGGATTTTGGCTGATAGCTGACTTTTACATGAAAATATCTTTCCAGGAACAACCGTTGTATATTGTATAAGTGTATGCATAACATAGATCAGTGTAGTTGTAAGGTAAATAACGTTTTTAATTTTAGAAGGAAAAATTACAAAGGTTCATGTAACAACAAGTTTAAAATAAAGTGCGTGCAACACTGAAATGCAATGCGCGCACCTTGGTGCTCGATATACAGCAGCTACATTTGAAGCAACTGCATCCGCCATTTGTCATTTATAGTCCGTGGCGTTAGGTCGAAAATATTTCACTTCTGGCTACTGGTACCAAATTTGGCATGTTGTTTCTTCATCTGACTAGCTTATAAAGAAACACCCCATCATAGCTCCCTAGCACCCTGTGATGACGTCATCAAGATAGCGCACTAGAAATATTACGATGAATTCTTTAAACCTTAATAACTTATACACCTGTTGCTTTATTTCGAAAGACTTAAATTTCAAACATGAACTTTTGTAATTTATTCTTTCTAAAATTTAAAACTTGATTTACCTTGAAACTACACTGATCTTTATTATGCATGTGCACTATGCATTATACAACGATTGATCCTGGTAAAAATATTTTCATGTAAAATCCAGCTATCAGCCACAATCCATGTTATACATAATAAATGTTTAGATAATATCTTAATATACAGAGTCTTTTTACAATATTTATACATTTATTATTGTCCGTGATACTCAGCCTTAAAACGTAGGTGGTGAACGTGGCACGGCGCAATTGCCGAAATTCCGCAGTAGCTGTGGCGTCGTGGCCAAAAGTGCACGCGCCATGTTTGAGCCTCTTATTAGTTAGCCTCTTAAGTTATGTCCCCATTTTTGAAAGTGCAGAAATGTATATATCGTTTTACGTGGAATACATTTTACTACAACTATTGCTCCAAGAATTTTCTCGAAAACTTGCGTGTTTGTATTTTAGAGAATAATAGTGTTAAATAGTATTTAAAATTTTTCTAATATTTATTATTATAATGCAAATATCTATTGAAGCGTTGGTCTAAGCTAATTTATTGACATAACCCTTGTTATACATTGTCATTTAGGCAATCAAACAAAAAAGTAAATATGAAGCTAAAATCAGTGTTAATGGAGATATGAACATTTTTGTAAATGCTTGCAGGAAGGGGGCTAGGGGGTTTAAAGGAGGGGGCTACAAGATAAGCACCAGGGGAAATTTAAGGTATTTTTTGGAATTTGTTCCTCTAGGTGCGTGTTATTGAATGGTATGTGTTTCGGTCTGTTACTAATTTCTTCTGACATTTGCTCGTGTTTTACATTCATTGACTGGGGTAGGTGGCTGAGCGCTGTTCAAAGCGCCTGAGTGAAAATGTAGCGAACACTTCTATTGATTCCTAAGTAGGATGCTTGAAATATTCAGGTAAAACTTGTTAGAGTGTATTTGAAAGGGGATTTTACGCTCTATAATTTGTGTTAACAGTTTTTCTTATATATGCAAACAAAATGGATACGTGGTGAAAAATGCTAACTATTAGTTGCAATATATAAAAATAATTATGATTTAAATTAGTAAACAAATGTAAAAAAATAAATTAATAGATATATTTTGAAATAATATCCAGCCTGGGTTTTACAAGACATTTTTATGCAAACGGGAGGTTTTTAAGTCAATTAGTCTACTATGGTAATACCCAGTTCCGTAAACCCTTGCACAAATCTAACATGGCCGACATATTTTTCCAAATGGCGGAAAAATCCCTTGGGGATTTTCTGGGACTTTCTTCTGTGGGTTTAGGAGAACTTAATAAATGACTTCCAACAGGTTTCAACTTTTTTTTTAATTTTCCTAATCTGGCCATTTTTGAGCTATTGCACTGGACTATTATTAAACTTTAATAGTCAGAGTTACAGTACTTTGCACTATCTTTTGATATTTAAAAAAATTTAAATTACAATTTGATTTATCTAATTATAGCAATAAGGAACTCCATTCCACAAGCAAATCTGTATAACTATTATACCTCTACGTTAATTGTCATAATATTTAAAATCCAAATTAAATGGATTTGTATTGATTAATTTAATAAATAACCTTTTTTTAACTTCAGACTTGCATAATTTGTACCACAGATTAAAGAGTACTACTTGTGACAATATTATTGTCACATTAGGGTTTTAACTAAATTAGAGCTAACCGCGCTGTGTTCGGACTGTTGACACTGCGCGTTGGGGAAGGCCTATCTCACCAATCTGCTGGGTTTCGTCTGTTGTTTTTGTGTGTTTCATCGCCAATGACATTTGTTCAGCATTTTGATAGGTGGGGCGATTCCCTAGTTTTCTGAGTAGGTTGGACCTGGTTTTTTAGAGTATATTTATTAATTCGCCACCATAAATGTTTGTTTTATGCGGTTCTTCTGACATAACGTAGTTCTCCGATCACTTCAGAGGAAATCTGTGTGATAGTGACTGTAAACTAAAACACACTCTCGACTCTCCAAGGCGAGTTAGTAGGTTTAAGATCTCTTTAATTATAGCTGCTCATTTGGACCTTATGGGGTTAGACATATATGGTCCATAAAATTTTGCTTTGATGTATGTGTATATTGTATTCACTAGTTACATGCTGTGAAAAATAAATCAAATGAAAGAATGAACACATGTTAGTATTTGAACGAAGTGCGTACTAGCTTTTAAATCACAATATAACAAATGATATCTGATCCTTAGTTCATTTTAGTTTCAACATCTCAAGTGCTGCACCCCCCCCACCCCTCCGGGAGGCGTGACATACGTAATATATGCACGGCCCCTAAAGAACAATACTCCTTTGCCTTATTTTAGCGAATTTCCTCTATAGGGAGAAGATATTTCCGTGGTCGGCATTGTCCGGGACCATGATAACTTTTGGTTTTGAGATCCCCAGATACCAAAAACAGTGTATATACAAATACCCCCGTCGCAGCAAACCTGCGTACTCAGCGAATTTCCAATGCATAATATTTGTCTTAATACCACATAAAGCCGCATACCAAGTTTCATAAAAATATATTCACATATAAGCGATTTTAATTATTCTCCATAAGAATAACATTGGTAATGAGTACGTAGGTTTGGTGAAACAAGGAACACAAACAATTGTTTTTTATTCAAATATAAATATAATTTAACTAGGCGAAGCCACATACCAAGTTTCATCAATATTCAATCATAAATAAGCTCTATATATAACATTTTAGTTATTCTCCATAAGAATAACATGGGGGCTGAGTAAGGGCAACAAGGGAAAAAATGGGTTATTATGCAATTATCAATATAACTCAACCAAGTGAAGCTACATACTAAGTTTTATTAATTTATGTTCATAATTAAGGGAGTCATTACATTTTACTTATTCTCCATAAGAATAACATGGGGGCTGAGTACGCAGGTTTGCTGCTACGGGAATAAACAACAAAAAAAAGCAAATGTGAAGTTTACATTAAAATAACCTTAGGAAAAGCCAAAAACCTTTTTCCCATAAGATTAACATGGAAGATTTTATGAGTAGGTTTTTTGGATTTTCTCCGCAACCACTTAACCTAGGTTAATAATTCAAAATACTATATTATTTGTTTTTTTAAGCTCTAAAACATGGTCAAAACAAAATTAAGCTTTTAAAAAATTGTAGGGTAAAAAATGCAAAAAACTGATTTTTGGAAAATTTAAAACCCCCATAAACCCCCTTTCCAATGGTCCGATTTTTCTGGTTTTCGAACTTAAAGTCATGAATGTCATTTTACACATTTGAGCCAAATTTCATCGAAATCGGGTTTTTTTTACTCAAGTTATCGCATTCACGGACACATATATATATATAAATTTGAACGAACAGTGTTTTTGTCATCTGGGGACCTCAAAACAAAAAATTGTCATAGTCTCGGGCTTAAGTCTTACCATGAGACCTACGGTAATAGCTTCTTCCCTATAGGGGAAATTTGCTAAAACCAAAAAAATTCTTTCAAAACCGTATACCGTATATATATATATATATGTGTGCCCGTGGGTGTGATAAATCTCATGAAATTGGTCCGATTTTGACGAAATTTGGTACAAACATGAAAATAATTATGACTGTAAGTTCGAAAACCAGCCAAATCCTCGGATTCAATAAAATTAAATTCAAAACATCTTTATTCAATTATATACATTTCAAAAATATACAAGAATGGTGTCAAATTATAAATGTCATTTAGTTACTAATACAAGTTTGGTTACATCAAGGTTGTATGCCATTAAGACTATAGTTACTCTAAAGAGTATAAAGCTTTGTTAGTGGGAATTTTTTTAGTTTTTTCTTAAATTCTGAAAGAAAAACTGTAGATCTGATATCTTTTGGGAGTTTGTTATAGAATTTCGACCCTATATATTTTGGCTTCTAGGAATACAGTTCTAATCTGTGAAGATTCAAGGCAATTTCCCCTCTACTTCTGGTATTATAATTATGGTTATCCCCAACTAAGTCTAACAAATTTGACCTTGTTTTTACTGACAGAATAGTTTCATAGTCATAGAGCCCATAAACTGTCATTATTTTTAATGAAACAAAGCGTTCTTTTACTGATGTCCTTGGTTTTAGATTAAGAATTATTCTTATTGCTTTTTTCTGTAACTTTAGAATATAATTTAAATTATTTGTAGATGTTGCTCCATAAGGATATATACCAAAAGAGATAATTGAATGAATGTAAGAATGATAAACTGCTTTTAAAGACTCAAAGTCACAACATTTTTCAATTTTAATAAAGCAAATAATCCGGAAGAGATTCTAGAAGCTACTTTTCCAGCATGTGAACTCCATGAAAGATTTTTGTCTATTTCTAATCCTAAGAATTTTACGCAATCTACTTCATTGATGGAACTGTTATTAATTCCAATTGATGGTTTGATTGGGAGTTTTGTTTGGTGAGTTCTAAATGTAACAAAATTGGTTTTATCAGGATTAAGTAACAGTTGCTTATCATTAAAATATTTTTTATAAAAGAGTTAATGAAATATAAATGGATAGCGCTCTCAGTGGACAAAAACCGTGCCGGTCCCCGAGTCCGCTGGGTGGCAAAAAGGCCTGAGCTGGCCGCTGCGCCGTGTTAAATTAACTTTAATCACGTCTCGCTGTGACCATCTGCTAACACTCAAATATTTTAAAAACTATATACAAGGAAAGATTTACATATTACAGAATCTGATAGTATAAATATTATTGCTGAAACTAATCGGGATTACTGTTTTTTTTTTAAAGTGTTTTAGAATTAACTAGAAATTATAACATGGACATGAATTCAATCACAATTTATTTCAAAACTAAACATAAACAATGTTTACCCACAAAACCAGCTGGGAAATACATTTGCTATGAAATATATTAAACATGTGTTTTTATAAAGAGACCTCTCAGAACATTCCCCTTCAAGATGTCCACATCTTCACGAGGTTTTCCATTGTAGGACCCGGAACAGCTTGTTGATTGAAAGTCGGAGACCTTGTGGCACTCAAAGAAAGACGGACATCTGATGAAACTTGACGACTATGGTTTGGAGTGGTAGTTAAAATCGCAGGCTGGCTGGAATCAGAAACCATTCGATGGAGGTGTAAAGCATTCGGTCTCATCACCTCCGTAATATGGGGCAGGAACCAAATGTATTCGATTTTGACGAATAGTTCTCTTGTCAGTTTCCACAAGGTAAGAACGTGGTTCCATTAATTTCCGGATCACCTTGCCATGTCGTCGTAGATCAGTAATCCATACCATGTTGCCAGTGTTCAGTTCACTCAAATCACTCGCCTTGTGGCGCCTGTCAAAATTTCTCTTATACTTCTCTTGATAGATTTCCTCCCTCGAACTCAAGTTTCCATCTTCCAAGGGTTTTCCCACCAAAGTAGATGGAAGATTGTTCCTCAATGTTCTCTTGAACATAAGCTCAGCTGGGCTGAAGCCAGTTTCGAGTGGAGTGGTATGATATGAAAGAAGGGCAAATTAAAAAACCTCCTTATTTTTCTTCATCAGTCCTTTAGCAATTTTCACAGCTGTTTCGGCTGCTCCATTTGCTTGGTGGTGATGAGGGCTACTTCTAAAAGTGGAAAAACCCCACTTTCCAGCAAACTTTTTGAACTCACTACTCTCAAAAAGAGATGTTGGAACTGAGTTCCACTGTCGGAGTAAACACATTGGGGAATTCCATAACGTGAAAATGTGGTTTTACAAATGCGGGTTACATCTGCCACCCTCATTCGTGTTAATTCGTCAACCTCGAAGAACCTTGAGTAGTGGTCCACTGTGACTATGTACCACTTATCATTGTTCTTAAACAAATCCATAGACACATTTTGCCACGGATATTCTGGAAGTTTTCTAGGGATTAATGGTTCACTGTGATTGGTCAAATTTTGGATACACACTGCACATGATTTTACTTTCCTCTCAATTTACCCTGAAATTCCTGGCCACCACATAGTCCCCAAAGCACGTTTCCTGGTTTTTGTGATTCCCATGTGTCCACTGTGGAGCCTCTCTAGCATCTCAGGTCGTAGCTCCTGAGGTATGACCATACGAGTCCCACGAAGCAACAGTCCATCAATGCAACTCAATTCATCCTTCACACTGAAATATTCTTGGATGTCAGTAGGGAGATTAGATTTTTCGGGCCAATAACCCATGATAAATAGTTTTAGCTGAGCGCAAATTTGGTCTCTTATTTGTGAGTTTAGAACTTTTGTCACATTTTCATCGGTTGTATTAATACCGACCAGGCTGATTTCATGGACAAAAGCCTACACTTCTTCTGTCAATTCCCCGTCGTCATTACCTGGGATAGGATTTCTTGACAGCAGCTCTGCTATCGTCAGGTCCTTCCCAGGGGACCAGCTCATGCGATAGACAAAACGTCTTTGATTTTGGTAAAAGCTCTTTCTTGAGGTGGTCCCCAAATAAAATTGTTCCCGTTCTTCAACAGACTTGTTATTGGCTCAAGAATCTCACTGTGATTCGGGATAAATTTAGCTAGAAAAGATTCCATTCCCATGAATCTTTGGACTTCAGTGACATTAGTTGGAGGTGATAAGTCCACTATTGTCTTGACCTCTTTGGGATCAGGCCGGATTCCATCTTTTAACAGGACAAACCCCAAGAATGTGACAGTTCCTCTAAAAAAAACTCAGATTTCTGCTTATTTAAGGTAATACCAGCAGTTTGAACCTTTTCGAGGATGGCCCTGAGGCACTCATCGTGTTCTTCTTTCGTCTGTCCCCATACTTATATGGACTTATATGGACAGTCATCAATATGAACTATGCAGTTCTTTGCCCCTTCTAGTGCTTTCGACATACGACGCTGGAACTCTTCAGGTGCAGACGTTATTCCAAAAGGCAACTTACAAAATTGTTATCTTCCAAATGGGGTGATGAGTGTGGTAGTCTTGAGATTCCTTAGCAAGATTTAGCTGCCAGAAGCCAGAGTTGGCATCAGTCTTGTTGAAATATTTAGCACCCACAATCTCAGCTAGCGAGAGTTCAATCTTTGGAATAGGATGAAATTGACGTTTCACGCTGTTGTTGAGCTTAGAAAGGTCCACGCAGATCCTGATGTCACCCCCTTTTTTCACACAAACCAAAATTGGTGCACACCAATTAGTCGCATGTTCGACGGGGACAATCACACCTTTGCGAAGTATGTCATCCAGCTCATCTTTCACTTTGGCTTTCAAGGGAAGCGGTACTGCTCTTGGTGCTGAGATAGCATATGGAACCGCATTCGACTTCATTTTGATTCAATATTCTCATTTCATATTTCCCAATCCATGAAATAAGTTTGGAAATTTGGAGAACCAGTCATTAGAAGAATTCACTGAAAAAATCCTTTTAACCAGGTTTAGATCCTCACAGGCATGTCTGCTTGGCAGTGGAACAGCTATTTCCTCAAAGATATACGCAAGTTCTTGGATGTGTGCCCCCTTGTGTTCCAAATTCAGTCAAAGAGTACCCAATATGTTGGGACATTCAGTCTTTTTTGCACTGAAAACAGGGGATTTGCACGTTTCCAGAGGTAAATTTTTTATGAGGGGGCCAACCGTATCAACGGGTATCATGGTAACGTCAGCTCCAGTGTCCAGTTTAAATTTCACACACCCCAAGTCTTTACCGTCACAACTTATTTTCAGCTCCTGTGACCAGGCTTTGTCACTGTAGCCCAAATTGCCTACACAAATTTCAGGAACAAACACGTTTTCACCATCTATATTTTCTTGCTCAACATCTTTGAACATTTTTCTTCTTGAAGGACAGCACTGAAAAAATGTCCAATCTCTGAGCATTTATCACATTTAGTTTTCCTGGCGGGGCATTCCGCAAGAGTTCTATGCCAATCACATCCACATTTACTGCATTTTCTCCCCTTGCCACCATCGGCATTTTCGCGGGGTTTCCATTTTCCCTCGGGCCTGCATGGTTTCCTAACGTCGGTCTTTTTATCTACAGCTGACACACTGGTTTCTCTTAGCTCCCGTTTTCGATGCTGAAGTTCCTCATTTTGGCGCAATCTGGTGATTGCCTTTTCCAGTGTTAGCTGAGAGTCAAGCTGGGAAGCCTGAGTCAAGCTGAAGCCTATCACTTATGGATTAATCATTTATACCGATTATGAGTACAAGAAGCACCATATCATCATGTAGTTCTCTCCAGTCACAGGTTTTTGCAAGGCCATGTAAGTCGGTTATGAATCCTTCAGCTGAGTCACTGCCTTGCTTATGTCTAAGAAACTTGGCTCGCTCATAAATAATATTTCGTCTTGGAACAAAATAGTCATCAAACGCCTTTAAAGCTCCTTCGAAAGTTGTAGCAATTGGTGAAAAAGAATCAAAAAAGTCCTCACTCCGACTACCCATTGTGAACAAGAGCACATCTATCTGACGAGCGTCGGGCGTACCATCCAGACCGCAACCTCGTCTGTAGCGTTGGAATCTACTTTTCCAAGTACCCCTTTTGTTTGGAATATATGAGAATACTTCGGGTGTAGGTAATGTCAAATTAACCATTTGAACAGGATTACCTGGTGCTCTTCCACAGGTTTCCTGTTGAGATATCCAATCCTGGCGACCGTTTTCAAGATTTTTTACTCTTGTCCCCAGTCTCGTTGTCGTTTTCTGATTGCTCGTCTTCTTCCCATTCATCCTCGGATGTCCTCTTATATGAATTTAGTTTCTTTCCACATCTACCCACCATGGTATACGTATCCACTAGTTTAGGTTCTTTGATTATCCACTAAGCTGCCACCAGGTTTTAGAATTAACTAGAAATTATAACATGGACGTGAACTCAATCACAATTTATTCCAAAACTAAACATAAACAATGTTTACCTACAAAACCAGCTGGGAAATACATTTGCTATGTAACATATTAAACATGTGTTTTCATAAAGAGACCTCTCAGAACAAAAAAAAATCAGGCTTCACGCGGCATTACATTAATTATGTCTCACTGAGAGCGACTGTTAGTACTTAAATCGGTTAAAACTTAGACTAATGGAAATATTACGTTCTAAAGAATCTAATCATGTAAATCCGATTACTAGAATAAAACTATTTTTTATCTTTGAAAGAAGTTTGAGTTTGTGCGCCACAATCGAGACCGCAATGTGACTTTTATTACGACTATACCTGTAACCAGCTGCTAACATTAAGATCGATTAAAAGTTATAAAAATGGATGGTAAAAATACAAATATTTTTATTTTTCTTTATTTGTAATATGTTCAAATATATAAAAAAATTGTAAAATAAATAGTCAACGTTTTAACAAAACATAATAAACGGTATCAGGAAACTGACACATACTTTCTCCCTTTTATCCAAACATTAATGACAAAAATATTTGTTATTTACTAAATATAGAATATGAAGTATAGATAAATGTACAGAAAATTGTCTAAAATAGTTGTTTTCAGAAATATCCACCCAAATTGCTTTTTTGGAGACACTATAGAGTCCGTTGCTACACACAGTAGTTTTGAGAGGGGAAATGCCCCCTTGCCCCCCCAGGGTTAAATAGCAACACATTTCGATCATCATCTGTTGGTCAATGCTAACTTGACCTGCATATCAAATTTTAATGAAGTTGATCAGTAAATAAGAGAGAAATAGTTATTTTTGTATTCCCCATAAGAATAACATTGGACAACGTACTGTGTTTACTGCTAAATGAAAATTTCAATTTTCTCCGAAACTAGCAATCGTAGAATAGTAATTTAAAATACCAATTTATTTAGTTTTTTGAGCTCTTTTTAATGGTGAATAGTAATCTTTTTTAACATTTATGATTTTTTATGAAAAATCCAAAAAACTGAATTTTGGATGTTTTAAGTCCTGTAATTTCTGAACCCGAATTTTCCCAGAAATGCGGGTGATGTCATTTTGTTGGAAACCTAAAGTTCTACAAACCACGAAAGTTTAATCAAAATCTTTAGAGCCGTTTTTGAGAAATTTGGATTTTTCATGTTTTTTGGCGGTTTTTGGGGGATAATTACCCTTAAAAACAAAAAATTCAAAAAAATGAAAAAAACGCCTGGAGATATCGTGGATTAGTACCTACATACCAAATTTCATAAAAATCGGCCCATAGGTTAGGGCTCTAGCTCTGTAAACATCCACACAGACACACACACACACACACACACACGGACACACACACACACACACACACAGACAGACATCACGTAAAAACCACTCTTTTTGGTTCAGGGAGCACCAAAACGAATATTTCCACTAACAACTCAAATTCGAAAATTTTTACGAAAACAATACTTTCTCCATATACTATGTATAGGGGGGAGAAAGTAAAAAGTAAACACTAGTACCGATAGTTATTTATTTGTATTATTGAAATTGAGTTTATTTGTTTATGGATATTGGCTTTCATTGTGTCTAACCACTTGCCTACCTGCTAATTTATAAAACAATTAAATTAGGATTAAATAAATAAATAAGCGTTAGATTTGCGCCGTCTCCGATCATCCTGCAATCTGCCAAATTCCCACAATTTTGACTTAAAAAATTCGCTTACAGAATTATATATAAAGATAAGAATTAATAAAGTACAAATTTAATATGTTATCTAGACGGTAAATGAATTAATATTTGGCAGAGAATTATTCCAAATCCCTAAAATAATTCCATTGCCTAGATCGTTCAGTCTTTTCGAGTATTCTGCCGCTCCTTGAATTTGGTTTGTCGCGCTCTTCCACGAAATCCACTATTAAAAAACGATTATACAGATAACGGCTAGTCTTACAAAAAAATTGTTCAAATAAAAAATAAACTTTAGCATGTTATCCACAACTTTCCCGCTGACAGTTTTTACCTGACCAAAAAATAAAATAGTTCCTCGGTTACTACTTTTTTACCTCATTATATATTCAAACTAAAAACATGTGTTTATTTGTTATTAAAATTATTTACCGTACTTTTTACAATTGTAATGTATGTTGTTCGATTCAATATTTAAAGCTGTAAAATTTGATGTAAAGATATAATAATTATCTCAATTTGTTGTGGTATAAATGTCAGTTTGAATGAAGCGCTGTTTTGTCGTCTGACATCAGGGTCTCGTGGATATAGACTCTTTTGCCACCCAGCGGCATTAATGACAACACGGTTTTCAGCTCATATTATCATTGCAAGGCACTATCCATTTATATTTCATCCGAGGCCACATGGCTCCATCAAAAGGGGTATTGGGGGTTTGTAGCCCAAAACTGTTTTTTTTTTTAGTTTTTTACATATAAGATTCTAGTAAATAAAATTTTACTTTTCACCATTAAATTCAGCTTTAAAAACAAACAACTTGTTACTTTGATCATTGCTCTAACATCAATTAGTGACCGAGATATTGAAAGTTCTAAATACAGTACGTTGTCCAATGTTATTCTTATGGAGAATAAGAAAAATTGTATATCTCGCTTATTTATCAACTTATTCTGATGAAACTTGGTATATTGCTTCATACTGTTGTGGTCTATATTGATATTTGCACAAAAAGCTATATTTTTGCTGTTAGTTCTCGTAGCAGCAATCCTGCGAACTCAGCCCTCATGTGTTATTCTTATAGAGAATAAGTAAAATGTTATCGCCGTTAATTATGAACATAAATAATTAAAACTTGACATGTGGCTTTAACTATCTGAATTATATTGATATTTGTATAAAAATCCAATTTTTGTGTTCCTTGTTTCAGCAAACCTGCATATTCAGCCGCAATGTTAATTACTCTTATGGAGAATAATTAAAATGTCATAAATCGTTTATTTATGAATGTCTATTGATGAAACTTGGTATTGGTTTTATGTGGTAAGATACATATATTTGCTTTGGAAATTCGCTGGCTACGCAGGTTTGCTGCTACGGGGTATTATTCATTGTTAGGCGGAGATTTCATGGACAAGTAAATGTAATGTTTAAATCTGGACTATAAAAACAATTTTTTTTTGCTTCCCACTGCTCTCATCTTTGTATAAAAACAGTCAGGAAAGATAAATTCTGAGATATATTTTCAGGTACCTATTTTAGCTTTTTAAAATAGTGCTTGGAACCATATTGCTATTTATTATATAGTTTTAAAAACAAAGATACACAATTTTACCAAAAAATCGGAGTGACGTGCAGCTGCCCAGCCTGGGAGTAATCTAGATTTCATAGAAGATAATACAAAACAAGTAACATTATATTTTTAAAACTAAATATGATTATCCAGATACAATATTTGTTTCATTCAATAATATTATCATATATTTGTGCTAAGGAGGAGTACACTATTACATTAGATACGATAATTTATGTATTAAATGATTTGGCAGATAATTAAGTTCTTAGAGCAGCGAGATTTATGGGGGGGATTTACGCTGAATGAAGTCAGCGCACACCTGACAGAGGAACGACATTAAATTCCCGAATACCATGACTGAAATAGGGCCTGCGATTTCCTTCTTGCTGGAAGTAATGCAGCGAGAAGGTAACTAAACAAAAGGCGATAACTTGGAGAAAACATTTAAGAGATGACAATTCCACTGCTGATGATTCCATGTTGTAAACATGACGAGACTCTTAGTCTCCCAATCTGCTGGGTCACACTAGAGATTCTAGTTTCACATTTTCGGGTCAGAGCACACACAAGAAAGTGTAATACAGTGTATTTAATGACAACAGTGTGCACTACAGCGAGTTATACACCGACAGAAATTAATTGTTTGTTAGCTTAAGTCCTTTCTAAAGTGGTGGTTGATGTAACTTGTCATTTCCTCCCAGTAACTATTTTCAGTTTAAACAGTAAAGTGGTTTTGTACTAAATTAGTTTCTTAACATGATGATATATGTTAAGAGCAGATATTGTATTTGTTGGAAGACATCCACCAAGAGCTGATTCATCGTATTTTTGCAATCTTGTAATTTATTGGCGGCTAAACAGAAACATAGATGCGTCAGAGTGACTTGAGCACAAAGGGGGTCTCAGATTTGATCAATACAACACCTTTTTATTTACTAGACTTCATGGCTCTAAAGATGGATCGAAGTTATTTGAGGGCACAAACAGGCAGGGAGACTTACATTTATTTTATACTATTGAAAGACTCGATCGGTTCAACACCTTTTCCTTACAGGACCTAGTCATGGCTTCAAATGTTAACCTATGGTTCAATACACTTGAATTTCTAATGACAGTTTATTTCTTCAAACTACACCTGTAGTTAAGGTGCCACTTAAGGGATACTTACCTCATCAGCAGTCCAGATTACAGGTGTTTTTATTAGTTTGGCCCCAATCATCGCAGAACCGCTAATGTTTTTATATTAAATTCTCTGGCAATCATATAATTTGCTAAAGGGTGTCTCATGTTAAGTTGAGGCAGGCTACCTGACCGGAGGGATTGAGCAGGACAAAGGCCGGGCCGGCCCGGCGAGTAAATGCCATTAGTCACGCATCGCCGAATACACCACTTAAAATAGATGGAAGGGATAAATTTGTAAATGTAATAAATGCATCATATGAGAAAAAGCTTTATAATATATTTTTAGTTATCAAAAAAACAAACAATTGTGTGTTTGTCCCATGTTAATCGGCCGACTTTAAGTGTTAAAACTAACGATATTTTTTTCAATATAACATTGTTAAAAATTACATGTTTTTATTTTTAAATATTAAGACTGTATTTATATTGCATTATATGATGGTAATAAAATAGCGTATTAGATTTGCCATTTAATGTGTGACAAACTTTCTCTCTCTGCGTTTTGGAACTTATTTAATTATTAGTTTGGTTTGCAGGCTTGAGACTACCGGAGGCCACATTAAAAGTTTTGGTCTATTAGACCTTCGTCAATTTTTATTCTTTTTGTATTTTATTGTTTATTTTTATTATTTACAGTTTGATGTATACTGTTGTCTTCATTGTGTTACTCTGCAGGAAGCTCTTTGGCCAGGCCTCTTCTTCCAGTTCGCTGTTGCTCTCTGTGTCCGAATCACTGGAGTTGCCGAGGTTCACAACAAACTGGAGTTGCG